>LR749571.1:1568307-1669354 GCA_902729485.2 Mus minutoides
TACCACAGTAGCGTGAGACAAGCTTATCTTCAAGTGTGCAAAAAAGCTGCGTTTGACGTTTTCTGCGCTTTGCTGTCTGCCATTTCCCATCTTGGCTTCTTGGTAATATTCATTTCTCCACTCTGTAGTATGCTTTATTTGACACAAGCCAGCACAAACCCAAAATAGCTCTAAAGCAAATCTTTGCTTCTAGTACAAACATTAATATCTAGAGACAGATTTATTTATATTGACTTGAATATTATTATAGCGTTCAAAGGATGCTTAGTTTTGATCATACACATATATGTCCCTTTAGCTAATGCCCTGACACAGTGTACTGTGGTAAAATAAGTCAGGGAAGGGACTATTCTGAACACAAGGACAACGTGAAAGTCTGAAAATGAATTCTGAAAGACTGCTGGGCTCTGTAACCGTGGAACATGCTCACATAGCTTCATCCCAAGCTTTCAAATAGGAAAGCCAGTAAGTACTTATTACTAATTTTAAAATGAATTAAACTCTTTCGGCATAGAACAGCAGAGGGGTAAGATATAGCTGCTAGAGTTCCCTGGTATCATGGCAGATCCAGTATCATGTCAGAATGGCAAGGATTCGCCACCAGAGGAAGCAGATTTTAATAAGGCTTATAAGATTAGGTTTTAGTTGTTGCGCCCAGAGATTGAGTTACCATTGTTTCTGAACTAAGTTTGTGTTGCGTTTTCCTTCATGGAGCAGCTCGTCTTGGTTCAAGAGAGAAAGGTACAGCAGCAAAGCATGGGTTTGCCAGATGTGCACCGCAAAGGCCACGGAGAGTTTGAAGGGGTAGTGGGAACCTAGTGAGCTGGGGGGAGAGATTGTGGAGTTCTGAGTCAGAGTCTGTCTGTCTGTCTCTCTCTCTCTCTTTCGGTTTTTCGAGACAGAGTTTCTCTGTATAGCCCTGGCAGTCCTGGAACTCATGACATAAAAAGCAGGTTGGACATTTCGGGCCAGTTCATGGCTGGGGAGGCTGCTTGGGGCAGAGGCACAATCACGGGAGCATGCTGGTTCCTTCTTTTTAAAAATATTTCCTGAAACAGGTGGTGAACCAATGTGGTGGGAAAGAATCCACTAGAAGTTTAAGATTATTAGCCTGAGAGTTAGAGTTTTATTTTGTTTCTTTTCTTTTTTTTAAGTGAGTTGCTGGATAGCGCTGAGACAAGTCACTTGTGACTAGTCTTGTACTCAAGGGGGTGGGTGGAGGATTGAAACAACAACAACAACAAAAAACTGCTGGCAGGCTCTGAAGTCTCCTGCTATGGGGAGTGCAGCCTGCTCTGAGTCAGAGAGCTGTAGAATGGAAGTTGCCTACTTCTTGGGGCAGAAATTGATTGAACTGTGAATTTATAAAATTGGGATTATTTGCTTTTAGGATAGATTTATATACAGATTTTGTCTGAATCACGAGGTTCGGAACTAGAATAGGGAAAATTAGTCATTGACTTCAAATACAGAGGGCAGTAAACAGGTATTAATAAAATCATGTTTGTGGCTCTAGGCAGAGAGCCAAGCAGATAGATAGTATAAGAAGTTGGCTGCTGTAGGCAGAGAGTGGAACAGAAAGATCGTATAAGGATATATTGTTCTATACAATATGTCTTAACAGGATACTCAAATTCTGTCTAGTGTGCACTTCACGGGAATTATGGGTTATTATCCTGCATGGCAAAATAGAAGAGGCCTAAGAATAGGCACACACAGTATTTATGTTTTACTTCATTTGTTTTGGATTGTTTTAATTTGAACTAGTATAGGGAATATTAGTCTCTGACTCCAGAGTAGAGAGTGCAGTGATAATCATTGCCTACTTTGAACAGGTATTAACTATCTATGTCTGTGGCTCCAGGTAGAGAGTTCAACAGACAGATATTATACAGGTATTAATAAAATATGTCTGTGGCTCTGGGCGGAGAGCCAAACGGAAAGATAGTATAGATTGTTTAACCAGCCACAGGAAACTCATATTATGCTAACGTGGGCTCCATGGGAATCTTGAGTGTCTTTTCTGCTTGGCAAGATAGGAAAGGCCTAGTATAGGCACATACAGTATCTTAGTTTACTTCATTTGTTTTATATTGTTTTAGTTTTCAAAATGGGTGTGATGTTGAGTTTTGTGGTTATATTGTTCCTCTAGGAGAAAGATCAAAATAAAGTTTTTTCTGGTTACTGGCTCAAGGATATACTGATTTGGGAAAAAAGGTTTTATCTTTTTGTTTTTGGAAAAGGTGATTAAGGTATTTACACCTTCCAGAGTTATATGGATCAGATTTGATAGAGGGAGACCCCCTGAAGAACTAGATTCCAGAGAATCAAACAAAAAGGTTATTTTGATGATACTAAAATTTTGCTTTGAGATTTATACACTACAGAATATACAGCCTTGGTGAGTCTCATTGTCAAATATGCTGAACTGACCTGCGTGAACTCCTGATGTCTTGGACTTTCAGCCAGATCCAGTCAGGACACAGACATCAGAGACTAACACAATTGTTGGTGTAACCTTCTTAAGGCTGACCAACTCCCCCATTTTCCCTACCTCACCCCCTTAAAAATATCTCAACACCCATATTCAGCTTGAAGAAGTTATGAGGAGTTGTTGCCTCAGTTCTCTGGAGGGGGTTACTATAGGTTGTCTTTCTAGGGAATGTAGAAATGATCATAATTGGGACAGGAAGGAATAGCTAGAATTGATTACAAAGCCATAATCTCATTTTGTAGAAATCTTTTAAATTGTTACTAAGTTCAAGTCATAGTTTCTTCTTTTGGTACAGAATTTAATTTGATGCAAAAATCAAGGTTTTCATTGGTATAAATTTTCAGTTAATGTTGGTCATTCTTGGATATCTGTCAGGGTTGAAAAATTACTTATAGTCTCATAGCAAACCCAAGCTATTTACTTTGAGATAATAGACTTGAGAGGATAATTTTCAGATGGTATACAATTTAAAGCCAGGACATGAGTCAGGTGTAGAATGATAAGTCTTTTAATTTAAGATAAATGACAAAGTTCTATCTTAATGAAAAAGATGATGGACTGGGTGTTAGGTCTATCTTATGCCTTATAAATTGCAAAATGGTAACAGCCCTGTTCTATATTGAGAGAAAGGTTTTCTTTTTTATTAGAATAGAAAGGGGAAATTGTTGTGGATGGCTCTGTGCTGCTTTCTCTCCTGGGAGAGGCTGTCTGGAATGAGGAATGAGTTACAGACTCAGGTCGCTTCTTGTGAACTAATCCCCTAATGAATAAAGGAGCCAATCACTGGGTGAGTAGGCAGGACTTTCAGGTTGGAAGGAGGAAGAGAGGAAGCAGGGGAGAGTTAGGTCCCTTTGGGAACCGGACAGCAGAGGGGTAAGATGGAGCTGCTAGAGTTTCCCAGTATCATGGCAGATCCACAAGGATTCACCACTGGAGGAATCAGATTTTAATAAGGCTTACAAGATTAGGTTTTAGTTGTTGTGCCCAGAGATTGAGTTACCATTGTTTCTGAAAAAAAAAAAAAAAAAAAAAGAATTAAACAATTCATGTGTATGGGTGTTTTGCCTGTGTGTATGCATGTGTACCACTTTTCTGTCTAGTGCTCATGAAGGCCAGAAGAGGACATTGAATACCATGGAACTAGAGCTTAAGACAATTGGGAGCTGCTGAATGGCTGCTGGAAATGAAACCAGGGAAGAGCAAGTGCTGAGCCATCTCTCCAGCCTCCACATTCAGTAATTATAATACAACACGAGAAGTGCTTACAGAAAGGAATGGGATGATATGTTCTTAAGGGAAAAGGAGATGGCGCCAGAGGAAAAGTTGGCAAAGATTCAGTGGAGGAGATGAAGCTCTCTGAGGAGCAGCTGAGTGAAAGAAGTGTGAGATGTATAGAAGGGTGAAGGTTCAGTCAGTCACTGAAGCAGGAATGCAAGGGCAGAGCTGGCTGGAGATGGTTGGGCAGACAGAGAGGAGAGTTCCGTTTTTTTTCTCAGGTTGAAAGAAAGCTGTCTCTAGAGCGAGGGTAACTGTGCTATAGTCCACTGGCAGCTGTGCACTGCAGGGGAGAGTAGTCAGCCCAAACCAGACATTTGGGAACTGTGTAGAGGCAGAGCTATTGGTATGGCTTAGATGGCTCCCAGGTCTAGCACTGTAGTCAAAGATGGACAAGCTCATGATTTTTAAGGCAGAAATGATTAAATGCTTAGTTCATCTCGATGTCATGCCGCCTCCTCTTTGTCTGCTGGAGACATGGTTAATTGATCATTGCCCCATTTCTCAATGAAAAGAGTTTCCATTGTGGTTTCTTCCTCTGTGTTTTTAAAAAGCCTCTAGCCTGATGGTTAAATGTTAGAGATCTTCCATTTACTTCTTTTGTCATTGATTTCTACTTTAATTCCATTATGGTCAAGAAACATACTTCAGGGTTTTAGTCCTTTGAAGCTTACTGAGGCTTGCTTTATGCCCAGCCCATAACATATTTTGGTTAATGTTACAGATGCACTAAAAATACAGATCATGCTGTTTTTTGCATTTAGGTTAAACAGTATGGGTGGGTTCAGAGTGTCTCTGTCCTCAGCTCTCCCCTTGGCTTGGCCAAAGCACCAGGAAGCAGCTTTCTAGGTTCTATAGACACTAATCCCCTACTTCTTCCTTAACTTATGGTGATGAACATATTAAATTATCTGGGCATATTTTGAGTTTATCTTATTTCTGCTCCCAGTTCTGTTGAGATTATTATTATTTTTAAATAGTCATTCTCCATTTCTCTCCTTGTCAGGTTACTCCCAAGGGTTTGCTGTGTTCTTTCACAAGAGGACATAACTGTTAGGAGAGTGAATGATTTAGGTACCTGGTATGCTTGCTTTCTCCAAAGCCCCTTGGGCCTAGGGGTGGCCATGACTTTCTGTTATTGTTAGTTTCAGAGTACTGCATTCCACTTATTTTTCTTGAATTCTGCCCTCACCTTCATGTGGTACCTTATCATACAACACAATACAATAAAGTGACATTTTACTGAGTGGGAGGCCCAAACCAGCAATAAGAAATAAGAGTGGCGAAGGATTTCTTATGTGCAGCAGTTAAGAGCTGCATGAAGTTACTCCCAAAGCAATGCTCCCCTTGAGGGAAAGAAAGGCAGATAGAGGATTTATTTATTTATTTATTTATTTATTTATTTATTTATTTATGGCAGTCTATATAGGGTCATGTGGGAAAGGATTTTTGCAGGCATATTCCTGCACCTGCTCAGTTTATAGTTGGGAAGGTGTTCATATTTTTTTTTTTTGGCATTCTTAGCTTAAGGTCATAAAACACGTGTTTGAAAAGTTAAAACAGAGGACTGGAACATTTTGGGGCATACTCTGCTCATATTGTAACAATGGTAGTGAAGAAGGCCTCTGGCCATGCTCACCTTGAGTTCCTAAAGATGGCAGGCAGATATGGCGGCACAGTCCTATAGTCCCAGCACTGTAGATGGAGCATAAGGGGTACTAGGTCAACCTGAGCTATATTATAAGTTCAAGGCCAGGCTGAGCCACATAGCACAGTAAAGGCCAGCCCAAGTAACCTCCTGCCCTAGAGAGCTGGGAGCAGGGCGTGATGGCAGACAAATGCTCCTAAGCGTGTTTGGTTTTCTCCAGAAAGTTTAACTGGAAAAAAGGAAAGGAGAGTTTGAAAGTATGTTAATACAGGAGTTTGCCCAGAATGGTGCATGTGACTAGCGATCATGTACTTTCAGTTTCTCATTTTGAACCTACCAGTATTCCGTTTGTTTCTTATTAGCAACCTGACAAATGGCTCTTCTTAAGGAAAGAGTTTCATTCTGTAGAAAATTTAGTGCCAAGGCCTAAAAGTAGTGTAGCGTGTCTAGTATTGTCACTTCAACATGAGCCAGGGTTATGTGGGAAGAGGGAACATCAGTTGGAAAATGTCCCCAGAAGACTGGCCTGTGGGCAAGCCTGTGGTGTATTTTCTTGATTGATGGTGGAGGGCTGATGGGATGATGGGTGTGGGTCGTCCCACCTCTGATCTAGTTGTGCTAGGTATTATAAGAAAGCAGGCTGAACGAGTCTTGGGGAGCAAGCCAGTAAGCAGAGGAGCATTCCTCCATGTCCTCTGCTTCAGCTCCTCCCTTCAGTTTCCTACCAGGTTTGAGTTTCTGTCCTGACTTCCTTCACTGATTACCAGTGACACGCTAGTGTAAGCCAAAGAAACTCTCTCCTTTCCAAGCTGGTTTCGGTCACAGAGTTTTATCATACCAATAGAAACCCTAACAGACATTCAGTTTCTAGTGAGCAGAGTGTGGCTGGAGTTGGATGAGTGAGAATAACTGGAGATGAGATCAGAGAGGAAATGCAGATTAGAAACACCCTTTCCAGGTCATTAACGGAACCCAGCATGATTTGACTCTGACTGCATTTGGCTGTTATATTGCCTCTGTAGATGCTAGATTGTGAAGAACAAAGCCTGAAACAGTAGGCCTGTGGGTGTGCAAGAGAAGGCTATCTGGGACTACTTGGATTGTGTTGTAAGAGAAAAAGAAGGATCTTAAGTTGCCATTAGTACAGCTGGGAGCAATTTTAGTGGAAAGATCAGATGTTCAGTTCTCACTACAGAGGAAAAACTTTCCTCTTTTTAAAACTTTAGTAAAGGCAATTGGAGATGTAGCTTCATTGGTAGAACACTTCTCAACATTTACAAAGCTTTGGGTTCAATCCCATCGCATACACTGGATGAGGTGGTATGTGCCACAATGCCAGAATATTGGGTGTGTAGACAGATGGAGGCCAGCCTGGGATCCTTGAAACCCTATCTTAAGCAACAACAGTAAAAAAACCTCAACCCCCTCAAACAGACAGACAACACCTCCAACAATAAAACACCTCAATAAAGAGGTTATAGTATATAATCTTAACATTGCATGTGCTAACTTTACTATAAAGCTTTTTAAAACTCTTTTGAGATAGTATATAGTATACTATAGCCTATACTCAGTATATAGTATAGGCTGCCTTTGAACTCAGTCTTCCAGCTACAATTCCACAATACTAGGACTGTGAATACTTTATATGAGGAAGAATGAGGGAGAAAGTGAGGAGGTGACTCCCTGGCACTTGCTGCAGTAAAGGTCCCTGTGCTACCTAGAGTCTCAGAGGTCTCCTTGGAGATGCTGAGTCTGAAGGTTCCACTTGGTGCTGTGATGCTTCAAGAACTTCTGTGATAAGAAGGAAGAAAAAGTTGCATGTGGGGATGGCCTTTTGGATTGTGGAGGAAGTTTGCAACCCTCATGATTTTTTCAGTGTGTTTTGCTGTGGCCCTTTCTGACAGCTAACAGTAGACTTAAAAGGACTTACCATTGTGTAGAGTAGCTTTTCTTCTTCTCTCAGTTTATCCTGTGTCTTTAGTGAATTCTATCATCTATAAAAACCAACTTTCTAAGAGTCTCATATTTTCTCATTTAAAGGCTCTGTTTTAGAGGGTTATTTTGAGACTATAAAAGATGAAGGAAGTAAATGTTCAACAAATGTTAGCTGTCTTTGTCATTGCCACAGCCTGGGGTTCTGGTACCCAGTGTACCTCAGCAGCTCTGAACTAGCCAGGCTGAGGGATGAGCATTGGAATAACTACTTTTTCTGCATGTCTTTGAGATCTTTCTAGACAAAGTTCTAGATGCCAGGACTTTGCCATTTGGCTCTTAGAGAGAGCAAAGTAGAGGGAGATTGACCTAGGCCTGCACTGTAGTCAGAGATTAACATTCCTTACAAAATAGAACTCTGTAGAAGTTGTTGAGAACTTTCTTTCACTTGTTTTATCTAGAAATTCTCAACATTTACGGTATTTGGTCTGACTTCTGTTTATTATCTAGAAATATTGAATTTTGAGGGTAGGCTGCTGAGAACTTGATTTTGTAAAAGATCTGAACAAATGTGAAATCTGTCCTACTGATGTTTTAGATGATTTCATTAGTTAATTGTTCTCTTCATTGTAATCCAAATGCTGGACACAGGCAATTTAAGGCAGGAACAATTTATTTTGCTTATGATTTCAGAGGGCTCAGTCTGTCACTTCATCAAGGCTGGTGGGGAAACAGCCAGGGAAAGATACCTCAAAGACACACCAAATAACCTTCTTCCTCCAGTAAGGACTCATCTAAAGTTTCTAGAATCTCCCCAAATAGGACTGCTACTTGGGGACCAAATGTTCACATCATGAACCCATGGTGAACATTAAAAGATTTCATAAAATTGTGGCCTTGTTCCCAAAGGCTCATTGCCAACTCACGAGTACAGTGCATTCAGTTAGTATCTAAGAGTGCCTTCAATCTTGACACTTCCAGTATTATTCCAGAGTACAAATTCAGTTCTTGCCTGAGTCCTAGTTTCATCCCCAGTGGAATCGGCAGAGAAAAATAAAACCAGCCATATGCTCCCCCACCTCCCCCCGTGCCCCCTCCCCCCCGGGACAGGGTTCTCTTTGTAGCCCTGGCTGTTCTGGAACCCACTCTGTAGACCAGTCTGGCATTGAATTCAGAGATCTGCCTGTCTCGAGTGCTGGGATTAAAGGTGTGTAACACCACACCTTGGCTTCCAGATCAACTTTTTTTTTTTTTTTTTTTTTTTTTTTGGTTTTTCAAGACAGGGTTTCTCTGTATAGCCCTGGCTGTCCTGGAACTAACTTTGTAGACCAGGCTGGCCTCGAACTCAGAAATCCGCCTGCCTCTGCCTCCCGAGTGCTGGGATTAAAGACATGCGCCACCACTCCTGGCTCCCCAGATAAACTTTTAATATGTTCCTTTCTTATCCAGAGTACATAGTTTTGAGGTCCTTCCATTCTGCTTTTTCTTTCCTACTTTCATTAAAAGACTGGCTTAAAAAGATAATAATAACCATGCCACAGCCTGAATACTCTAAAGTTTTGAAATTTCTTCTGTCAAATTAATTACTCTGTTATTTTGAAATCAGCCTCACTCAAATTCACATTATATGGACAGAATATAGAAAAGTCCTGGGCTGGAGAGATGGCTCTGGTTAAGAGCACTGACCGCTCTTCCGAAGGTCCTGAGTTCAAATCCCAGCAACCATATGGTGGCTCACAACCATCTGTAATGAGATCTGACTCCCTCTTATAGAGTGTCTGAAGGCAGCTACAGTGTACTTACATATAATAAACAAATCTTTTTTTTTTTTAAAGAGAAAAGTCCTTTCCCAGAGCATATCATGAGAACCCTGTAATCTGTTCTTTATAAAGTCGTTTTCCCATCTGAAGCTTTGTGAGTAAAGTCTTCACAAAATAGTGACTTTGTGTCACTATTCTGGTCACCTAAGCTCCTGTTAGATCAACTGTTGAGCTTATAGCATCCTTGGACTTCTCTAGCCTGCATCTCCAAACTCCCTGCCCACATAGTTCCAATGAGCTAAAAACTGCACAGTCAGGTTCAGTCACATTAATGACCCCTCTTTTTGTTACTCATTTTCTGGGTCCAAGTTGAGTTTGTTTTCACACAGTCGTGAAGGATGATGGGCAGCAGAAGAAGGGCAAGCTAGTGGGAATGCATTGAGGAGGTTAATTGCAGCGCTGCTAAATAGTGTTTGGAGCAAGCATCCTTATGTCCTAGGAATCTGGCAAATTTAGTTCCACCTATATGTAAATTAGCCATCTGGGAGGGGTTAATTTGGCTGGTTAATTCAAATATGTGATGGAATTCTGATTGATTGATTGGTGGGGCAGGTGCAAGAGCTCAGGCTCAGGAAAGCCTGCTGATGGAGAAAAGGCCCACCATGAAGTGGGGAGGAAGAGCCAAGAAGTAGAAAGAACAAAGGTTGGGTGTTGGCTCACATCTAGGTGGGCCAGGACTTTTGCATATAAGCTCTTGAGTTCACCAATTATATAAAGTTTGTCATAAAGCTTGAGTGTTCTCAAAGCTGACAGTGGATTCTACTAGGGCATGTAGACACATTTTTTTTTAACTTTTATTAGATATTTTCTTCATTTACATTTCAAGTGTTATCCAGAAAGTTCCCTGTATCCTCCCCCCTCCCGGCCCTGCTCCCCTACCCACCCGCTCCCACCCCTAGGCCCCGGTGTTCCCCTGTATTGGGGCATATAAAGTCTGCATAACCAAGGGGCCTCTCTTCCCACTGATGGCCAACTAGGCCACCCTCTTCTATATATGCAGCTAGAGACATGAGCTCAGGGGTACTAGTTAGTTCATGTAATCCCGGGTGTCTATAGAATGGAGCTGTCTTGCTCCCATTGTTTTGGTATCAGTTTTCTGAATTGTTTTCATATCACTGTGACCCAGTTATCTGACACAGACAGTTTAGAAGAACACACATTTATTTGACTTACAGTTTCTGAGTATTCAGTCCATTGTGGTGGGGAAAGCATGGCAAAGGGCACTCTGTTCAGCCCTGTCGGGCCTGGACAAGAACAAGAAGTGGCCAGAGGTACCCTAAGGACTCACCTCCAGTGGCTTGTTATCCTCACCTAGCTTCTGCTTCCTAAAGCCTCCAGAATCTCTTAAAACAGTGCCACCAGCTAGGGACAATGTGTTCAAGTCATAAATCTATGGGGGACATAGAGCCAAACCATAAAAGTAGCTAGAAATAGTCTTGTAAGGGTCAGTGAGATGGGGCATCTGTTTGGGCCTGTAAGATGGGCCCTATGACTTCCACGTGTGTATACCCTCCTAGTGTAAGTAAATAAATATAAAAAAAATAAAATCTTTAAAAAATATTTTTCTGTATTATTTTGCTTATATTAGTATTGATATTAACATAAAATATAAGTTTGGTTAATATAATTTAATTTATGTGGCAGCCTAACTCCTGAAATATAATTTTCTCAGTATTTACTTCTCTCTGATATAACTTATGCTGTTTATAGAAATGTTAGAGACATGTGCATTGTATATTTGTGTGACATCCCTCCTTAGAGGTCAAGAGAGTCATCATTGTCAGAGTGTAATCGGTGTCACTTATGTATTGTAATGACTCTATTCTTCTTTTTTAGGGGAAACAGTTAGTATTGGAGATGTGTCCTACAAGCTGAAAACTCCCAAGAATCCAGAACTTGTCCCACAGAACTACAGTAAGAAAAGTTATTTGTGAATGAATATATTTGAGAATTTCATTGTGGGCATTACCACACATAAGTTAGAGTGGCTGGAATAAACCCAGTGTGCCGTCATGGCTTCTATACTGGTCTGTACTACACAGTGTTTGCCTTGGCTTCTGTCTTGGGCTTTGGCGTGGTGAAGCCTGTGAGAGGCAGAAGTGTCCATGTGCGTCACATACTGTGGCTTGAGTTGGATGTTAGGTACAATAAAATGCATATGCTAAAAGGAAGCCTCTAATTTGGTTAGTTTTGATCATTTTATGAAGTCATATGAACATCAAGATTACTCTCATTCCCTCTGCTTTTCCCTGCCCTGGAAACCACTGCTCTCTTCTCTGCCATAGTAAGTCAGCTCTACTTAGTTTTTAGCTTTATAAAAATAGTATCATTATGGTATGTATGAGTGGATGTGTGTGTTTTATGCATGTTTTGTATGTATATTCATGTTTGTGTGTGCATGTGCATGTTTTGTATGTGTGTATGCATATATGTGCATGTTTTATATGTGCATGTTCATGTTTGTGTATGTGTTTGTATCCTTATATGTGTATATATATGTGTGTGTATACATGATTGTATTGTGTTCATGTTTGTGTATGTTTGCGTATTATGTATGTGGGCAAATGTATATATGTATTTGGCTTCTTTCCATTAAGAAGATGAATTTGAAGTTCATTCATTTTATTGAACCTTTCCATTGTTTTATTGAAATTCAATCCATACACTATACAGTTCACATTAAAAAGGGTTTATTTTATGTGTATGTCTGAGCATATGCATGTGCCTTTAGAGGGTTGAAGAACATTAGATCCCCTGGAATTGGAATTATAAATGATCATGATATCTGTGTTGGGTCTGAGTCTCGGTCTTTTACAAGAGTGGTGAGTGATGTTAACTGCTAAGCCCTCTTCACAGCCCCAAAGTCCACTCTTTTTTAAAATAACCATTTAGTGCAGCCAGTATTTAGTATAGCAAAAGACCAAACCTCAACCGTAGGGCCTGAGCAAGCAGGTCTGAACTCATCCTGAAGCTGCTGGGGAAGGGGGCTACATTTCCTCCCTACTTATATAATAAAATTAAGCAGAACTGAGACATAAAATCTATTTATGCTCTATAGTCCTGCCTGGGAGTTATGGTGGCTGGCGGCCGCGCCATGTCTTAGGATTCTCAGATCCTCCCGAACTATTCATTTCTGTCACTGGGAAATACATGCAGCTTGTTTGTGAATATTATTGCACAAACATGGCTCTGTGGTGTATTATTAACAAGTCACGGCCTCTTGGCACGTACCCCCCTGTCTTAGAATGATATAGTTCCGAGATCTGGTTGCCCGTCATAGGCTGTCCGGCCTTAATAGCACACCTTAGTGTGAATTTTAATCTCTTAAATGTAATCCCTATGAAATCAAAATCAAGCAGCAGAGCACATACCTCTAACACACAAGGTATTTAATACCGTCCCCAAATTCCATTAAAAGGAAATACTGGACCAAAGCAACACAAAAAACCAGCTGGGCAAACTCCAAACTCTGCAGACATGAAAATGTCTCTAGCTGAGACTTCAGCTAAGTATAGCCAGTAAATCTTGTTGGCTTCAGAATCCTCAGTACTTATCATACCATTCTTTCAAATGGCTTAGATAAAAAAAAATATACTACAGTTTGGTTATACAGTCTAAACTGACTTATAAAGAAAGACAGATAACTTACCTGCTCAAACAGAGAGCAGGCTATCATAATTAGCTAACTTATGTGCTGCACATTCCATACATGTATAAATGCAAAAATGTGTATTACCTCTAAAAGCTTACATATTCACAGAGAAAAACAACCAGACAAGCAGCTCTGACAAGATTCACCCTTGGGGATGCTGAAAAGGATGCTGAGATATCCCTTTACTCTACCATCCTGCTGGATATAACCTCAGACTGCCTTCATAGCTGTTTCATCGAAACTTCCAGAGCAGCTTCAAAAAAAGCTCAACTAGTCTAGCCTTTCAGACTGTTCCAGCCAGGATTTCATTTAATCACTGAAAATTGGACAGCAAAATGTTACAGTCAGCTTTCTTAAGACTAACCAATATCCTACTTTTCTTGCTCTCCACTACAAAAGAACAAACTATGCCCTAATCAGAAGGAAGGCATTTTAAGAGAGTGATGCCTCATTCCCAAAAGGCGGAATAGATAGTTTTTGGTCATTCATTGGGTTATGATCATCATTAAAGGGGAGTTGATTGCAAGTTGTTAAATGGTCTTGGTCAGGGAGGAAACAAAATAAGGGAGGTTAGATTCAGAGATTTCTTTCTTTCTTTTTTTTTTTTCCTTTACTCTGTTCTTCTTATTCTAAGGGGTAATAGGGGGTGGAGAAGGGATGAAAAGAAGAAAGGAGGGGTATAGGAATTATAGGATAAAAGGGGAGATTTTGCTTTTAAACTAAAGATCATCAACAAGACAAAGATTTTAACAGTGGTATAGACTTTGTATAGTGATACAGTTGTAAGGTTATATTTTGCTACACACTACTATGTAATTCTTAAAAATGCTGTGTTAAGTTCTAGACCTTTTAAAAGCTGCTACTACAAACTGTTTAGGCCAATTAAGGAATCTAAGTTAGTAGTCAGATAATCAAACCTATGTTTGAGAGTCTTCATTCTCATCTACTCCTACTTAAGTTTGGTCTTCTCATTGTGTCCTGGATTTCCTGGATATTTTGCCTTAGGATCTTTTTGCATTTAGCATTTTCTTTGATTGTCGTGTCTATGCTCCCTATGGAATCTTCTGTGCCTGAGATTCTCTCTTCTATCTCTTGTATTCTGTTGCTGATGCTCGTATCTATGGTTCCTGATTTTTTTCCTATGGTTTCTATCTCCAGGATTATCCCCTTTTGGGTTTTCTTTATTGTTTCTAGTTCCATTTTTAGGTCCTCGATGGTTTTGTTCAATTCCATCTCCCGTTTGTTATTGTTTTCCTGATACTCTCTAAGGGATTTTTGTGATTTTTCTTTAAATGCTTCTAGTTTCTTATCTGTGTTTTCCTGTATTTCCTTCTTATAGCCCTCCATCATCATCATGATGAGTGACTTTAGATCCATGTCTTGCTTTTCCGGTGTGATGTTGTATCTAGGACTTGACATGGTGGGAGAGTTTGGTTCTGGTGATGCCAAGTACCCTTGGTTTCTGTTGCATCTGTTCTTTGTTTTTGTTTTTTTTTTTTCGAGACAGGGTTTCTCTGTGTAGCCCTGGCTGTCCTGGAACTCACTTTGTAGACCAAGCTGGCCTCGAACTCAGAAATCTGCCTGCCTCTGCCTCCTGAGTGCTTCTGTTCTTATGCTTGCCTTCTGCCATCTCTGCCTGAGGAGACCCGGCACTGGTGCAGACTAGAAGGGACCCGCTGCCCAGGTCTGGCCCTTTGTCTATCTCCCAGCTGCTGTCTCAAGTCCCATGCGATTGGATTGGAACAGATGTGTTCTGCTCACCAGTGGTCCCAAGATCGCTTGGAGAGTCCCGTAGGGACCTTGGGAGGGTGCACAGCCCCTGCACCTGAGACCGGCGCTGGTGTGGTGCGGACCAGAAGGGCGACAATGATTTATCTTAAGAAGACCCAGACTTGCCCTTCCCCACTGTTTGTCTTCCCCATATCATTGATTTCTTTTTCTTACATACTCCTACCATGATGCTTCAGGTATTTGGCTATAACAATGGAAAACTAACTTAATACAGTGTCTATTAAGTGCTAATTTCCGAGTTTACCATTTCAAAGTTTATTAAGCTTCTTGGATATTGGTTAATGCTTTCAACCAAATCTGTCAAGATTTTGGTCATTTTTTCCTTTAATCTCTCCCCACCCTTCATGCTTTTCTTCTCTAGAATTGTCACTATTGGTATATTGGTCATAACCGCTATCAGCACCTGAGACTTTCTTCTCATTTCTGTTTCTGGACTGGATTACGTCAGTTCATCTGTCTTTGGGCCTGCCGCCTTCTGCGTCTCTTCCACAGTCTCTCTTTATATCAGATGATTCTATTACTTGCTCACGTCTGCTTCTTTGCCTTTGGAGTTAACTTTTCCCTTTACTTACTGTAGCTTTCAAGTTCATAGTTTGTGGTGGGAGTTTAAAAATAATTTTTATTTATTGACATTCATTGTTTGATGGCACAGTAATGTCATGTTGTCCTTTATTCTCTGCATGGCTTCTTTTAGTTCTTAGAGCATATTTACAATAGTCAGTTGCTGGCTGTCCTCGTTTGCTTTCTGCTGCTGTGATAAACACCCATGACCAAAAGCAGCTTGGGGAGCTAAGTGTTTGCTTTATCTTCCAGCTTTCAGGTCATAGTCATTCTGAGAGAAGTCAGGGCAGGATCTCAGGATAGGAATCTAGAGGCCCAAACTGAAGCAGAAACCATGCATGGATGCTGCTCACTAGTTTGCTCAGCCTGTTCTTTTACCACCCGGAACCACCTGCCCAGAGTATGGCCTACAGTGTCCTTGTCTTCCTACAGCAACCAGGAGTCACAGGCCTGTTATTATGTGTGCCCTACAGGCCTGCTTACAGGCCAGCCCAGTGGAGGCCATTCTCAAGGGTCTGTCCTCCCAGATGGCTCTAGTGTGTGTTACGTTGAGAAGAACTAGCCAGCAGACATACCTACTAAGTGTCTGTCTGTCCCTGTCTGCTACTGAGAACAGTTCCAGACCCCTCAGACAGCTTTCTTTAACTTTCAATGCACAACCAAGTCACGATTTCCCATTTCCTTGTTCCAGTAGCTTCTGTTGTTGAAAGTGCACAGTTAAAGTAATGTGGCAGCTGTAGTATACAGTCTTTTTTGTAGGATTTGTTGTTGCTGCTACTTTAAGTGACTTCACTTAGCTATTTCTTTGTCACCCTCAGTTATTAAGGTTTCCTTTTAATGTAGTGGTCACCTAAGAGTCCCACAGATTTCTAAAGTGCCCTGAAGTAGCAGTTCTCTTGGTCTTTACTGAGAGCCCTTTGTTGTGAGCATACCATATTAGAAACAGGTTGGCATGTTTGCATCTCTACAAAGTCAGTCAGAATTTATTGAGTAAAAAAGATTCACAAGCTAAATCCATCACATTGGCAGTAATTCTCCCAGTGCTACTGAATTCACTTGATGGTCATGGTCACTGGCAATCAAGGGTTCTTTAACTACATTATCAACTATGTTAATTCGGAGATGACACATTACAGTTCATACAATTTTGCAAGCGTGTGTGTGTGTGTGTGTGTGTCTATGTCAGAATGGGTAAGAAAGGGCTAAGGAGGTTACAGAGTTGGAACTTCCTGACCTGAAAGCAGAGACTGAGAGCTCGGTCATAGGCAAGGAAAGTGGAGGGGTCAGATGAGAAACTTTACACACCGCAGGCACAAACTTAAATGTCAGTTTCAAGTGGTCTATGTGCCACGGGGAGAAACTGTTGGAGATGGGGAAAGAGGTGAAGATTCTTTGCCGTGGCTGCTGTCGTCGAGCCTCGTGATTACACCTAGGGGAGGCTCTGTGTGCTGCTGTATCTCAGACTTTGGGAGGCAGGTGAGACAGGACTTTTCAATACCAGAAGTGGGAGTTACACCTGGTGTGGCTCATGTTACACCTGGATAGGCACATATGTTGGCTGTTTTCCTAGAGCATTTGATTGTGTCTGTGCATTCCTCATTTAACTTGAGAAGTCCATATTTTATTTGTGTGAATGTTCGCCCTCAGCCTGTGCCATGGCGGAGCCAGACAGATGGTGGTTGTTTACTTACACAAACAAGATACTGAGTCACTCTGCCTCAGCATTTGCTCTCAGAATCTGCCACCTGCTTGTGCTGGTTAGTTTTTGTCAACTTGACACAAACTAGAATCCCCTGGGAAGGGTCCAGATCACTGTGGATGATAGGCAGGTGGTCCTGTGTTACATAAGAAAGCAGACTGAGCGATCCACAGCGAACAAGCCAGTAAGCAACATTCCTTCATGGTTTCTGCTTAAGTTCCTGCCTTGACCTTCCTTAGTGATGGAGTGTGACATCCAAGTGTGGGCTGGAGTAGACCCTTTCCCCTCTAGGTTGGTTTATCAGAACAACAGAAAACAACGCAGGACACTGCTGTTTGAAAAATGGAGTTACTGAAGGCAAGACACAGCTTACAACTGCTATCTCATAAGATAAGGAATGGCTTAGGACAGTGCCTGGCATGATCTCTACACCTTTGCTGAGCCCCACAGCATGCACCCACTCTAGATATTCCTTACCCTCATTGTAAAGATGTCTTTATGCTATTTATGCAGACCCTCAGGGCTAGCCAGAAGTAAGGAATCAGATATTCCTAGTAGTTGCCTGGATATATGCTTGGACTTGTAGGTTCCTAAGCCTTGGTGAAAGCTTCATTTTTCCTCGGATTAATGTCTATCAGATGACTGAAAGCCTTTTGTTAGTTTCTAGAGTTTTGGAAGAATTTACTCGAGCAACTTTAACTAGTGTTCTCATTTGTTTTTTACACGGAGAGATGAACTTTCAGAAGCCTTTCTCTGTCTTTCTAGTAATAGGAGGTTACTAGGATTGAGCTCTCTCTCCTGGTTTGTTTGCTTTCCCTGAGGAGTAATGAGGTACATGGTACTTTTCTATTACTTCCTGGCCATTTTCATATCTCCACTTATGAAGTGCTTGCTAAAACCATTTTGTTGTCTGAGGATATTGAGTTGTTTGCTTTTTAAAATTAATTTCCATGATGTTCTCATGTATTATGACTACAGATCCCATGAGTAGTGTGTGTGTGTGTGTGTGTGTGTGTGTGTGTGTGTGTGTGTAAAACCTTAACCTTTGCTTAGTCATCATTACCTTGGTTGGTAGGCATTTGATTCATTGTTTGTGGTTTATTTTGACTTGTTCTTTGAGTTTGTGGTGATATTTATGCCTTCTCTAAGAAATTTATAGTTGTTTTATTTCATCTCAATTTGGTGATTTCTTTGTCATCTGTTCTGATTTTGTTATGTTGCTCAGGCTTTGATCCTCCACCTCAGTCTCATCTGAGACTGTGAGTGTCCCACCACCCAGCTGGCATAGAGCCTTTCAGAAGACAGGCTTCATTATTCTTTATAGAGCTCCAGATGCTATAGTGATCGTCGTCTGCCCCTTACTCCCAGTATAGATGCTGTAGTGATAGTCATCTGCCCCTTAGTCCCAGTATAGATGCTGTAGTGATAATCATCTGCCCCTTACTCCCAGTATAGATGCTGTAGTGATAATCGTCTGCCCCTTACTCCCAGTATAGATGCTGTAGTGATAGTCATCTGCCCCTTACTCCCAGTATAGATGCTATAGTGATCGTCGTCTGCCCCTTACTCCCAGTATAGATGCTGTAGTGATAATCGTCTGCCCCTTACTCCCAGTATAGATGTTGTAGTGATAATCATCTACCCCTTACTCCCAGTAGTGCAGCCTTGTACTTGCATTATCAGTTGTAGTTTTCAAGATTTGGATTTTAAGAAATTTATTACATGTTATGTGGTGCATGTATGTGTGTGTGTGTGTGTGTATGTATGATAAATAGGTGGGTGGGTACTCACATGCCACAAAGCATCTTTAGAAGTAAGAGGAAACTTTGTGGGAGTTGGTTTTCTCCTACTGTGTGGGTCCTGAGGATTGGACTTAGATTGTTAGGGTTGTGCCAAGTACCTTTATTTACTGAGTCTAGAAACGGCTTCAAAAATTAATTAAATCAATTTAAAAATTACTTTATGTGTATGGGTATTTTGCCTGTATGAATGTCTGGTGCCCACAAATGCCAGAGAGGAGCTTTGGAGCACTAGGGCCTTACCAAGCTTGTTGGAGCCGATGGTGAGCCACCATGTGGTGCAGGTAATGAAACCAGGGTCCTCTGGAGGAGCGTGAGGCACTTACCCACAGGGCCATCTCCTCAGCCTCAAGAAATAGCCTTGTACTTTTCCTCTCTTTCTTGTGCGTTCATTGTCTCATTTCTTCTAAGAATTACTATTTCTGGTTTTTTTTTTTTTTTTTTTTAATTTTCACTTCAGTTTTTTCTTGTTTCAACTCCACAAACCCTGGCAGACCAGGGCAACTTCTCTTTGCTTTGTAGCCACCAGAGTTTGGCATCGCTGAGGAGCCGTGTAGGTCCTTCATTACTGTCTCCTGTAAGTTATAGCTCTACTCTCACTTTACCCTGTTACTCTGCCTCTAGAGGCCATCTCAGTGAAGGCCAAACATGTCTCTAAGGGGCTTACAGTCTGTTATTGAGAAAGAAATAATGATGAAATACATTTCCTCTAGATTTGATTTTGGTTTTGTCACAGCTTATTTGATTGGATGCCTTTCAAATAAGCTTCCATTTAAGGAAGCTTGTTCTTGTGCTACTGTGCACTGTTTAGGAGAATTCCTGTCATGTCTTCTGTCCCGTCTCTGCTGTCAGTGGGCTATTGACGTGCAGTAAGGAAAGGTCTTGCATGTTTCTAGAAGGGCAACCCTCAGCTAGTGCTGCCTCTGGATCTTCGTGTGTATCCCTGTGTGCTTGTGCTTCAATGTCTGGGGGGAGGGGTCAGCGGGCTGCTGCAGGGCTTCACTGGCTAGGAGACCTTAGTGTGTGCATTCTTCTTACCAGCTCCCGTGGGGCCATTTGTAAGTTCTTAGAAAGCACATTGTCTCTCCTAACATGTCCATGGCAGGCAGACTGCCTCTCCTCCTCTCATTCTACCAGGGGGAAGGTTAGTTTGGGGTCTCTCCTGTCCTTCAGAGGACTCTTTTTTTTCTTCTCAGAATTTAGATTTAGTTTCTTGATACTCTCTCTCTCTCTCTCTCTCTCTCTCTCTCAAAATTTTTTTCTGTGTGTATATGCCATATAGAAACACTAAGAGTGTCTTTTGAGGCCAGAGAGGGCATCTGCTCCCCTGGATCTGAACTTACAGGCAGTTGTGAGCTGTTTTTGTGAGTGTTGGGAACTGAACCTGGGTCTTGTGGAAAAGCAGCCAGTGCTTCTAACCATTGAGCCATCTCTCCATGTCTTTGTATTCTTAACTGTGTGATGAGTTTCAAGAAACTGATTTTTTTTTAATAGATGAATTGTTTTGTTCTGGTTATTAGGCTGATGTGAAATTCTCTTGCATCTTTTCATCCTATTAGTGGGTGTCAGGAACATTTATTTTTAATGTTCATTATTAAGTGGCTGTGTCTGAGTGCATTATTGTAACAGGCAGCTTTTCTTTTCTAGAGGTAAAACTAGTGACATAATTTCTTCAACAAATTATTATACATGTCTGCAGAAAAATTAAGAAAATAGACCTGTAATACCTTACATACTTTGAGTACAAGATTAAGTGGAAAAAAATGGTACTGACCTTTGATTTCTGGGTCTTTTTTTTTTTTTTTTTTACTATGAATGTAGCTCATTTTTCATAATAAATTTGATAGCTGAGGAAGGATGCTCCTTCTTAATAGAAAATGGGAAAATTTATTTAGTTCAGGTCTTGGGAATATGGTTGCTGAGGGTGAAGATTGTGCTTAAGAATTTGGCCATGCAGGCTGGCTGTTAAGTCGAGAAAAGACATCCCGGGAACCAAATAGCTGCAGGGAGTTTTCTTTGCCTTCCCTCCTCATTCCTGCCAGTGTCACTGTGCTCTCTGCGCAGCTCTCTGAAGTTCTTGGTGCACACCTGCCCGGGTACTAGCCGGTTTCCACAGCAGCTTTCTGGAGGAACTGTCCTGGAAGTTGAGGCCCCACTTCCGTGAGCTAAATGGACCATACACTGAGGTTGGATGGAATTTTGCTTCTTATTGTATTTCAACTATTGCATTATCCTGCAAGTTTCTTCATCTTCCATAACTAGCCTCTAAGTCCCCACATACTCACATTAAAAATTGAACTGAGTGTGTGGAATATTCCTGTAATGCCAGAGCTCAGCAGAGCTAGGAAGCAGGACCCTTTGTCAGAAACCCAAAAGTAAAAGGCTGGTAGAAAACAAAACAAAACAAAACAAAACAAAACAAACAAAATTTGGGCATGCTATGTTTATCTGTGTGAATTTTTCTAGGGTGTTCAAATCCTAAGTCTCCTCAACTGTATGGAGCTGGAGTCTGTGGGCAGGTCCAGGTTCCTCTGTAGTCTGGAGGGCTCAGTGTTCACATTCTCCTAACCAGCCCTTATGTGGCTATTTCTAAGTCAGCTGAAAGTCCTGAATCTACTGACAACTGTCCCCTGAATCTACTGACAACTGTCCCCTGGAGTCTGAGTCTTACACACTGTCATTTCCTGCCTTCTGAGCAGTGTGGGCATTAGTAAGGGTTATTATCTTGTTAAGACACACGCTAAAAATACTCCTGTCTTCAGTTTTTCTTTAAAATGTAAATCTGGGCAGGGGTGATTGCAATTACACTCCAAAGTGTAAGCGTTGCTAAACAACACACTCTCCCTGGTTGTCGAAACCCTCACAAAACCAACAGAGCAGTAGAGCAGCCACTGTGAGGTTCTCCTCACACGCTCCAGATTCCACCATTTCACAGAACCCTTATGGCATCATTTTAAAGCTTGTTTGTGCCATTTGTACCTTGCTCTTTGAAATGTCCCTGAAGACTTTGTAGTGGAAGTAACTGGCTACTAAACAGCCTATAGATCGCCGTTTGCATTTGCTCATATTTGCTGTCATCTGTCACTGATATTATTCAGGCACAGTATCCTCACCTGTCACTTTCTGCATATCAAGAAGGAGGTAGCATATGTCTGACCCAGTGGTAGATTGTATGTGTCTCCACCACTTTAACGGTGTCCACTTAGATAAAGATGGTTAGATGTTGGACTTAGAGAGGGAGATGTGGCTTGGTCAACCAAATCTCAAGAGGTGTCTGTACAGGCAAAATGCAACAGCTAGTGACGATCCCACAGAGACAGCATATGATTTTGTTCACTTGTTTATTGTATTCATATACTGTGTTTGTTTCAAAATGGGAAAATTACAGGTCTTTACTTTCACTGCTCTGTAATTGACGAGACATTATGTCTGTAGGTTCTGAGGGAACTTTGAAGCACTTTTGTTTTCCTTTTGGAGTTTCAAAATTATATTCTTAGCAGATAGGTTCTTTGGTCAAGTGCCTGTAGCACAAGCATGCGAACCGGAGTTCTTTCCCAGTAACAGCATAAAAGCCAGGTGTGGTCTGGAGCTGCAGTACTGGAGAGTAGGTGGGTGGAGACGGGCGAGTCTTCTCAGCTCACGGGTAGCCAGAACAGCCAGGTGGTGAGGTGCAGCTTCCCAGAGACCCTGTTTCAAAATGTGAGATAGCCAGCATCAACCTCCAGCCTCCACTTATACATGTGTACACATGCACACACGCGCGCACACACACACACACACACACACACACACACACACACACACACAGATAAATAACATACTTTAGAAATGGTGGTCTTTTTTTTTTTAAATAAACTTTCATTCCTTTTTTTTTCTCCTGTATGCATCAGTTCAGTTTATTCTAAGAAATTTTTTTTGTCTTTTCGATAGCTAATATCTAAAGTGGAGCATAGAATGATGGCCCTTTGCTGCAGAAATGTGCTTTACCAATAATTAGTCACTCTGAAGCTTCACTTACTAGCTGGGAAAGTCGAGCACAGGGAAGAGGTTGGAAGACTTAGGAGTTGCAAAGCCCGCATTTTCTGACTTCAGTTTGGTTTCCCTTTTTTACCCTCTCAGACTATCTGATACTTGGAAGGACACTTGTTTTTCCTTGGAATTAATCCTGTAATTTAAGGAAACTCGATCCATTGGAGAATTCATTTGCTGCCATTGTGGTATGGCAGTGTTGTATATATCTGTGCTCACCAGATTTTTAGAACACTGAGAGACTATTGATAAAGCACCTTTCTGTGCTCTGTTTTAAATATTAGCTATCTAAAAGATATTCTTAGAATAAGCACACAGTAGGAAGAAGCAGAGGCATTGTGTTGCAGTGACAGAAGCCCTGACCTGAAGGAGGCACAGACCACAAGTATTCTCCAGCAGAAGCCTGGAATTCCATGGCCAACTACAAGAGAGCATCTTTGTCTTCTCACAGATCACTCGCCCATGTCATAACCACCATCTCATAACCACGCACACACGCACTGCATGCACGCACGCTGCATCCTGCAGTCACCTGCTGACACCCCCTCTGAGCTGTTTCTGTCTTTACAGTGTCCTCACTACAGGTCACCTTTCTAGTTCAGCAGCTAGGCTGGGGCCTGGCACATCACACAGAGGAGTGGGCTTGCTTGTCAGTGTTTTATTATCCAGGCCTTGTCAGCTCCTGCCTTTGCTATTATACCTTCCACACAGCATCTTAGTCCTGGTATCTCACCTGCAAAGGCTGGAGTCGGTAATTGAAGCCCTTTTGCTGTTTTGTATGAAAACTGAATCTCAAAGCTTAGATGAAGTTGGCAAGTTTTTGAAGACATTCTTTCATATTTTGTGTTTGAAGTTAAAATATTTTGTATCAAAGAAAGTATTACTTCCAGAGCCTTTGAGGTGCTGTTCTCCAGGTAACAAGTCGTCAGGACAACTTTAGCCCTCCTTACAGGTACATCCTGATTCCTTGCATAATCTTGTTGTCACCTGCAGACAATGAGAGTTGATGTCATTTAAGGTCACTGGGCACATCAAACGTTTATTGAAGAAATTAGGCCCCACAGATACTGTCTGTAAGAATTACATACAACATTATGCTCTCAAAATGGTTTACAAGATTGAAGAGTGTTTTCGCTCTTTATTTAGCTTATAAATAATTCAAAGATTTGAGAAAGTCATCAATGTCATAAATGACAGATTAACATGAAGAAACAATGAGATTTCTGTGTCAATGTAAATACTGTAGAGCAGTCATTACAGCTATTTGCCACTTTAATGAATTAGCACAGAGGTTACACATAGGCCTCTGGGGAAGTGTTATCTACGCTTCTTTTTAATAGAGGCGGAGCATGAGGAAGGCTTCCAGTGCTTAGGGTCTTCCTTGTTTAGTTATGCTAAACATACTCTTTACAGTTTCATACATGTATATAGTACATCCAATCACTCATCATCCCAACCTCTCATATTCCTTCCACCCACTGAGCTCTCCCTCTTTCCAACAAGCCCCCTCCTACTGTGGTGTCCCTTTTGTTTGTTAGTTTTGAGACCCACTGAGTTTAACTAGGTCCATTCTTGACAAGGATATAGAGCTATAAGCTAGAGAATGGGCAAGTCACCAGTAGCTATACCACTGAATACAAGAATTCTCTCTCTGCCTCTTCATCAGCCATAGTTGCCATTAGCTTTTTAGGAAGGCATTAGGTCCTGTGAGAGTCTCCCCATTCATGACTGAATGCCAAAAAGTCCAGACTCGCCAAGCAATGCCTTGGATAATAGCCATAGTTTTTGTGAGTTCATGAATGCAGTGACCATGGCATGTGAGGAGACAACATGGCCCTGTTCCCTTTGTCGGGCTCTTACATTCTTTCAGCCTCCTCCATCATGTTCCTAGATTATGGGTGATTGTGAGTGTCCCACCAGGGATGAGCATCTTGACCATATGGTCTCTATTAATTGCATTTGTCATAAGTAGAAGCTTCCATGACCAGGGAGGGATGAAAGCAGATACTTTAATATTACACAGTTACCTCTTCTTACATGAGAATTACTTCTCATAATACTGCTGATATTTTTTTAAAGATTATTTTATTTTTGAGTCAGAGTCTCACTCTGAAGCCATAGATGGCCTGGGACTTGTTTGCTACATACATAGATTGGGCTGCCCTTGAACTCAGAGATCTACTGCCTAAGTAATTGGATTGAATGCATGTGGCGTCATACCCAGTTACATGTATCTCTTTAAAAAGTATTTTATTTTTAATTATGTATATATGCATATATGTGCATGTCATGTATGTATAGGTACCTATAGAGGCCAGAGACAGCCAATCTCTTGGAACTGGAGTTACAGGCAGTTGTGAGATGCCTGACATGGGTACTGGGAATTGAACAAGGTCCTTCTGAAAGAAAGATATATGCTTTTAACTGCTGAGCCATCTCTCCAGCCTCAGCTAGATACATTTTCTAGAATATATGCTCAAAAGGAAGACGTAACTCAACCTCTACAGTCTTTGACTTTTTTATAAAGGCTGTCCTTGGACTCGGCGTGAGCAGTCTTTATCCAGTGCCTAACTTTTCTTCAATCTTATTTTGAAACATATTGTAAGACACATTACATTTTATATATTTTATCACTTTATTTTTCACTTAATTGATCTTGTTGCTCTCTTAGATGTTTTATCACAGATATATAATTAAAATTTTTATTAATGTCTTTTAATTGATAAATTGAAATGGTATGTTATTTAGCACATATTTTCATTTTTTAACATATTGCAGAGCAATTAATTTAAACTTATTATATGTCCATTTCTTCATCTACATTTCTTTTAGTGAAACTATTTAGACTCTATTCTCAGAGCCATTTAAAAATATATGGTGCTGTGCTGGCTAGTTTTATGTCAACTTGAAACAAACTGGAGTAGTCTGAGGGAAGAGAAGTGGTATTGAGAATTGAGAAATTGCCTTCATAAAATGGAGCCATGGGGCACTTTATTAATTAGAGATTGATGTGGGCATTCCTAGCACATTGAGCATGGTACCACCTCAAGGCTGGTGGTCCTGGATGCTTAAGAAAACAGGCTGACAAGCAGATCATCAGTCCTCCTTTGCAGCAGTGGCTGCCCCCAGGTTCTCACAGTTCGACTTCCTGCTTTGGTTTCTTACAATGGACTGTGATTTAGGATATGCAAGCTAAATAAACCCTTTCTTCCCCAAATGGTGTGTTGAATAGCACACCATTTCAACCTTTGGTCATGGTGTTTCATCACAGCAGCAGAAACCCCAACTAAGACTTCATGTGTGTTCACCAGCCATAGTCAGCATGTTTTCTAACATATCTCAACTTGTTCTTTTATTGTCTTTGACCAACATGTCTGCAATGCTCTCTGCCTTGACACATTTTGGGGTTTGTAATAGGTTAAATTGGATTTTCTGGATCTACCTGGCAATTTGGCTGTGGTTAATGACCATAATTAAATGAGAAAATGAATGCAAATAGTAAACCTTTAAATTAAAAACAGCATTGTAAAACCCATATTTGTGGTGTTAACATATTTAGTATACAGATATTCCCACAAATTGGTGAGAAGAATCATGTGGCCAGTAGCTGTGTGGATGATGTGTCACTTGTGTGACAGCCAGCAAGCTGCAAATTTCTTTATAAGGTGCCAGTATTCATATATCACCTTGGCTAGAGTTGAATACTATCATGTCAGGTACAGAGTGTCCAGGAAATGGCACTCTGATATATTGCTGGCCGAAGTCTTAGTTCCTGTGACTTTCCAGGAGAGTGAGATGACGGTGCACTTCCAGATCAGAGTAGTGTGTTCTTACCATCTACACTGACAAACGTACTGGTGTGTACTGTGACAGGAGCATGCCTGCCATTCCAGTCATTTGGGAGGCAGAGATAGGACGAAGTTTGTGTTTAAGCTAGGCTCTATTATGTGGGCCTGTAATCTTAGCCAATCAAAGGCTGAGGCATGAGTGTTCCATGTTCAAATCTTGCCTGGGCCAGCAGAACAACTTCAAAAACAGCCCAGATAACCTATCTTGACCTTTCACCACAGATGGGATGTCTACAGCACTGCATCCCATCCCAAGGCTCAGGGGCCATCTTAGAGGAGGGCCAGAAAGATTGAAGGGCCAGAGCTTGCAGCAGTGTCTTCTGCAACACACACTTAGGAAACAGGACTCACATGATTCTAGCTGCATCTAATCTGAAAGCTTTCTTCCTGCAGTCTCCCTTCCATGGTATCATACTGTCCAAGCTGCCAAGGGAGGGAAGGAGTTAATAGGCTTACTTAGTTGCAACATCCATGAACCACAGCAATGATTATCATGGCATAAAGGTGACACTAAGTGACAGTCACATGACTGCCTAATTGGACTTTGGGCCCATGCAACAAGAGGAAAATCAGGCTTTGCATTAGAAACCTAGCCAACTTTCTGGAGCTAGTGAGGTCATGGGCTTTATAAAAGAGTTTATAGTAGTTGTTTTAGTAGAGTAGCATGAAGTAGAAACTTAAGGGTTCTTTGGAAAGTCAGTTGTGTTGGATGGTGCTTTACTGGGACAAACACCGTGAAGAACTGTTTCCTCGTGAAGAAACATTTCGTTCAGACAGACATGGGTGAAAGGATGGTCTGCTAAAGCAAGCACGTGAAAGGACATGGGATGAAGTCTTCTTACCTAATGATACACATGTATCAGTCCGCTTTATATTGTGTAGTTGAGCTCATTTTGTTGAGACTCCATAGAGAGAAGTGCACCAAAAACCTTCTGGTGGTGTGCTGGCGGCTTTTTGCTGCTTCTGTGGACTCAGGCCGATTGGCAGAATGATGTCAGCTGAGACAAACTCAGGTGCCGAGCGAGGTAAGACAGGTGGTGAGCAAGACCCATGGAGGACGCATGATGTTGGAGTTGATTTTTGTATAGGCTGTAAGATAAAGTTTCAGTTTCATTCCTTTGCACATGGAAATAGTTTCCCCAGCATCATTTGTTGAAAAGATTATCTTATCCCCATCATGTCTTCTTGGTACCCCGTCTCCATAGTTAACCATATGTGTCTGAATTTATTTCTGCCTTCTTTATTTTGTTGCAGTGGACCACAGTCTGTTTTTGCACCAGTACCATACTGTATTGATTCCAGCATCACTGTCTTTCTTACAAACAGAATCTAGATTTATATGTGCTTGTGTACACACATATAAGAAAGTAGAGGGGATCCACATGGGTGGAGAGAGATAGGCAAGAGGAGGGAGGTGGAGAAAGATAGGCAAGAGGAGGGAGGAAGGATGGGGAAGACAGAGGGGCTTGAACAATGATGCACATGTAGGAAAGGGTTAGATACAAAAGCCATTGTTTTGTATACCTGCTAAAAAATACAAAAGGAAAGAAAAATATTCAGTCCATATTATTTTGTGCCAGTATTCACAAAGGAATATACTATAAAAATGTCCTTATATCAAATATTTTCTAAAGCTTGATTTAAAAACATTAATTTTAATATAATTTAATTTTATGGTTCATATGTTAAGAGAACACAAGAATGAATATATATATATATATATATATATATATATATATATATATATATATATATTTGATTTTAGAAATCAAATTTTCTTCTGTTGCCTTTCAAAGTTCCAGGGAGGTCTCTTCTTTGTAATCCTATGCAAATTCTAGTGACTACACTGCCTTCACAAACAGTGTACAGTATAATTTTCTCAGTATATATGGATATGTAGTAATTTACTTAAGCTATGTTGATGGGTTTTTCTGATTTTGAGAAAAGCCTCATTTTCATCTAGGTGCAGCTGTGTTGGATGAAGACTCTCAGTGCCCCTCACGGCTGAGGTTTATATACGAACTGTTTCTCTTTAACATCTCTGAGGGCCTCATTATCCTCACCTTCCTGTTCTCAATGCTCACTAAGTAGAGCTGTGGGCCTGATTTTATTTTACTCATTTAGCCCCATAACCTATATTGTAAATAATGAGGACTTACTTGGGCTTTGAACACCTTGTTTTGTATCCCCACCTCCATGGACAGATGGACACATGCAGGTAGAGTGGACAGTTGCAGTGAGGCGGCTCATGGCACTTCCTTTATAATCTCTGAATATATTGGAGGATGATCCAACTCCTGGTAGGCCTGGGTTTAGGTCTTTCTGAGTAATTTGTCTAATAATGTGAATGAGTGTTTTGCCTGTATGTATATATGTGTAGTATATGCATGCCTGGTGCCTGTGAAGATCAGAGCTTATAGAATTATAGTTGCAGATGGTTGTTAGACACCATGTGGGTGCTGGGATTGAATCCTGGTCCTCTGCAAGAACAAGAGTAGTGGTAACCACTGAGATATCTCTTCAACACCTCTGTATAATTTTTATGGGGGTGATTATGGTGAATAAAGTGCTATGTCACTGGAAAATACTTAACACAAGGCTGCGGTAAGTTCTGGGACTCCTTCCGAGTGGACCTCAGCCCCATCCATCTGTGTCCGCCAGTGCACACTCTGTACCTACTGCCCAGGCACAAAGCAAGGAGAGGGCTCTGCAGGAGAGGAGAGGGCTCTGCAGGTGAGGAGAGGGCTCTGCAGGCGAGGACAGGGCTCTGCAGGTGAGGACAGACTTTTGCACACTGGGTTTTCACTGTCTTGGACTGAACAAGATATTTTGGGAGCTATAGTGCTCATGGTGGTCATATCTGTCAAAGACTCGCTTTCTTTGGAAACTGAGACCCAGCTGGCTCACGTGTCTGGCCAGGAGCTCAGGGCAGGACGAAGAGCCACACTGGGTTTGTTTGGCTCCAGATGCTTTTTCTTCCACTACATTATATTGTTTCTTAGAATACCAAAGCCAAACGATCAACGGTTTCTAAGGGGTTATTATGGGGTAATTTGAACTATGCTTAATTTTAATTTTAAGTCTTTACATAGATGATAAATTGGCATCTACATGGGGGAGAAAAATTATAATTTAGAGCACCCCAATAAAATTAATTTAGAGCTCTTAAATATGACAACACAAGTAGTTAAGTTTTTAAAAGAAAAATCTTGGCTAAGACTTTAGTTAGAAATGTAATTTACCGTGACCCAGATGTTTTATCTTCACAGGCAGAGGGTAGCCTGGACTGTAGATCAAGTCCCATGATAGAGCTTTAACACTGGGTTTTTCTTAGTGGACTCCTGGAAGATAGTGGCATCTTGTGCCTGGAGTCAAAGCTAGGGCTTTCTCCCATGCACAGGCCTGCTTATGTTACATTGTGCATGGCAGTTTGGCAGTTTACTTTGCAGATGTTCGTAATGTGCAGCCTTAAATCTTGCTTCTATTTCTGGCATGCTTTTAAGTATGACTCATGTTTCCTTGAGGCTGTCCTAAAAATACTGCTGCTCTGAAGCATTAATGTGACCGACACCACAGGCATCACACAGCACTGCACTGTGCTTGCTTTCTGCAGGGTAAGGCAGCTTCCCAACCGATTAGATGGGGAAGTGCCGTTAAGAATGTGCTGCACTAAAAATATGAGGAAGGAAAGTAGGAATTTTATGAAAATAATGTATAAAAATAACAGTGACTGTCAAATTCTAATAAAGGATGAAATATATCATTAATGTCATAAAATATAACAGAAACAGGATTAATGTTCAGAACACCGTTTGATGTAAATGGTACATTTGATGTAGTCCTGTGGTAAGGAAAGTCTTGAGCCTGAAGGTGTCAAAAAGCTTTTGGAAGGAGCTGGTGGGATGGCTCAGTGGGTAAACATGCTCACTGCGAGTGCCAATCTGAGTTTGGTTCTCCTGAACCACATAGTGGAAGAAGAGATCTACTCAAGCAAGCTCTCCTCTGATCTCTCTCTCTCTCTCTCTCTCTCTCTCTCTCTCTCTCTCTCATACACATACATACATATGTGCATGTCAGAAAGGTTTCTGGTGGAGTATGTGAGATATGATTACTGTGCAGAAAGCTTTGGACTGGAACAACAGAAGTCTGATTTGGTTTTGACTTAACCAACCTTCTGCAAATGCTGCTACGTCTCTTTGCAGAATGGGAGCAAGAACTTGCATAGCTATTACTTTATAAATTATCAATCTGTGTGCTTACTGTAATTCTCACAACTCGGTAAGGACAATTATATCTATTAAATAGGCAGTGATACTAAAGGGAGCTTAATGATTTGATTAAGATTACATAGGTAATAAATATCAGACTTGGGATCTCAAATCTCCCCTTACATAATGCTGCCTGCTGCCCTTTGGGCCTGTTGTGAGATCTAAATGAGATAGAGCACAAAAAATTACTTGTGTATTTCTTTGCCATATGATAGGTAAGCAATGAATTGCACCATTATTACTCATGCATTTTGACATAGAGTTGCACACCGCAGAAAATAGGGCACTGGGGATTGCATATATCCCTGTGAGTGCTTCTGGGATTATCTCCACATCAGCACGGTGCGTGTGTGTGTGTGTGTGTGTGTGTGTGTGTGTGTGTGTGCGCGCGCGCGCGCGTGTGTGTAGGACCACGTACAGTCTCAGCAGCACCTTCATCCACTCTTGGGCTCGGTAGTGGTTCTGGAGCACACTGGCCAGAACTAACTGGCATGGAATTAACTAAGGAGGCCAGCCTGACTTTTAGCTCTTATCACCCTCCTGCTTCATTTCTCAGGTGTTGGGGGTACACATGTATAAGCTACCACATCAAGCCCCGTCGTAAGTACTATTATTCGAGGAAAGATAATAATATGGAGACATGGTCTTTGAGAAGGTGTGTCGTATACTACCAATCAGACACTAGATTCAGAAGCTGCTTGGGATGAGGGAGTGATGAGATACCCCCAGTCTAGTGTCTACCGTACATAAGCACAGGACTGTGGAAGAACTTAGTCACTAGTAACACGCCTCCCTAGCAGTGTCATCATTTAGAGGGCTGGAGAGACTAAGAGAAAATATATCTCAGGGCTTACTTGTGATTAATTAGACAGTGTTCATTAACAGTGCTTTAGCAAAAAGAATCGATATGCATTCTCAGTAAGAGTGTCATTAGTCTCTTGGATGGGGTGGACTGTGCTGGACACTACAATTAGCATCACTGTTATAGTGTCTCAGATCACCCCTCACTCCCCAAAACCTGGCAGCAGCATAAAGATGCTCTCTGGCCAGCACAGGTAATGGCAGCAAGTTGAGTGTGAAGAACCACTAGAGAGTCCAAGTATAACTAAGGTGCTGCTGAGATAGCCAGTTGCCTTTTAAGCCAGTGGTCCGCAACGCACAAGCATTGTGCTACTGTGGAGGATACGTCCATAAGCACTCACATAACCATATGCAATCCCAAAGGCTCTAGCTTAAATACATTCATACCATTTCTTCCTTAATTAAGAGACCACATTGGTGTATAGAATTGATTCTGCTTCAGTATAGTTTTTTTTTTTTAAAGAAAAAGCAAATAAAGTATTCCTCAATTTCAACACTTGTTTAAAATGACAGTTGTAAGGGGTAAACCCTATTAATTGGTTACCTGAAATGTATTTAGTTCCAAGGTCAAGGCATTTAAAATAGATTATAATTATATAGAATGGCTATTATACCGATTTTACTTGTTTGGGTGTGTGCTGGAGAAGGAACCTACAGTCTCATACAGGCTACATAATACCATAACCCTGAGTTACATCCTCAGCTGGAACAATGCTTGCTTTTCTTCTCCTTCTCTCTCTTTCTTTCTCTCTCTCTCTCTCTTTCTCTCTCTCTCTCTCTCTCTCTCTCTCTCTCTCTGTTGTTATTTGTTGGTTAACTACTCCTGAACATGAGACCTGCCCTGGAGTTGTTGACCCAATATCATTCTATTGAAGAAAACTGATTTTACCTCTCCCAGCAAGTATGAATGGCAGTTCATTTAACTTTTACCCAAGTAGCCATTTCATTCATTTATTTATTCATTCATTCATTCATTCATAACAAAAGTATAATGTGGTAAAACAGGAAATATCATCACATTGCTGTTGGACAAATGTTGGATGTTGTCAAACCAACAAGAAGGAAAAGAACCCAAGAGAAGGCACAAGAATCAGATCTACTCATTTGCATATTTAGGAGTCCCATAAATACACTAAATTGGCAGCCATGATATAAACAGAGAGGCCCTGTGTGTGCTGCTTCAGTCTCTGTGAGGTCATACAAGCTTTGTTCATGTTGATTTGGATGGGCTTGTATTCTTGGTGTCCTCCATGCTCTGGGTCTTACCTTCTTTCCTCCTCGTCTTCCATGGACTCCATTGAGCATTGATGGGAGGGATTGATGGAGATATTCTGTTTAGTTATGATTAGATGGAGATATTCCATTTAGTTATGAGTGAGAAATCATGTTTTCACTCAGATCATCGCTGTTGTTTTCCCAAGGATATTCTTCCAGATTCCACTGTTCCTCTCCATCCTCATATAAAACTCACTGCCACAGATGCATGGTATGTCTGTGTACTAAGTCATTTGAGAGGACTACACACCACTGTAACATTTCAGAATTTTTCTCAAGTCTTCTTTCAGAATCTAGTTTTTGCTCTTGTGGGAGTGATATGTCTCCATATATATATATTAGAGGACTTTTGGTTTTCAGACATGGGGATGTTTGCTTTGGAGAAATTATATGATTTATCCTGGCTCTATTGACATGATCAACCAGTCTGCTCAGAACCTTTCCCTTGATTTACCTGCCAAGATAAAGAACTTCAAAATAAATTGTATTTCTCAGCAGTTAGCTGTTAACTTCTTTGGGGTGAGACTTCTTTAGTGATACTGTGCTGTGTGCTGTATATGAATGTAAATGGCATTGTGTGTGTGTGAGTGTGTGATATGTGGTATACTTTTAGTCTTAGGTAATTGTTTCTTAGATCTTTGAATTCTTCCATGACCTCAACAAAAATCTAAGAATATAGTACATGCAAAAGACTTCTTGTAGTTTATATCTTTTTCAGTATAAAATGCAATGTAAGGAAACAAACACCATAACCTGTCTCCATTAATAGTCATGGATTGTGAGGGGCTCATAGGAGCCTATTCTTCTGTATTAGTCAGGCTTATCTAGAGTAACAGAAATTATAGAATGTCTCTCTCTCTCATTCATATATATATATATATATATATATATATATATATATATATATAAAATTTATTAGGGTGAGTTACAGTCTTTGGTCCAGCAAATACAACAATGGCTGGCTTTGAATAGAAAGTTCAAAAATCCCATAGTTGCTCAGTCCATGAGGCTGGATGTCTCAGCTGGTCTTCAGTATATACTGGAATCCCAAAAAAGTAGACTCTAATGCTACAGAAGGGAAGCTTTCAAGGCAAGAGCAAGCAGGCAAAGAACAAAAGCTTCTTTCATATTCATATATGGACTTCCAGTTGAGGATGTGGCACAGATTAGAGGTGGCTTATTCCAGGTCAAAAGGTTTGGTTTAAAGGTATGTTCTCTTGCCCCAAGATCTGAATTAAAGTTATGTTTTTTTTTCCTCAAAGATCAGGATTAAATGCAGATCTTCTCACTTCAAATTAACCAAAAATCCCTTGTAATTGTGCCTTATTTTTGGGTTTTAGTTCATTTCAGGTGTAGTCAAGTTGTCGACCAAGAATAGCCATTATACTTTTCTTGCTGAACTATTGGTTACTGAAGGGTTCTGGGTGATGGGGAGTATCCATTGGTTACATTGGATAATTTCATACCCCTAGTCAAATATATGGTTTCAGTTGAGCTCATTGGTTCACAAAACCAGATAATACATAACATGAATTCTGCAAAGGTACCTGTAGGCAGGATGGCAATTGGCAGTGGTAGCAAGGAGATATAAGAAGGTTGAGGGGTTAGGAAAATCAGAATGTGCTACACACTTGTATGGAATTGGCAAAGAACAGAGTTAATTAATAAAGAACTAGAATATTGCCAGTGCTATTGATGCTATTTACAAGACTATCTGATCCATCCCATTCCTCATTCCCACATACTTAATTAGCTTAAATAATATTATTTACATTCTCTTTTTGCTTTTTTGAGCACCATTTTTGTATGTATGTATGTATATATATATATATATATATATATATATATATATATATATATATATATATGTATGTATTTCTAAAGAATTCACAGACTAATGGGTTGAACTTAATACAGTATATGTGATTATTTTTTTTACTTAGTTACATATATATGTATATATATGTATATATATCTCAACATATATCCTCCTTTGCCTGGGATGATGCTAAAACCTGAAAAATTACATGCAAAGGGAACATTTGTTAGTTTGACAGTTAAGAGGTGGGTAGTCAGGTGAAATCTCCTGTGATTAAGACTTACCTCAGCTTTCTCCAAATAAGACAATTTCTGTTCATATTTGAAGACTGGCATACAGAAATTGAAGATAAAGCTGGCCATGCTTCATTGATACAGGCATCTGGTCAACCCTGAGTTATTGACTAACTGTAGCCCTTCCACATGCTGAGAGAGCTCTGCCACCCAATAGCTCTTGCTTATTTTGTTCTCTCATAATTAGCTCCCTCCTTTCTTGCAGGCTGTGTTAGATGGCTTCAGTTACCTTTCACAGGAAAAGCTGTAGCACTAACAGCAGAGTTACAGTAGACATTATAAGCCTACTAAGAATAAGAATTCTTACCAAAATATTTGAGTAGATTTGAGCACACTGAGAAAATGGATTGAGAAAGAAAAGAAAAGAAAGAAAGAAACGAGAGAGAGAGAGAGAGAGAGAGAGAGAGAGAGATGAAGATCACCTCCCTTTGCCTTTCCTTTTATCAAATTCCTCTTTTCCTATAATCCCACAGGAGATTCTGTCCGTTTGCACCTTTCCAGCAGGGGTATGGCTCCACAGGCTCTCTGTCATCTTTAAGGATTTGACATACTGTTGGAAATAACCATTACATGAATTTCACTTAAAATTTTTTGAATATTTGCTTGTTGTTGGGGCCCAGGAAACACCCCACAAGCCACACAGACACTGATTTCCATCAAACAGGAATAGTTTATTAAACACACACCTCGGGACTGATTGATCAGGCACACAGGTCAGACTTGGGAGCTCTGACTGTGATCCCAAGCCAGAATGCTACCAAACTTTAAAACCTATAATATACAAACATTTGTGCCAAGTTATCCCACCAGTCAGGATTTAGGGACAGGGGACTTCTTTACGAACATGTCTTTGTTGTGCGTTTATCCTGTTCCCACTGGTTGGGTTATTAAACTGTGGTAGGCAATTTGCCTACCAGCATTCATGACTCAACTTGCCAGCCAGGATGTCAGTTGCCCAGAGAGGTCTTGGGGACTTAAACTTTGCTGTGATTGGTTCTAATATAAGGCGAGGGTTTGGGGAGTTTCCAAGACCACCAAAGCATAGAACATAACATAATATACAATCAACCCTGACATGAGAAAGTTCCTAGTAACAGCATAAGATGGCTGGCCACAGGCATAAGACAACATGGCTACAGTAACATCAGACAGGCACTAGTTATTCAGGCCTTACCACCTGTATTATAATAAGATACCTTGGGGTGGGTCCCAGGTCATTTCCATTTTATGTATTTCATATACATACAGCTTAGTGATATTATTAAAAATAGTGATTTTTAGTGCCTTTGCATTTTGACAATTACTTGTTACATGGGGTTGGGTGTAGAATTTCCCTCTGTGATGTGACTTGTTACGTGGGGTGGGTGTAGAATTTCCCTCTGTGATGTGACTTGGGCACTCAGAAAATTTCACATTTGGGAGCATTTCAAAAGTTTTCATGTTAAGGATCCTCAACCTTTGTGATAGTTTATTCAGTTTTGTTGTTACACAATTATGGTGTGCATTCTCCTGTCTTTTGTGTTGTTTGGAACAATTAAGACTTTTTTTTTTAATCTCTTTCTCCTCCCCTGTCTTCCTTTCCTCTCCCCTTCACATTCCTATAAGAAACTTCACTCTTATCTTCCAGAAAAGAAGCCCTATAGACTCATTAGTTAAAGCCAGACTTGGGTGGATTTATTGTTTTTGACTTATCTACATGAGTAGACATTTGTTTATAGCTTCCTAGGAAATGCTCATGTAACAGATGGTGTACAAGAGTGGACTGGAATCATAGGTTCCTTTGGGTGGGTGGGTGGGGTCTTCCAAGCACTGGCATTTGAGATTAGAGCAGACTCCAGCTTCTCATGTCTGTAACAATAATTAATTGTCTGGGATCATTTGGCTATGTCTCCTTTTAGAATAAAATGACTCATCCGTAGGAAGCATTTTCATTCCTTTAAAGACACCTGCAGATGATGATCCCAGTGTTCTCACGGGCTTTGAAATGGTAGATGTGTGACCCTTTGATGACTGTTTGGCATTTTTCTGTCTTAGCATTGATAATAATTTCATATAAAACTGAAGTTTTGTCAGCTATTGATTATCTATCTCTCTATCTCTCTCTCTACCTATCTACCTATCTATCTGTCATCTATCCACCCACCCATCCATCCATCCAGCCTATACAAATGCATATTTTCAATATATAGTTTACACTATTTGGGGATTTATATAGTTATATAGTAATGTTATAATAGTTAAATTTGCATTTCATTTTCTTTCTTTTTCCCAAAGTTTCAGACTCTCCAGCTCAGTCCGTAGTCCAGCATCTGAGATGGATAATGCAGAAGGATCTGCTGGGGCAAGATGTCTTTCTCATAGGACCTCCTGGGCCTCTGCGGCGCTCGGTTGCTATGCAGTACTTGGTGAGCAATTGGTTCCTGTCCGTTCCTTAGGGTCTTAGCTTCAAAGATAAAGGATGTAATACAGTAAGTGACAGTGAAGAAAGTGTACAAACATCAGAATTAGCTGTAGTTTTAGGTATTGCTGTCATCAGGCAGTGCCTCATTCATAAAGGGCTCAGCAGATGTTCAGGGAGCCCATGTGCAGCATTTTTTTTTTCTGTAACTAGAGTGCCTTCCACTTTTTGTAGAAAAGAAATAGAAATGAAGGCAGTCAATAGTGAGTGCATAGAATCAGCAGCTCTGAGATTGTAGAAGCCAATATGTCTACCCCTCCCCTAGCCCTTACTTTGCCACTCAGTGAACTGTTCCTTATCTCGGGTTCACAACTTAAAAGAATGATGCTTTTTGATGTTTTGAAGTTGTGTGGATTTTAGAGGGAACTCGAGGAGAAGGGCGTTTTTAGTGTCATAGCTGTGTGCTGTTCTTCCTCCTATTTAAATAGATTAGAAAACAGATAAACAATGATCAAATAATCTGCTTGGTCTTTATCTAGCTAGAGAATTACAGTTAGGCTTGACGCCCCTCCCTCCCCCATTGATCTCTTTGACCCGGTGTGGTTTTTTTTTTTTTTTTTTTTTTTTTTTTTAATAATACTCCTTCTTAGGCAAATGTTATTAAGTGAATTGAAATATTCTGCTCTCAGTGCCCATCAGGATGTTTACAAAGCCTTTCTGTTGTCCTGTATTAATAGGGATTGTGCTCTTGATCCAGGCAGGAATGACCTCTGAAGGCAACTTCTTAGAATGGAGAGAAAACAAACAAACAAAAACTACCCTTGTTAAAATTTGCTTGTGTTATTTATTATCAAAGAGTTGATTTTTATGCCATTGAAATCTGCTTTCTTATATTTTCCCTCAGTGGCACATTTAGTTCATTTTTAATTTTTAAAAACATTTACTTTTTGTGTGAGTCACATGTCTGTAAATGCTCCATGAGGCCAAAAGATGCACAGATCTGGAGCTGGAGTTCCAGGAGGTTGTGAAACTTGAGTCCTCTGTAAGAGCAGACAGTGCTCTTAACTGCCGAGAGCCTTCTCTCTGACCCTGTTTACTTCAGAACTTGAGAGTGTTGTGAGACAGGCATGGCAGAGGTAAACCCACAGATGAGAAGCATAAATCTCAGTGGCCCTTAATGTCACCTCTCATAGCATCAGCCTTAGTGAGTACACAGGCAAATGTGTCTTGTCTAGGAATGGGAGCTGGGTGAGGGGTGGGGCTTGGAGGGTATGTGGGACGGGATCAACTACACAGGATTCTTTGCCTGACTCATTTCAAACCCTGGGATATCTCATTGAGATTTTGTGCGGGCTTTGACGATGTTAGAATTCTGAAATGAGAGGGCCTAGGACCTCATAGGGATTTGGTCAAAAAATGCAGTGTAAGTCTACAGGTGCGAAGCCACATGACTACCATGACCAAACTTTACATGGTAAAATAGATCTGCGGTAGGCAAGCATATAGGAAAACTCAGTGCTCTTCGTGCCATCTAAATGCACTTGTGGAGACTCCGTGCCACCCCGCCGCCACCTCGCGCACTCTGCAGTGAACACTGTTGTCACTGATATAAGAACCTTCAGTTGGAAATGTCCTGACTAGATACTGTCTCGGGGGTAAGCTTGCTGAAACAAATAAACAGAAAATAGAGACACTTGAAACTTGCTGTGATTTTCCCTCACATTAAGGAGACTGTGGATTGTTTAAGACAATTCTATCTGCTGCCTTCTCCTGGCGCTCTGTGAACTTGTTCACTTCTTTCATGAAGTAGTACCTGAGGAGACTGGTGCTTGGCTGAGGAAGGAGGCTGTCAAGCCTGAGGAGAGTGTCTGTCCTGTCCTCAGTGTGCAGTTCAAGGTAAACTGTGGTGCTCTTGGGTAACAAGGAGTGCCAGGCATGGTAGTACATGCCTTTTTATTCCAGCACCCAGAAGGCAGAGGCAGGAGGATTTTTAAGTTTGAGGCTAGCCTGGTCTACAGTGTGAGTTCCAGGACAGCCACTGCTACAAAGAAAAACCCTATTTTTAAAAACCAAAATCCATGGTACTGGAGAGATAGCTCAGTGGGTTAGAGCATTGGCTGCTGTTCCAGAGGATCTGGTTTCAACTCTCAGCACCCACATGGCAGCTCACAACTGTCTGTTACTCCAATTTTAGGGGATCAAACACACATGCAGAAAAAATACCAATACATGTAATATAAAAGTCAATAAATCATAAAAAAAGAAAAACCAAAATCCAAAAGTAAAAAAGGCTCATACAATTTTGGCAATCATTTCACATGAAAGGGTTTTCAGGGAGGGAGGTGACATTCAGCCAATCAAAAGAAGCAGACATGATGTTTGTTATCAGTGATGTATTCTGACATTAAGAAGTAGGCATCTGTTAAAGGAGAAAATTACTTTACTCAGGAACTGGCTTTCACAGTCAGACAATTCATTTATAGTTAGGAAAACATCACTTGATATTATCATATCTTTATGACTATGTACCTTCTCTATTTAAAATGTTGGCCTCTTTTTTATTATACTCCAAACTGGCAATCTGGAACAAAGAAATCTGAAAGAGCTGAATGACAATAAAGTATTGTTCATCAGTAGAAGACAGGGTTAAGTTGCAAGGACACACAGTCTCCTTGTGTGAAAACCTCCTCCTTAAGCAATGACATGCTCTGCCCGCTTTCTCCTTCCCCCTTGAGTAAATTGATTCCTATGATTAGTAAAGGCCATTAGACCCTTATGTGATTGAGAATGTGCATTGTTGTAAAAGCCAAGGTAATGTACGTACTTGGCCGTGAGGTTAGGTAAACTGTTCTGAGGTGGGATGGATTTGGGGTGGCCCCTTTTCCCTCATATCACAGAATAGTTTTTTTCTTCTCTCCCCTTTTGGCTTCCTCTTCCTCCTCTTCCTCTTGCTCTTTTCATCTCCTTCAGCTGTTTTTTTTTTTCTTCTTCTTTGTTTCACACTTGGTAAAGTATCTAACAATGATATAGTTTTCAATTGCTAAACCTGTCAATTGAGTAAATGAATTAAAGCCATACATTTAAAAGAAGAGAAATATTCCTTACCAAAATTTGTTACAACTTGTTGGAAAATGTGTGTGTGTGTGTGTGTGTGTGTGTGTGAGAGAGAGAGAGAGAGAGAGAGAGAGAGAGAGAGAGAGAGAGAGAGAGAATGAGAATATATGTGCTTGTATGTGTGTATGTGTGCATGTGTGTATGCATGTATATGTATGTGTGTGTTTTTGCTTATATGCGTGCATTGTGTGTGTGTGCATGTTTATGTGTGTTTTGTTTTGTTTTGGGAGGGAAGTTTTGAGACAGTGTCTTCTTTGTATCCCTAGCTGTCCTGGAACTTGCTTTGTAGACCAGGCTGGCCTTGAATTCACAAAGATCACTACTTCTGCCTTCCAAGTGCTGGGATGAAAGGTGTGGGCCACATTCCTGGTATGTTTATGCTTTGGTATCCAGTTTATTGAATTTTTCTCAAAGACTGGAAATACTTTGAATCCCTAATTACCAGTTCCAGTGCTCTTCTCTAGGCAGTGGCTTTGTTGAACATGTTGTTCTAAATTGTAGGCTGGTGGTTTGATTTTAGCTCTGGAATAACTTAGCTTTGTGTCCTACAGGAGCTGACCAAAAGAGAGGTGGAATACATCGCCCTGTCAAGGGACACCACTGAAACTGACCTCAAACAGCGCCGGGAGATCCGAGCTGGCACAGCCTTTTACATTGACCAGGCAAGCTCTCACCTCCAGCCAATGGCTGACTCCTCCAGGGCTATGTGAAACTAACTTTTAAAATGGGAAGAGAGTGGTCATGTGTCACTGACAGACAGATTTACTTTAGGGCTCGGTGCCTTGTTCTTGGAAGTGTCTTGATCTCGCTCAGGAGGAGGAGGCTCGGATGAAGTGACTGGTGCTCACGCAGCAGCTGATGGGCAGGCTTCCATACCTTCCAATGCTGCTTACGGCTTACTTATAGGAATCTCATTTTCTAAAGAAAAAGTAGCACAGCTGCTTTTAATACAGGAGTTTCCATAGCATGTTGACATGAGGATTTTAATATAGGAGCTTCCATAGCATGTTGACATGAGGATTTTAATATAGGAGCGTCCCTAGCATGTTGACGTGAGTATTTTCAGTCTAAAGGTGCATTAGGAAACTGGATTAAAACACATGAAGTTAAATCCTTCCAGGTATTATAGCTTTTCTTTGGGGGAGGTAGGGGAATGGCTTAGATGCTGATATCAACTAAAATATTGTTTTATGATATTATGAGAGACTGTATTATTTCTGTCATAAAACATATTATGTAAACTATTAAATGTTCTTTCAAATGCCTCATAGTATATGGGATGCAGACTAAAATTACCAAGGTATACAGAAAATATTTGTTGTAACTATTGATTTCATGGGGCTATCTTTGACTCTAATTAATAAATACTATAAGTTAAGACATAACTATTCAACTCTAAAGAAAGATTCACTGGTCTCCATAGTTAGTGAAGAAGGAGAGACGGTGAAGAGCTGAGCTGCTGGAGGCCTCACAAGCTGATGCGGGCCTAGATAACTAGCACTGTCTCTCACACGACAGTAGACAACAGACAAAACAATGGGCAGAAAATGCATTCAGGTGTTAAATTTCCAGCATCATTTTCTTCCAAATGTGTGAGGGGTCTCTGCAACCTTCAGGGGAAGCAGAGAGACAAGATGGGGGTGGGGAGCAGTGGCCAGTGTTCATTCAAACTTGGGAAGTCTGACTGTGAGTGTTTTTGTTTTTGTTTTTGTATTTTGGTGTATTTAAACACCGTACAATATGGTGAAAACTATTTCTGTATTAACTATCTCAGTCCTGCATGCACAACAAAGTGTACCTAAATCTCTGAGGAACAGAGTAAGCTAAATACATTTACATGTGACACCTTCCATACAGATAGGCTCTATAGATTGACTAAGAAAAACAAGTTTACAAAAAGGGTCTGGAAGGGGAGTCAGGCTCTAGAACGTCTCCAGCCACACAGGTTGTGTCAAAGTCAGCTGGCTAGAATGCACATCTGCTCCAGCCTTCTGAGAAGACAGCAGATTTTGTATTCCTTCTCTTGAAGGAACAATTTTATGTGCTTAAAGTTCTAAGTTCCCATAGTGACTATCTGTGAGCATGAAGCCCTTCATGCCCCCTGCACCAATGTATTCATAAAGAACTGCCTTCAATGATATTAGTTGCAGTACTTTCAAAATCAGAAAACTAACTGAAAAAAGTAATGATACATATTGAAGAGGCTAATGAAACCATTGTTAATATAATACTCCACAGCCATATGAAAGAGTTGTTGCCTAGCAGGTATGAAGGCCTGGGTTCAAGTCCCTAGTGCACACTCATGCATATATATCACAGGGTGGGGCATTATCCTATACTGATAAGAAGTCAAGAGCATGGGTGGAAAGAAGCAGTCAGACAGTATATGATCTCATTTGTGATAGAAGACATGTATCTGTGCTTTTGTGCACATTGAAGTCTTCCAGAAGGATACACACGAGTCAGTTATGGGTGTGAGATTAGAAATCTGCAGTGAGAGAAAGGTTTGTTTCTTTTGTGTCTTGTGACTAAAACACCTGGCAGCCATAGCTTAAGGGAGGAGAGGCTTATTTGGCTTCATGGTTTCTGAAGGTTTTCAGCCAGTCTGGCAGGGAAATCATGGCGGAGACTCTGTCCTTGTGGTGGGAGTAGCTGCCAGAGGCTGTTCATGTGGAGATAGACCAGGAGGCAGAGAGAGAGAGAGAGTGGGCTGTAACAGAGCCTTCAAAGGCCTGCCTGCCTGTCTGTAGTGGCTCAGATCCATGGGCCAGGCCCCACTCCTTTCCCTTCATGGATGATGCCCATGAGTGTATTTTAAAGCATCCTCTTCTGAGAATGTTACATATGAAAGCCTGTGGCTGACGGCTGTGGTTTGTGCTTCCTGCTTGACTTTCCAGTCTTACAGTAGGCTTTAGTGCGAGTGTGATGTTAAAGGGCCTCAAAACGTTGGCTCTTCAGAAATGGAATTATTTACGTAACTAAGTTTACTGATGAGCTGAAGAATTTTTGTTTGTAAATTTTAATTATATTTTAAAAATTGTATTGGGACTGGAGAGGGATGGCTTAGAGGTTAAGAGCACTGGCTGTTCTTCCAGAGGTTCAATTCTGAGCCCCCACACAGCAGCTCACAACTGTCTCTAACTCCTGTCCCAAGAGATGTGACACCCTCGTCTGGCCTCTGAGAGCCCAAGGCATGCATAAGGTCCACAGTCATTCTAGCAGATAAAACACCCACACACATAAGATAAAATGCAAACCCAACAATTGTTTTATTGATGCATAGCCATTGGAGGACTTATTTATTTCTTTTTATATTTAATTTTATCTTATGTACATGGGTGTTTGTCCTGTTTGTGTATATTACTGTGCACCACATGTATATAGTGCCCACAAAGGCCAAAAGAAAGTATCAGATCTCCTGAGCCCGGAGTTTCAGACAGTTGTGAGCTGCCGTGTGGATGCTCAGAACCAAACACTGGTACTCTGGAAGAGGAACCTCTGTTCTTAACTACTGAGCCATCTCTACAGCCTAAAGATCTTAAGGCCTAAATGTAAATTATTTTCATGAAACTTTCTGCCATTCTAAGATATGTATTTTCAGACATATTTCACAGTTGCTGCAGTGTATAAAATGTTTGACTAACCATATAGATGTATTTTATACTCCCTATTTCTTGAGGAACCTTGTTCACGATACACATCAGTTCTTGGCGTTCAGTAGGATGTCTACACCTTCAAAGCCTGTGACTGAATGTAGGCAATAATGGTCTTTCCTTTCTCAATTGCCTCAGACTCTTTTGAAGTTTAAGCTAATTTAAATTTATTTTTCGATACTTAACAGGTTGTTGATTAAAGGCATAAAATAACTTCATAATAAGATAAATAAAATCCAGACCCTGTAACGCAGCCTAACGTGGCATCAGCATGAGAACTTACCATGGCTTCCACAGTTATTTTCTGTTTTTTTTTTTCTATTAGAATATATCTATCTTATTCATATCTGGAACTCAAAACTGGAACATACACAACACTAATATTTGATGATAGATTTTGCCTTTACATTATCATCCTTGGTAAAATTTAAGTAAATTGAAAAGAAAAAGGCATGACGAAGAACATTCGGCTTTTCTGTGGATAAGTGATTGGTCCTAAGGAAAACTTGTTGTGTGTGTGTGTGTGTGTGTGTGTGTGTGTGTGTGTGTGTGTGCGCCCCAACTGTGAGTGATGCCCACAAAGGAGAGAAGGATGTCAGATCTTCTGGATCTGGAGTTAGCATGGTTGTGAGTGTGGGTCCTGGAAACTGAGTCCAAATATTGTCTTTTTCGACATCTGTTTTGAATTACAAGTTATAATTGATTTCCACTTGAATTCTCGGTAGACAAAAGTGCCCATTGATTGCCACCAAATCACATTTCTGAGACTCCAAGTCCTTTAAGAAATTCCTTTAGTTTCTTTAATATTCTTAACCATTGGATTTGATTCTAGGCTGTAAAGATAGCTCTGCTTACCACCAAGTAATACCTGTTACCTAGCTAGGTGAACACATGAAACAGTGCCTGTAGCTGTACGTGGCTAATGGGGGAATATTTATCACCTTCAGTGCAGTTAACATTTACTGCTGTCCATGCTATTTCTAAGAATTCTAAACTACTTGTTATGTGCTTTACGAAGACCAACATTTTGAATACTTTGTATAGTTTTTTTCTATGTGCCTATGTATTTATCATTTATGATGAATAACTTTGACAAAAATGGAATTCCATATATTAAATTTACAGCATTCCTTATTATACATGGTACCTTTTAAAATTAGCAGACATTAGGTATTTCTTTAAAATACATTTTTTAAATGTCTGTACTATAGTTCACCAGATAGTAATGCTGCTATATAATGTTGCCATTTTGTATACCCTCTCATGTTGCCAGCCTCTAAGTTTGTTGTGGCTTTTCAATGTTACAAATAATGTGTGTTGCATCTTGTCCTTGAATCTTGTTATGATCGGATGAGGATTTTAGGTGTGAATCCTAGAAGTATGAATCTTCTTGGGCAGAGTGAGACTTTAAGGGCCTTGCTCTTCATTGTCAGTTTGCCTTCCAGGAAGTCTACGTGCTCGGGCTCTAAAGGGCGCCTCATTGCCTCCTGTACTCATGGCTTTACGGAGGCTCCTCGGCACTGAGTGCCTCGGTGTACTTGGCCCAGCTGATAGGCTTTAATTGGCACTTCCAGTGTTCACGTGAGGTCTGATTTTTAGAATTCATTGGCTTTCATTTCTCTAAGCTCCCAGTCGATGGGGAAGGAGTGTGGTGCTGACTAAGGAAGTCAGAGCTTCCCAAGAAATTCTGGTCTCTGCCACTGTACCACTACTCTGCTCACACACTTGACACTTCTGTGGCGGCAGAGCTCCAAGACTCTCCAGGCCTTGGCTCCTACTTGTGTTGCTTTCACACTGAGACCAGCTCTTTTCTATCTAAAGACTATGAACTGTTTGGTATGTTTGTGAATTAAGTTTGAAAATATCAAGGGAAATAATGAGGAGGTGTTTGTTGGAGAGACTTCTCTTGTACTAGGTGCTTTGTATCAATGCTATTTAACCTTAAAAACTTCCTTAGTGGGGAGACTACCTACCAGTCTGACAGATGGGACAATAAGCTTCCATGGCCAGGGTCATATAATTGACAAATAGCAGAGAGGGAATTGATTTTGTTGCTTCTCCCAAAAATAATGATGATCATGGTGACACATTGACAATGCAGTGACCACATGCTACTGTTCATAATTATAACAATAGCTAATTTTTTAAAAGAAAATAAACTTGTATTTAATTTATATTAAGAACTGAATGTCAGTGCCTTATAATTAAATATTCACAGCATATTTGGGTCAGATATTCTAATTCAGGCAAAATGAAAAATATACTTTGTAAAAATAGGTCATTTAGCTTGCTTGATTGGGTCATAGTTCTCAGGAGGCCAAGTCTATAGGTTTCATGCATGTGAACACTAATACTGTACCTGAGGGTCTTCCTGTTACAAACTAGCCCTCACCTTGTCCAGTTATCTATTTTTTTTGACAAAAGGGGGACTTTATTTAGTATCCAGATGTTAACATTAGGTATTATTTAGTATACAGATGTTAACATTAAGTATTATTTAGTATACAGATGTTAACATTAGGTATACAGGCTTGTTCTAGACCTTGAAATAGACCCATGAATTGCATAGAAATGAAAACAAACTTCTCACAGTGAGACTTTGCACTGGCATTTTGAAAAACAGGACACTATTATCTGTTGTCACCCTGCTGTGGACATCACACCTGAATGGAGCTCTTTTCCAGTATAACCCAGTATCTGCTCCTCATTCCCTTCTTGCCCTGCTCTTCCCTCCTCCCTAGCCTTTGGAAACTACCAGTGAAAGTTTTTAGGGTCCTTAAGTAACTAAGGTCATGGGGAATTTGTCTTTCTGTGTCTGTTATTTAATACAGTGATTTCTGATCCTACCCATATTCTTTCACTCATTTTATTTTTTCTGAGACAAGATCTCACTATATAGCCTAGGCTGTCTAAGAACTCACTCTGTATACCAGGCTAGCCTTGAACTCACAAAGATTCCCTGCCTCTGCCTCCCAAGTGCTGAGATTAAAGGAATGTGCCATTACACCCAGTCACTGATTTTTTCTTAGCAGTATAGTGTGTTCTGGGGGTTTTCTCATTTGATTTTAACCCCATTAAAAGGAGATGAAGGCTCAAAGATGAACCTGACTACGCTAAGTCTCTCCTAAGCAACAGAATGCCTGAGACTGATCAGATTCTGTTACAGTAACTCAAAAATATAGTACAATGCTTACTTCTTATTTGCCAGGAGAGACTGATGGAATAATGGCCAGGAACTTATTTGACTCACAGCTCTGGAGGCTGGGAAGTCTTTCTTTATCTGAGAAAAGCTTTCTTGGCATAAAGATTAGAAGGGCAAAGAACATGGGGAAGGGGCAGGAAGAAAGGAGAGGAACATAAGAGAATTGAGAGAAGATAAAGACCAGATCCATCCTTTGCACAGTAATTAATCTACTTTCCAGGCTATAACATCAACCAGTTCATAGTAAGTAGCCTTGATTACCTAATTACCTTCTAGAGACCCCATTTCTAAATACTGTTGCATTGAGGACCAAGTATTGAACTCATGATCTATGAGGGACACATTCACACTATAGCAACAAATAATATCAACTTATCCCATTTTGATATTTATTTTAGAGAAAGAGTTTACTATTATTCTGATATTTTAAAATAAAGATTTAGGGCTGAAGAAATGGTTGAGTTCAGTAACGTGCCTATTGCACAGACATGAGGTCCTGAGTCTGGATTTCTAGCAACCACATAAATGTCAGTTATTGTTACAAATCTGTAACCCAGCGGGTAGGGTAGGGAGTTGGATGGGGGACAATAGGTCAGGTATAGTTCAATTTCATGCTGCCTGGCTGGTCTAGCAGAATTTGTGAGCTTAAGGTTTAGTAGGACCCTGTCTAAAAAAATAAACTGGAGAGCCATTGAAGAAGACACTCAGTGTTGAACTTGGGCCTCTGCACTCAGGTGCACACTTGCACCAACAGGTGTACACACACACACACACACACACTCACAGAGTGAAGAACTTAAAATCTAAGTTGTTCCTTGTACCCCCTCCTCTAGTATGTTTACATAGTTCAGGTTTTAAGTAAATGAGAAGCTTTGGGGAATTTATTTTCATTAATAATGACTATATCAGCAATGATTTACATTTTAATAAATACCGTTACTTTTTCATTCTAGTACTGCTTTTTAAATTCTTATGTTCTGGATGCGCCTAGAAGAAACTCTCATTTAGTAAATGAGGCCACAGATATCTAGATTAATTACTTGCCGCAGGTCTTATCAAATTGGAACCAAATCTAGAACAAACAGTTTTTAATTTCAGGTCATGCACTGGCTTCTACTTTGGACTCCTTTCTGTCCACATGTTGGCTTATTAAAGCTGAGGTATGAGGTGGCTGGGTCGGAAGGTGCTTGCTGTATTTTTTCCTGGTTTTTATTTGAAAGAATTAGGTCTGAGAGGTTCTGTTACTTGATAGACAAGAAAGACTCTTTAAAGTTGCTCTAATTTCCCCTCTGAGGGAACACCATAGCTAGTCTTGCCACATGGAAAGTGTGTGCACTGGTCTTTTATACATTCTAAGATTTCAAGGGGACCTTTGCTATGTTTACCAGTCTACATAGAAAAGCTGCAGAGTAGCTCGAGTCTTTTTCCGCAAGCTCACGCTTAACCTTGCTCTGTTCTCACAGTAACTGTAGGCATAGATAACTGTGTCCTTCATATACCCCCAGGCTTATAGAACAGTTTTTTAACTGAGTAGCTATGTTGCTACTGCATAAATGGGAGTGGCCTGCTGCGAGCCAGCTTTATAGCAGCCATGGAGGGTGGGCTCTCCTCTGAGGACCGCTGGGTCCTGCTAGGGAGATGCAGTGTTCTTGAGAGAACAGGGAAGCCCAGTGTTACTTCTTTCATGAGCAGACTTGAGATGAAGGGGACATGACTGAGTGAGGGCCACATGCTGGCCCTGTGGTAAGTGCGACACTTGTAGCAGGTTTTTTTTTTTGTTTTTTTTTTTTCTGTCCAATTAGGTTGAAACTTATATGCAGCCTGAAACATCATTGATATATTAGAGTGCTTACTTATTGTTAAATTTCATTTATTCCCTGTAAATGTAATCAGATTAGAGTAACAAAATCTGAAAGTGCTGATTAAAGCATTTCCATAATTCCATGGATGTTTAAGGGGTCTGAAAGCGGTTTGGTAACGGAGGCAGTGACGGGTACTAGCTCTTTAAGTCCAGTGCTTCAGATTCCTTTCCCACAGAGCATCTGCCTGAGACCTTTTCCTGTGAGCTAATATTTTTGTCTACTATATTGAAAAGTTAATATGAGTAACAACTCATGAGGCTCACAGACTTGACCTGTCTGGGGAGAATGAAGAAAGGACAGAAACACAGACACTGGTACAGAAAAACTGGGGTTGGGTGGGCTGTACTCACTCCAGTGGAACTAGCACCAACTACTCAAAAACCCTGGACCTCAGTGTCTTAGTCAGGGTTTACTGCTGTGAACAGACACCATGACCAAGGCAACTCTTATAAAGACAACATTTCATTGGGGCAGCCTTACAGGTTTAGAGGTTCAGTTCAGTGTCATCAAGGTGGGAGCATGGCAGTGTTCAGGCAGGCATGGTGCAGGCAGAGCTAAGAGTTCTACACTCATCTGAAGGCTGCTAGCCGAATACTCATTTCCAGGCAGCTAGGATGAGGGTCTTAAAGCCCATACCCACAGTGCCACACCTATTCCATCAGGGCCACACCTCCTAATAGTGCCTCTCCTTGGGCTGAGCATATACAAACTCAGTGTGTTTATTTTGTACAGCACAGAGGATGGAACAGTTGAGTCTCTGGAAATCTGCAGGCAGCAGGCTCTGGGTGCAGACATCCACTAGGAGGGAGCTGTACAGACTGGTCAATCAGTCATAAGCATTACTCACACACTGTCAACTATTGTACTTGGACCAGAGGAAGGACCATCCCTCTGAGCTTGGGGTGGAGGAGGCCTTGCCAGACTCTTGGGTTTGAAGTCCTTGATATGGCCGTGGCCATGGCAACAGTTCACAGTTACTCAGGGCACCCGTGGCTCCCCACAGATAGGCGTATAGATGGGAATGGGGTGCTTCTGGCTTGCAGCCATGTTAGCGCAGGGCACGGGGGAAATTAACATCTTTTGTGATGCATGTCATTTTCTTTTTCTTCCCCTTATAGAATTTATCATTTTTATAATCAAGTTTATACTTGTGCAGGTTCATTTTTGTCACAAACTGGGGTCCCTCCACCAGGTCACCCAGCAGGCATGTCTGTCTGTGAGGCGTTTTCTTGATTGCTAAGTCACATAAGAGAGCCTCCCCGCCACGGGCAGTACCATCCCTGAACGCTTGAGTCTAGGTGGTATAAGAAAGGCAGCTGAGCAGGCTAGGGGAGAGAGGCAAGCCATCCAACAGCATTCCTCTATGGTTTCTGCCTCACTTCCTGACTCGGGCTCCTGTTTCAAGTTCCTGCCAGGGCTTCTGATGCTGGACTAGAAACTCTGAGCACACCTCCCCCCCTCCCCCCAGCCCCACCAGGCTGATTTTCATCTTGATGTTTAATCACACCAACAGAAAGCAAGGTAGATCAGATCAGTAACTCTCTTTTCATATCCACATGCTTGGATTCAACTGTGATATGAACCTTCCAATTCAGCGCATAAGATTAATAAATAACTTAGGTCATGGCTTTGAAGTTATCATGTAGCAATAGGTGTCCTGGTTCTTAGCCTTTCTTCCCCCTCTTCCATGATGATCTCTGAGCCTTAGATGTATAGGATGCATTGTAGATGTACTGACTGGGCCTGAGCAGGTACCATAACGTCATTTATTCTCTTCTTTTTGTCCAGTCTTGGATCTCTAATAGCTTCTCTCTGTTGCAAAAGGAATCTTTGATGAAGGGCAAGAACTACACTCATCTGTTTGTTACTAGTATTTAGAATATAGTTAGAGATTATATTGGTTTAGGAAAATGGCAACAACAAGTTATTCTACTGTGACCTCTCCAGCCATGCGTAGTTGGCTAAGTTTATAGTACCAAGTATGAATTTTCACTTATTGAGTGGGCAGTCACCCCCACAACAAAAGTGCCACTACATTGTACCACTGGGGATATCTTGCTGGAACAGTACTATGGTCCATAGGCTTTAGAGCTTGTACTGGCTAGTTTTGTGTCAACTTGACTCAGCTGGGGTTATCACAGAGAAAGGAGCTTCAGTTGGGGAAATGCCTCCATGAGATCCAGCTGTGGGATATTTTCTCAATTAGTGATCAAGGGGGAAAGGCTCCTTGTGGGTGGGACCATCTCTGGGCTGGCAGTCTTGGGTTCTATAAGAGAGCAGGCTGAGCAAGCCAGGGGAAGCAAGCCAATAAAGAACCTCTCTCCATGGCCTCTGCATCAGCTCCTGCTTCCTGACCTGCTTGAGTTCCAGTCCTGACTTCCTTGGTGATGAACAGCTGTATGGAGTGTAAGCCAAATAAACCCTTTCCTCCCCAACTTGCTTCTTGGTCATGATGTTTGTGCAGGAATAGAAACCCTGACTAAGACATATACTATGGAAGTATCTATCCTTATATGGTAAATTAAACAGCTTGGACTCTTAGGAGATGGGAGGGATAAAGAAGGCCTGAACTAGGGGAGGGGCAGAAAGGGATGAGTTCAGAAATACTCTGGCCTTGGATTTTTGCAGTAAGGTGGACCCAGGCTGGCCTTCACCTGCCTTCCTTTTGCCTTAGGTTCCTATGTTCTCGAATGTCAGGCCAGTCACCATACTGGATAAGTTCAAGTTGAATTAAGGACTATCAGAATATGAAGATAAAGCAGATCTAGCTGATGAGAGACAATTTTGGGACCCTGTCATAAAGGAAGGATATAAGTCAGTTTTTGTCAACACAACAAAAGCTTGATTATTCCATTGCTGCAGTTACCTGGGAAGAGGCAACCCCATTGAGGAATCTCATCCATCAGACTGGCAAGTCTGTGGACATTTTCCTGGTTAATGATTGATGTGGGAGGGCCCAGCCCGCTGCAGGTGGTGCTGCTCCAGAGCAGGTGATTGGGTTATAAAAGAAAGGCTTCTGCTTTGGGTTCCTGCCTTGAGTATCTACATTGTATTTCCTTGTTGGTTGTTACCTGGGAGTTGTAAGATGAGACAAACCTTTCTCTCTCTCAGTTGCTTTTGGTCATGGTATTTATCACAGCATGAAAAGCAATCCAGGATAGAAATGAAGCATATTTGGGAGAAATGAGGTGTGCTCGGTGTTGTAGGGGGAGCCTGGGGTGTTGTGGGGTCTGATTGCAGACATCTATGAAGTGCAACCAGGTGGACCTGAAGCTTGGGAGAGCTGGAGTTTGGAAATAGATTAGCATAGAAAAGGTATCTGGAGCCTAGGGATGGAGATTACTGGGAAGCAACATGAGCATTGTGATTAGAAGCCATGGGTGATGAATATAAGTCTGGACCTACGTTTAGTGAATTTACAGTGAAGGAGAGCCTATTGTTCTGTGAAACGCCAGTGCCATGAAGGCAAAGATGACGCAAGAAGTGGCGAGATATATTCAGCAGCATTAATTCTGTCTGTGTTGCATGCAGAGAAATGTGAATTAGATTTTCCTTTAAAGCTGATTTTCAGGGACTTTGAATGTAAACATTTGTGCTTGGAACCTCTAAGTTAAAGGAGAAGTTCACCACTTTCTGGGCCATTATCATTTCCTCCCCATTTCCCTCCATTACTAATTGTCTTAAATCCATGGGGCTACAGTACTTACCAGTTCAGCCAGCCAAATGTGTAATGTCAGCATCGAGCATCACACAAAAACAGAACTTTTTTTAATGACGCATTAACAAACACTATGGTCTTTAAACTTCCCTACCCAGACTTTTGGTTTTCACAAGACTTATAGAACTGATGCCAGGCAATTACCTTCGTTTCTCTTCTCCAATTAAGGAATCTGTTACCTTGTTTAATTATGTTACCTATTCATAGATAACTGTTAGTTTTCTATTTCATTGGCTATGTAATCTAAAATGTAATGTTTCAAAACCCTCTAGAGAGCATCTCCAGCTCTCTTCATTTAACAGATGAATAAACAGGCACAACAAGGTGCAGCCGTTTGCCTGAGGTCAGGTAGGCAGAGAAAACAAAATGAAGACTGAGTCCACCTGTCTGTCCTGATTCTCTGTCTCTAGAACAAGGAACACGTTTAGCTTCGGTGCAAGTGTGATCAGACAGCCTCCGCTGCTCTTGCTGATTTCAGTTTCCCTTGTGTTTCCTGGAAATAGTGTGCTGTTCGGGCTGCCACAGAAGGCAGGACGCTGGTTTTAGAAGGCTTGGAAAAGGCGGAGAGAAACGTGCTTCCAGTATTGAACAACTTGCTGGAGAACCGGGAGATGCAGCTTGAAGATGGGCGCTTCCTCATGTCTGCGGAGCGCTATGACAAGCTTCTCCAAGTAAGAGAGGGAAAGCCAGGTGCGGGCCTCTGCTTCAGGGCATGTGACATGCCTGTGAATTGAGACAAGTGCCCAGGGGGACCTTCTGTTTGACAAACTGCCTGAGTAAATCATGAGTCTATATGATTTTAAAAGGATTCCATCTGCAAAGACCTGGATTGCTGCTTTCCCCATTTCTTTGACACCTCAATAGCTATTCTCCTCTTACCCATTCTTCTCCTTTCTCCTTCTTTAACAACTATCAAGACAATGACTTTTAGACAGTGCTGAGCATCTGGGATACAAAAGTCCAGCTCTTAAATGCAGTATTGAGTATGGACTGACAGACATAAATAGGATGTTAGGAAGATACTCTGGGGACTGGAGCGATGGCTCAGTGGTTAAGAGCAGTGCTGCTTTGCCAGAGGACCCTGGTTGATTTCCTGCACTCACTTGATGGCTCACAACTGGCTCTAACTCCAGTCCCCGGAGCTCTGCTGTTCTCTCCTGGCTTCTAAAGGTCTCGGGTGCACATATGGTGTGTACACATACATGCAGGCTAAACCTTCACACATGTAAAATACCTGATGATCCAGGCCACCAGCTTTCCTGCCTGCCACTGAAGTTAACTGTCTGCTTTCATCCTGCTCTCCACTTGGTACTCAACACCCGAGTCAGTGCTTGATTTGAAACCTGTGCCTCCAACCTGTGATGCCAGCAGTTCACAGGCTGAGGCAGGAGAGTCGAAAGCTCAAGGTACCCTTCAATTCCTAGTGCACTGTAGGCCCACAGGCATGCTGATGATCTTGTCTCAAAACACAAAACAAACCACAGCCCCAATCTCAACCAAAACAAAAGAAACAAATGTGAAGCTGTAGTGTGCTCTGAGCCCAGTGGCTTCCTGTTTCAGAGTAGAACTGGGGGCCCTTTCCAGTGCAACAGGGCACCCACATAATCAAGCCCTCGCCACCTCTTTCCTCAGGTCTTTTATCTGCCTCCTCCTTGACTCTCGTCCAGCAGCTAGAGATTGCTATGTTACACTTGTTCAGTAGGCTTCTCCCTGGTCTGGACTTTGCACAGGTATTTTCTTGTTCCTGAAATGGTTTTTCCCAGGTATTTGCTCTTCTTACTCCTACCACCCCTTCAAGTCTTTCTTACATTATCAGTGAAACTCACTGTGATACTTACTTACACTGCAGTCGGACCTCTATGTCCCCTTGTGACGCTTCAGTTCCCCTGCTGCTGTCTCCTGACACTCTGTAGGGGTTCCTTATGTTCTGGTTTTACGGCCTTCTCGCTCTATCAGTGTACACATTTTAAATGGGCAGAGATTTTTCTCCATACCCTGTGAAGAATGTTTAGCATATGATGTTCATGAACTATTTTGCTGAATGAATAGTCAATGCAATAAATAAATGATGTGACATAATGCATAAGAAGAGGGCAACACTTATGGACAGTTGTGAGCTATCACATGCATGCTGGGAATTCGGAAAAGCAGCCCCTACTCTTCACTGCCTGTCCCAGGAGGGCTCTTCCAAGGCTTTAGCAGTGAGGCATCAGTGATGAGAAGCTTTGGCCTCAGTCACTGAGCCTGAGCTCCACTACACTGAGCCTCTCAGCAGCTGGTGCAGCCTCTGCAGCCACTGACACCATGGGACTGGACGTCTGTCTCACATTTCTGTTCACAGAAATGAATGTCCTAGTCTGTTATACTTTGCTCAAAATATATTTTGCCATCATATACTGCTCTGTGTGTCTGTGTGTATGTGTTTCCCTCTCATCTCCCTGAAGGAGCCCTGGGGTTACAGATACTTATTTCATGTGTCTGGGTTTTACATGAGCTCTGGAGATTCAAATTTGGGTCCTCACACACTGCCAGTACATTCACCCACTGAGCCCTCTCTCCAGCCTTGTGTCTTGTACTTCACTCTGAAACTGCTAACACAGGCCTTCAACACACCTGGCACTAGATAATAGATAGTGATGTTGGAGTGTCTCTGATTGTACTGATGCTTTAATTCCTGTACACAGAGTCTGCTTCTCTGTAACTCACCTTGTAACTGTGTAGCAGTCTATGGAAGTACCTACATGGTGTTGTCCTAGCTCAGTGGTCATTTTTCTCCTAGATACATGTAAAAATGATCTCATCCTAATATAGGTAGATGATTGTAGATTTAATCAATAAGAAAAAGTTAAATTTATCCCTTGATGTTATTATAGTTTATTTATTATAGACAGTAAAGGCAAATTTTATAGTTTGTCTTTAAGAAAAGGTGGATATCATTTACAATACTTTCCTTTTAGCCACTTCTGTTATAAAATAACTATACACAACTAGAGATTATATTAGCTACTAGTTTTAGTAAAATTTTTAGAAAAATATTTCTGAAGCACAGGATTATTTTTAAAGCATATGTATTACTTCATACCAACAGATTGGTATATTCTTTATCTTTACAGTAGAATTTATTGAATGTATTATTGCTTTGGATACAAACTCAGGACCTGAGAAGTACAAAGGTTTTTATAAGCACATGAGGCATGGTTATCATCAAATGAGAAGGATCTATCTACATTGTTTTTTCCCAAGTAGTTGTTAACACAAACACATACTTTCTATTGATAAATATTTCTGAATCCTAGAGCTTGCTGGCCAGCAAGCCCCGCCTAAAAGCTTGTGTCACGGTGGTCTCCTGTGTGACAGCACTGAAGGCTTGAGTCACGGTGGTCTCCTGTGTGACAGCAGGAAGTGAAATGTGGTAGAGGAAGATGATTGATGGTCTTTTCTGACCTCTGCATCCATGCAGCCTGGGGCTCACCCTGTACCTCAAGGCAGCGCTGCCCATCTACCCTCAATAAGCCACTCAAAAGAACCAAGCTAAAAGTGGAACGAGCGAAAGGAGATTTATTCACCTGGTCACATTGGGAAGAGGGACAAAGGGCCCAGCAAACCCCTGAAATCCTTGTTCATTTATGGGGCCCTGAGGTGAGAGCAGAGGGCCAAGGATTGGGACATCTGAGTGGTCCTGCCCATCACTGTGCATCATCGTAGAGGCCTCAGTCTCTTCCTGTATGGTGTCTGACGAATCGTTGGAACTGTTTAAAATCTGTTCCAGAGACTGTTTCCCCTCTGACGGGTGCCCTTTCCTTCTCCCAGCCCGAGATCCCTGGCAGTTGTTTTAATAATCTGATTGTCAGACTGAAAGATAAAAGTATCTTATTAAAGTATCTTAATTTCTGTCAAATTGGTTATCATGGCGTCAGGTGCATGTACCCCCAAACTCAATTACAGGTACAATACCCCCCCTTGTCTGTCTCTCCTCTCTTTTTCATCTCGCTCTCTGTTATGTCTACCATCTATCTCATTTATTTCTTACTCTCTTATTGGTTTTGTTTAGATGAAGAAGGTAGAGTTTTATTATTATAGAAATAACTAGTTTGTATAAACTTCATATTCTGATTATCTGTGCTTTGAGGATTTCAGACAAGTCTGGATCCAGACATTTGTTTTTTAAGTGTATGTGGTTGCTTAAGTTATTTGCACATTATATGTGAGAAAATTGACGCTCTGGAGTAAAGTCACAGATCGTTTTGGTAATTTAGCTAGTGCTTCTATCAGTTGGCTGAGTCACACCCTGTTACATCTCCAGAGCAGCCTGTTGCTCTTCTCTCAGCTCTGCCTTCCACTGGACCATGAGCATGTTATGTAACTCCTTTGACCTTGTTTTGTTCATTCATTGAATGTTCTCTATCTGTATTGGCTAATTACACATGAAATTTGTGAAATGTGGATGTGAAATTCTGAAAAGTTAAATTAGAAAAGTGAGTTTTTAAAAACTATCATAAGTCATATGCCTTAATAAAAGTACACCTATCAGTATAATTCTCTGCTTAATGTCTATGGGCAGCCTCGACTCTGGTGATAAGTCTGTTCTAGGTCTAGCTTTTCGGTAATATCATCCCTCTGGCCCTCTCCTTTTGTGTTATGGACTAGAGCGTGGCAGTCTGTCTCTGGCTTTTTTGTTCCCAGCTGTGTGGGTCATCTTTTCCTCCTGACAGCACAGCCTTCATCCCAGCTGTGTGGGTCATCTTTCCCTCCTGACAGCACAGCCTTCATCCCGGGTGTGTAGGCCATCTTTCCCTCCTGACAGCACCATCTTCAGGCTGTGGGCCTTCCTTGGCATTGGATCCTCATTTGTTTTGCTGCATTCCTCAACAGCTTGATTTTGAGAGAGTTCTCAGACCCTCCCATGCCTGCACTCGGGGTATGACTCTGTCTTGGCAGCTCTTGCCTTTGAAGTCTGTGTCACTGGCTCTGGCAGCTGCAGTCTGCATCACTTCTGCTGTGGTGTTTGATCTCTCACTTTCCTAGGATCACACTAAAGAGGAGCTGGATGCGTGGAAGATTGTCCGAGTCAGTGAGAATTTCCGAGTGATTGCCTTGGGCTTGCCAGTGCCCAGATACTCTGGGAATCCATTAGACCCCCCTCTCCGTTCTCGATTTCAAGCCAGAGATATCTATTTTCTACCCTTTCAGGTAAGTATGCCAAGGACATAGTGCTTGAAGTGTGTTTTTTTTTTTTTTTATCTATACTAAGACATTAAATTCTATATTAACATTAGTATTTGTTTTGTTTTGTTTTTGTTTGGTTAGTTTTTTTGTTGTTGTTTTGTTTTTTGTTTTTTGAGATAGGGTTTCTCTGTGTAGCCCTGGCTGTCCTGAAACTCACTCTGTAGACCAGGCTGGCTTAGAACTCAGAAATCCACTTGCCTCTGTCTCCCAAGTGCTGGGATTAAAGGCATGCGCCACCACTGCCCGTCTTTTTGTTTTTATTTTATTCTATGTATATGAATGTTTTGCCTACATGTATGTCTATGTGACCCACTCATGTGTTTAGTGCCTGTGGAGGCTAGAAGAAGGCATTTGTTCTCCTGGAACTGAAATTATAGACAGTTGTGAGCCACCATGCAGTTGCTGGGAATTGAGCTCCAAACCTCTGGAAGAACAGCCAGTGCTCTTAACTGCTGAGCCATCTCTCTAGTATCCCTGACTGTCTTTATGTTTAAAGGGTACCTTTACCTTTATTAAATAGAATGTATCGTGAAATGCTGCAAATTACAGCATTTCTTAAAAGTTTGGTTTAGTTATAAAGCATTAGTGTTTCATCTGTTGTATTCATTATTAATTGGTTGTATATGTTTCTGCTATTTAGGACCAACTAAAACTATTATATTCAGTTGGAGCCAATGTTTCTGCTGAGAAGTAAGTATACTTTATAAATATTGGATGATTAAACATTTGTTTAAAAATTAAATTTGTTGTTGTCAAGCTAAAAAAGTTGCTTAACAGTTTAGTTTGTTGAGTCTTTATAGAAGCTTCTCAAAGACACACACGTTGAAATGAGTCCAAAAGTATGAGTCGGCCTTTGCAGACAGACTAAAGTGAAGCAAGATCCGAAGGACTTCAGCCCAGAGTGGGGACTTGAGAGCTGTGCTTTCTCCTCAGCATCCAAACCCTTTCAGTACCTACACCTTAGCTTTGAGCTTTAGGAAGGTGGGGACGGTGCTCACATGATGGATTTAGACCAGGTTGTGCAATCCTCACATAGTGTGATAGATTAGAGGAGACATGTAGATAGCCAGTTTCTGAATTTTTAATGGGATATTACACGAGCCATTGTTCTTTAAGAATTCATAGTACATTTCATGTTTCTTAGATTAATGAAATCAGGCTATTTTAGATGCAATGTACATTTCCCATGTTACAGTTATTCAAACACAATTTGAACATTGTCCCCTCTAGGATTTCTCAGCTCTTGTCCTTTGCGACAACCCTCTGCTCCCAAGAATCCTCTACACTTGGGCTTCCAGACTTTCCCTTAGATAGTCTGCCAGAGGCAGTTCAAATCCTGGTAAGTATAAAATAATCAAACGTCAGATACATATACTCACGTGTGGCAAAGGCGAAGAAGCTTATCACTGAGCTTGGTTACTTGAGTTGTCATTTTCTTCTAGAAAAGGCCTGAGGTGTGCACTGGAACAAACTGCAGAACCCAGGGGCATGCTTGGTCTCGGGGGAGCTTGCAGGTTTGAAGGGAGAGGTAGAAATGTAGCCTCCTGGAGCTTCCAGGGGACAGACAGCTTCAGGCTGGTCAAACAATAGCTACACCTCAGGGAAAGAGATGGCTAAGTGGACCCAGCAAGGCAGCAGAGCTTTCCCACCCTAGCTCCAGGAGTCACTGTTAGTGGCCATCCTAAAGCACACGGGTTTCTAGGTGCTGGCAGAAACTCCCAACTTGTGAAAAAAGATGGCTCCAGGAGCCTAAAGGCAGCCTGTATTTATAAGTCTGGGAAGGGAGAAGAAGCTGGGCCACATGTAGAGAGCATAAGAGCAGACCTGAATACATTTGCAGGGAGCACAGTTATTTTCCCAAAGCATGTGGTGTCCTGACTGGAATGATGGGAAAGCCTTCAGGGCAGAGGGCACATACAGAATGTTCAGCCACAGATGGGCCTGGAATGTTTGCAGAATGAGAACAAGTTGTATCCTTAGAACTAAGTGTTTGTGGTAGAGACAGGGGTTAGAACCCTACCGTGAGTTATTTTGTTGATGAGTAAGCCTGCTTGGGTTTTATGGTGAGGGAGGAACAGCCTTCCTGAGGTTGTGAAGTAGATGAGTGTGGTGTGATCATTTTGATGTTAGTGGAGATCCTGATTCACAGCAGTGAAAGGAGGAGGCTTCTGAAGTGGGACCCGTCGGAGGACCAGGAAGGCAGCATCTGAAATAAGACTCATAAGCCTGTTGCTTTCCCCCCAGTGTTTGTGGGTAGTCAGACAGTTAGCTTTCCTGTCTATTGTTTACATTGTTGTGTACACCTGGCCTACTTCTTGTTTACTAAATTCTATGTATCTCTCTTTATTTTTCCTCAGTAATTTTTACTTTGAAAATTCTCTAAACTGAAAAAAGAAAGTTTAAAAATAGCAAAGCAACACTCATAATCTCTTCAACTAGAAGCCCTGTTGTTAACAACTTGCCTCCCCTGCTTGCACATGTACCCTTCCATCCCCAATTTTTTCTGAGCTACTGGAAGGTAAAGGCAGTATTTTCTTTAAAAATTGGAGCACTTGTATGTCCAGAACATGGCTCCCTTGCTTAATAGCTTGTTAACAGTGATTCAGGAGAAATATCTAATAGGCAGCCCACTCAGGATCTTCTGTTGACTCTTGGCAGTAACTCCTGAATGGTGTGAACAGACTTGAGTGCAGTGCGGTTTGGGTGAAAAATTTGAGGCTAATGAACACTTTCTAACTTTGAAGTTATAATTGTGAAGCTTGATGGATGTAGATGAGATTAATTCAGATTAGTATTAAAGGATGGAAATGTGGTGCTTCAAGTGACGAAGCAGGGGAGATGTGTGCTCTTGCAGGTGTGTCCGATCTAGATACTGGAGGGTCCTATGCCAGATAGCTGAAGGCTTTGATCTAGAGCTCCTGAATGAGGCCAGAACTAGATAAAGAAGCCTGGGGACCAGCGATACAGAGGAAAGGTGGGAGTGTGTGGCTCTCTCAGGGATATCACGCAGGACAGGAAGAAAAGAAGGCTCTGCTTTTTTTTTTTACATTGCCACAAGATACTTTCTTTCTGCTTCTGGGGAAATAAAGCACCACTAGAATGATATGTACATTTAAGACGCATTGTCTGTAACCGAGCTGTCGCTGATCTCTATGTATGTCTGCTCCTAAACAGGATTCCTTTCCCATGATGTCAATTGAACATGCAATCCAGTGGGTGTATCCTTACACTCTTTTACTAGGACACGAAGGGAAGATGGCTGTGGAGGGTGTTTTAAAAGTGAGTATCTGCTTTCCCTTCTTCTCTGTCCTCTTCATTTCACGTTCCTTTCTATCTTCCTATTTTTCGTACCCCTCTTAATTTTTCTTACATATATTTTTTTTCTTTGTCTTCCTTTTTCTCTTTTTTCGAGGAAGCAGTTGATGCCAATAACAAGAAAGCAATGGTGGGAAGCAAACACTCAGGTGTGGGTGTGGCTGGGAGATTTGTTATATGGGGCAGATAAACATACAGCTGAGCAAAGGAATGATATACCCATTGTAGTGGGAGTTATATATCTCACTGTTGAAGAAAGATTATGAGCATGGACAGAGGAAGACATGAAAGGACCCTGAGGTTGCTTTTCAATGCATACATGTCACAGTTGTTCCTCCTGGGAAGATGTGAACAAGTGTCTTCTTGCCCCGCGTGGAGCACACACAGCACAGTAAGGAAGCGATTCCACCCAAGTCTAGTTTGCTGCATCAGGGAGTTTCAGCTAGGCTACCTTACAGGAGCCAGTTGGCTATGCTGTATACTCAGGGGGCGTCCTGTGGGTCTAGTGCACGGCCTTGTGAATGCCTTGTGTGCTGCTGCCTGAGAGATGCTTGTGCACTGCCTTGTGAACGTGCTCTCCCTTCCACCAGGGAAGCGCAGTGGGCATTCTTGTGGAAGTCTTACGTTGGTAAACACGGCAGCTCTGATTTCAATATGACAGTGGGTGTGTCATGGCCGGAGGATATCATTATCCAATGTGTATGAAAAGGTGTGTGTGTGTGTGTGTGTTTACATATTTTCTAGCTCTGTGGCCTAACAGAGCCTAGAAACTATGATCACACCAAGTGCCTGAAAGTCTAAATCCCATGTCTGCTAATAGGATCTAATTCCTGAGAATTAGGGCTGAACTAAAGATTGGGTCAAGAAATAGAAGATAAGATCAAGGAGAGTTTTCAATAAATGATATCACCATATCAAAGCCACAAAAGAATTTATTGATTTGAACATTAAGAGTAAACAGTAATTGATCATAATATATTGTATAAAATAGATATCCATCCTATTAAAAAATTTAAATATGGAGGACAAGCAACTCTCTTTGTTACTGTAAAATGTGTGCCAACAAATGTGGGAGAAATTATATAAATTGGAAAATCACTATTAGGTCATTATTAGACTGATGGTTGTGTTAGGAAGGTGTGAAGTGTGTGTGTGTGTGTGTGTGTGTGTGTGTGTAAAATACTCAGTTGACTTTAAAATAGGAAAGTGGTATTTTTATAGTCACTGTCAACATGACCAGGCTGAGCAAACTGACATCACATTGGCATTGTGTGCGTCTCAAGTGTTGTGCTGGGAAGAGAGCATCGCTGTCAGGAATCCTGCAGAGAGTTGAGGATTTGAGTTAGACTGTGAAGAAAAACATGTGCCCTGGGTTAAGGGACACTTTGCAGTCCATGAAAGACAACCGAAGAACTGCCCTGGGTTGCAGGCGACTGACGAGTGACAACAGCTACATGCCATGTGTCTTCCTGCAAAGTCTTTGGTCACCCAGAAACAGAGGCATTGTGGGTACAGTTGAGAACACGTACATGGTCCATAGGCTTTAGAGCGGGATAGGGTAGTTGATTCTTCTCCCTTGGTAGCTTGCATAGTTAGCACTTTCAGATACTATGAATGCTAGTCCTCAGGGAGAAGGCTTCAGGGTGAATTCCAGACCAATTTCTCCCAGTCTTGAATTTGAAGTATGTGGTGTTTCCATACTAGAGTCTTACTTTTAAGTTCTGGAAGGCACCAAGAACAATGGCAACGGCCTATATTGTTTGGGAACCTCTGGGACCTCCCTGACCAACAACTGAAAAGGAAGTTTCCTATGTTTGGGGGGTTTGTTAGTCTACGGCTGTTGGGGAGCATTATAACCCAATGTGGCCTAATTCCACTTAAGCCCCACTCCCACATACATATGTAAGTATTATATACACGTTTTTAAGTAAGCTTATAAAAATAATTTCATGTGGCTTTTTCAGACATCCTCAGTGGTATTTAACCCCCATCTGCCTCTATGTTACTGTCCTTCCTTACCCTCTTATAGATCCTTTATCTCTCCATTTCCTTATGCACTTGCGTCCTGCTACCGTTCTGATGGTTTGAGTGATGATGCTCCCATAGGTCCATGTGCTCCTTAGTGGAACTGTGTAGTGAAGATTAGAAGGTGGGGCCTTGTTGGAGGAGGTGTTTCACTGGGCTTCAAAGACTCAAGGCCTTCCCAGTCAGCTCTCTGCCTCCTGCTTGTGGCTCCAGCTGTCTGCTGCCATACCTTAGCTCTCTTATCATAGACTCTCTCTCACCCTTTGGAAGTGCCAGCCTCAAACGAACCCTTCTTTGTATAAGTGCCTTGCTATGATGTTTTGTCATAGCAATTGGAAACTTAAGACACCATGTTTCTAGATGTCCTTCTCCCTGCCTCCATTTCTACTTTCCTGGTTTCTGTGTCTACTTAAGGAGTTGGATTTCTCAAGAAAGCACTAATGCTGTTTCTCTTAGCTTTGCCCTTCTTTTGGCCTTCATGATAAGGGAAGCAGAAATCAGGTTAGTGGTTCATATTATAAACAGAAATCTTCTAACTTTGATAGTAGGTGTTGGAATTACTTTGCTAAGAGAAGAAAAACTGTGACTGTGTTTGTCACCTTAGTTATCTCACCTGCAGGTTGAACAGCAGCCATAGATCACCTGACCCTAAGGAGCTTTTGCTCACAGTGATGATGTTCTTTACACACGAGTACTGAATGTCCTATTTTAGCAGTGGAGCAGGCTGCACACTGCTGTAGCTCTTTATCTGTTTTAGGGTACTCTGATGTATTTGCCACTTTAAATTTCTCGCTTTCATTTTTTCAAGGCATATCTTAAGCTAATGCTTATGTCTGAACAATATCCTCAAATAGTTTTGATAGGAAATGTGAAAGTTAGTGAACATCATTAAATTCAGAAAGGATTATAATAAAGGAGTGGACATATCTGTTCTAATAGAACAAATCAAGAAGGGACTTATATTCTTTCATAGATATCATAAAAATTAATGAGTAGTTGCATTTGAATTTTAATGTAACCATTTAATTAGACTGGATTTAAAAGAAAAACCTATTACCCACTGAAAATGCAGTCAGCTAGAACTCAGAATACTTTTCCTTTTTCTGAACCAGCTATAGAAATGGCTGGAATGACTTCAGGCCCCAGATGGTGCTTGTCACATGATGCTCCTGTTCTTAAAACATCTCTGTAGCCATGGAATTACGTCTAGCTTTAGTTAAGATTCTGAAAGAAAATACTTTCATTCTCATCTTGCCATGCTTTGAGAATGGTATGCTTGCCGGCAGTTTAGTAACAGATGCATCCAAGCTTCTTATAATGTGTCTTGGCCCTCAGCCCCACTTAAGTAGGGCTCCGTCATAACAATGACTAAATTAGTATGTTTCCTGGGAGATTCAGAAAGGCTGTGCCACTCTTGTTCATTGATGATATAGTCTGAACCATCTCTCTCTCTCTGAAACTTGGAAAGATCTTGCATTTAGTGTTTTTATCTAGTTCAACAAACATTAATTGAGCATTCATTATTTGGCAAATAATTGTCTACATAGTGAATTCTAGAGATGCAGAAACAGATGCTATCTGATCGCTTCTCTTGGAGAGTTTACCATCTGGTTAGGGCAGCAGACACTCTAATAACATTTTAATATGGTGATTTTCTAACGCTGTGGCTTAAAAAAGGAATGGCTCTGGTAAAAGCAATGGTTCGGTGAAAGCAGGCATGCAGTAGGCATAGGTGGGATGAGAGACATTAGCTGGTAACAGCATGAGGGGAGACTGAGCACAAGTGAGAGGTCAAGAGAAATGAAGCCCACTCAGACAAGTGAGCTGCCTATGCAGATGAGAACTCCAGAGTATTGGGGAGAAAGCTGAGGAAAATCAGCCACGGGGCTGTTATAGTAATCTGGTTGAGAGATTGTGGGGGCTTTGGCTAGCCATGAAGTTGGTAAGAGGTAAATGCATTTAGGTTGTTTGGAGGTAGAGCTAATATGATTTCCTAAAGACATGAATACAGGGCTCAGTCAAGGAATCAAGGATAATTATAAGCTTTTTCAAATTGTGGGATTTTATTGCTGAAGTTGAGGATGGAAAGGCCGTAGAAAAATCAAGATCCCATGTTTGAGCATGTTTGATGTGCTTGTTCGATATCCACATGGAGAGTCAAAGGGGCTGTGGCAGGCACAGGTCAGCATTTCATAGATTCACAAGAGAAAAACCAGGAGTTATGAAAATAAATGATTTCTAAAATCTGTTTCAATAAGTGGTTTCTAGAGTTGAAGCATCTGTTTTTAGTAAATTGTGAGGTTGAATTATCAAGAAGTGTGTATTATGAACTTGAGCCAGCTCAGGAGTGGAGAATTTCTATTTTGTATTAGTAGACTTTAGGGGCTATTTTTATATCATCTTTAATTATTGTTCAAGAGGAAAGGTATTAGTGAAAAGTAAAACATTCTCATTAACTTCAAGCCTCTGCTTGTATAAATAACATGGAAATGGTTTCAGTTCTAATTAGATAGGATTCCAGTTAATTAACATTCTGAAACGAAAGGTAAATGACATATCTTCCTGGTAACTTACAGCGCTTTGAGCTCCAAGGTTCTGGACATTCCCTGCTTCCTAAGGAGATTGTAAGGGTGGAGAGAATGACTGACAGCCACGGCTCCTATGCCAACGTGACAGTCCGGGTCGCAGGAAAAGAGGTGACCATTAAGGTACTTCATCATGGTTTATTCATCCTAAAATCTGTCGCTCCTGATCCCCTGCTACCTCTTGGGCTCTGCTGCACCTCCCTAGATCCATCATTTTATGGCTACATCTGTGTGGTAACCCAGAGCTGTGTGCGAAAAATGAGGAAAACCTTCCTTCACAAATCAAGTGCTGATTAACAGACATGTCTTGTGCTATGAGTTCTCACTAAGGAATAGTGTTTTCAAATGGACACATCTACTGCCAAAGGGAAAACTGGTTTCCTCCAATGGAGGGTCATGGTATATCAGCCACACTCCTGGGCAGGCCCCATGCCCAGAAGTAGTGGGCAACAGAAAACAAACTCAATGACATTTGTTTCTTTCTTTTTGTGAGCTCTTTTGTTTGTTTTGGCTTTTTTTTATTTGTTTTTTGTTATTGAGTTTTTGTTGTTGTTGTTTATAATGAGTTTTGTGTTATTTTGAGAGAGAAAGAACATGAAGTAGGATGGGTAGTGGATGGGGAGGACCTGGGAAGAGTTGCAGGAGGTGCAAAATATGGTTTAAAAAAAGTTATATAAAAATTAACAAAGATGGAGTAAAACGTAATAGTGCTTTCAAACAATTCCCTAGTAGAGACCCCGCCGCAGCTGCAGGAAGCAGCTTGCATGGAGGCTGTACTGCTGAACACATTAGAGAGGGGAAGGAAGGTGTGTGGCCTGGAGCTCCAGCTGCTTGGTCAGCCTTGTCCTTTTCTTCCAAGCACTGCTGTAAGGGCTCCAGGATCCCCAGGAAACATAGCTTGAAAATGCTGGGTGCAAAGAAGTAGGGAAGAAAAAATGCTTGCCTTCCTGTAAGTGACTAAGCAAAGTCCTATTGTAATACTTTTGTTTTGATAGGAATATTACTCCTTATTCATGTAGCTAGACTGTTTCTTAGATCTAAATATCAGTTATGAGTATCATGATCCAGACTGTTTGTAGTTGGATTTAGTGAGTATTGATTGTATAGTAGGGTTTTGTTGTTGTTGTTTGTTTGTTTGTTTGTTTTTGTATACTAGATTCTTATATACTAGATATAGGGAGACTCTCAAAAAATAAACAAACAAAAACAAAAGAAATGAGAAGTGTTGGATGATGCAGATGCAATCTAGGTTTATGTGCATAGACACTGTGTAATTGTTAAGTCAAGTCATCTTGGTAAAGACCCTGCAAGTGCATTGCCTCCTGCCCCTCCCAGTTAGCCTTTTATGTTAGTACTAGACACTTATCTAAACATTACCCAATGCATACATAATATAGAATGTAACTTACTCATATACATTATTTTTAAATTTATGTGTGAGTTAAATAAATTTAATTTTTAAAAAAATCCCTAAAGGGGCAGAAGAGGTAGCTCAGTAGTTCAGAGCTCTTGCTGCCCTTCCAGAGAACAGGGTTCAATTCCCATTACCCATGTCAGGTGGCCCACAACCTCCTGCTGCTCTAGCTGCAGGGGATTAGATGTTCTCTTCTGGTCTCTGCAGGCAACCCCACCCAGACATACATACACATACATAAAAAAATAAATTTTAAAATCAATGTCCCTTGAGAAGAAAAGAGCAAGGTCCAAAGCCCAGTGATTCTGGGGAAAGAGAAAAACTAAAAAGCAGAAAGCAAGTGAGTTGGAGGAAATATTTGCACACACCTAATGGCCCGGGACTTCAGTTTTAGAGGGATGACTAATTAGAGATGTGATGAGGATCATTAGGTTGGAGTGAAAAAATGATTGCATAGAGTCGAATCAAAAACTAACAAGGGACTTTTGAGTGGAAATTATGTGCTTTCTATTGCTTATTCTTGGAAAAAAATGTATATTTTAATTGCCTTTTTAAATTAACAGGTGCCAGCTGGGACTAGAGCAGTAAACCAGCCTTGTGCTCCTGACCATTTCATTCAGACTGTCAGTCACAAGCAGTTACTGGCTGAGATGGTGCAGTCTCATATGGTGAAGGACATATGTTTAATTGGAGGGAAGGTAAGTGGCAGCTTCATTGTAAGCGTTCCCTCTCAGATGTGAGTGGGCTCACCCCTCACCTGCCTGTCTTTTCATTTGTAGGGCTGTGGGAAAACGGTCATCACTAAGAACTTTGCTGCTCTCCTAGGATACAGCATAGAACCCATCATGCTCTACCAGGTACGCCATTGCTTTCTCAGACTTGGCCTGCAAACACACATGCTGAGCCCTTCAGTGTGCCTCTGCCCTGCTGAGCATTTGATGTAATGTATAACTGCAGTAGCATTCAGATTAGAGAGCACTTATATTTGTTTAGGGGTTTTGCTTGTGCTTTCTAGACCATCTGATATGTATACTAAAGCAGGATCTGTTTTTCAGAGTTGGTTGTTTGTTTTGGATTGTTTCTTTTTTCAAGACAGGGTTTCTCTGTGTAGCCCTGGCTGTCCTGGAACTCACTCTGTAGACCAGGCTGGCCTCGAACTCAGAAATTTGCCTGCCTCTGCCTCCCAAGTGCTGGGATTAAAGGCATGCACCACCACGCCCAGCAGATATGCTTTTCAGTAGAGATACATTTTATGAACATGCACCCTTTGCCCACCCTGAATACCTTTGTTAGTAATGGGGAAGCCTAAGGACTGCGTATTCTCTGATACTGAATTCTGTCTTCTGGACATGACGTGGTGCGGTTCTCTTGAGATCAGAGTAGCTGACAAGATACCCAAGATACCTCTCTGCCTAAGAAATGAGTGTAAGCTCAGGTAAGGATATTAAAGTGAACAGGGAGAATGTGCTGCTTCAGGTGCCTGATCATTGCCATATCTGCTCACAACTCACCACAGAGACCTTTGGAGAGTCTCGCCTCATCATCATCCCATCATCCCACTGCCCTGACCCCATCCATCACCCTTCTCCTTAGTTTATAATAAACACGATTCTCTACTAAATACTGAGGGAAAAGGAAATTGATGTACTTTGCAATACATCACTATACATATTAGCTCAGTTTACCTTCCCAAATGTCACAAGACATTTTCTAGGAAGACAGATTTTTTTTCTTCCTTTTAAAATTTATTTTTATTTTTTGAGATTATAACATAATTACACCATTTTCCCCTTCTTTTCTCTCTCCAAACTCTCCCATATACCTCCTTGCTGTCTTTTAAAATTATTTGTTTTACATACAGATATGTACATGTTTATACAAATGCATATTTTTCTAAGTATGACTTCAGTGGGTATAACGGTACTTGTGTGTATATCACAGGGCTGACCGTGTGATACTGGATAACTAATTGGTATGCTCTTCTGTAGGGAAGACCATTTCTTCCACCTGCAGCCTTCCTTAGTTGCCTGTGGTCCCATTGTAGGGGTGAGACATCCTGGTCCTTCCTGTCTACTTTAGCATGTCTGTCGGTGTCATCCTGTTCAGCTCATGTTTGAGTGTCATTGGTGAGACTTTGTGGGTAGAGTCTGTCTCCTGATATTAGCAGGAGACAGAGTCACATGGCAAACTCCTGATCCTTTGACACTTACAGTCTTTCAAATTTAGTAATATTTATAAAAGTGTCAACATTTTTTAACTTTAAAATAAAACTCCTGTTCTAATAAAGCCGGAAATACTTTACAGACCTCATGGGGTTTTTCCAGACCCTGCTCTGTGTCTGTTTTCACTGAGGGTTTTATACTTTCTGTCTAACTCTGAAGCTTACCATTGCTTTATTTTGCTGTCCACTGGAAAAAAGAACCAAGAACACATTACATGTATGGGTCCTAATAATTAGGTCTCTTGTACTGGAAAACCACTCAAAGTATCTTATTATTGAGGTATTACCCTAATATGTGAGAGAATTAGTTTTAGAATCTGAGAACACATTCTTACATACTTCTGGAGTGTGACAGTAATCTCATAAAAATATATTAATTTGATTTCCTTTCCTGTTCAGTTTGTTGATGAAACTTGCAACTTATAAAGTGGATAACAGATTATTCTGTTTTTTAATACACGTCTGTGCTGGAGAGTTTTATGTCAACTTGACACAAGCTAGAGTGGTTTTCCAGAGACTGCCCCACCTGGGGATCCATCCCATATGCAGTTACCAAACCCAGACACTATTGTGGATGCCAACAAGTGCTTGCTGACAGGAGCCTGATATAGCTGTTTCCTGAGAGGCCCAGCCAGAGCCTGACAAATACAGAGGTGGATGCTCGCAGCCAACCATTGGACTAAGCACGGGGTCCTCATGGAGAAGTTAGAGAAAGGGCCAAAGGAGCTGAGGGGGTTTGCAGTGCCCCATAGGAGGAAAACAGTATGAACCAACCAGTACCCCTAGAGCTCCCAGGGTCTAAACTACCAACCAAAGAGTACACATGGAGGGACCCATGGCTCTAGCAGCATATATAGCAGAGGATGGCCTTGTCAGACATCAATGGGAGGAGAGAGGCCCTTGGTCCTGTGAAGGCTCAATGCCCTAGTGTAGGGGAATGCCAGGTCAGAGAAGCTGGAGTGGGTGGGTTGGTGAGCAGGGGAAGAGGGGATGGGATAGGGGGTTTTCAGAGGGGAAACCACAAAAGAGGATAACATTTGAAATGCAAATAAAAAAAACTAATAAAAAATTAAATACAGAAACACACTAAAATAAACAAAGAAACAAACAAAACAAAACACCCAGAAAGTATGCCCTCAGTGTCAGCACACAGAAACTGTGGTCCAGAGAGGGCTATGCTTGTATGTAACTCACGTTGACAGCCACACTTGGAAACAAGGCTTTCCCAGATAATACTGGCATGAAGGGAATATGGAGAGAGGCTGAGGCACGGCACCATGTGGCAAAGATTAAAGTCCCTAAAGAGAGTCCCCGGGAGGTTGTTGGTGAAGTTATAGCCCAGTTACAGGAAACACTCCAGCACCTTAGACATGTCAGTACCTTGGGACAACCACCAAGGACACCTGCAGCTGTGGGGTGGAGCCAAGCTGTGTGTGGTTGTGGTAGTAGGGCTGGAGAAATGGAGCTGTGCAAGGGTCCCTTGGAGTCTAGAGGTCCTGAGTGGGTCCCAGATGTCAAGCACCGAGCCTTTTTATTTACTTTTATTTTACATCCCAACCACAATTCCCCCTCCCCCCCTTTTTTGAAAGATTTATTTATTCATTTAGTGTATGAGTACACTGTTGCTGTCTTCAGACACCAGAAGAGGACATCGGATCCCATTTTAAATGGTTGTGAGCCACCATGTGGTTGCTGGGAGTTGAACTCAGGACCCATTGAGCTCTCTCTCCAACCCACAATTTTCCTTTCTTTCCCTCCTCACAGTCCCTCCCACCTTTCTCTTACCTTCCACACATGCTCCTCCCACCTACTCCTCCTCTGTTTCTATTCAGAAAAGGGCCCGCCTCTAATAGATAGCAACCAGCTGTGGCATATCAAGTTGCATTCAGACTTGGCACCTCCTCTTCTATTAACCCAGTAGGGCATAAGGGTCCCAAAGGCTCACAGCAGAATCAGAGACAGCTCTTGGTCCTACTGTTAGCAGTCCCACAAGGAGACCAAAAACACTGAACTTTTATACTTCAGTCCGATTGTGACTGTGCCCTGGTTTTTCCCACTTTGAATAACAAAATATTTAACTTTGTTTTTTTATTTTGTAGTAGCCCTCAGGTGAGAGATTTTTGAACCTTTAAAGATATTTTGGAATTTTATAGAGACTTTGGAGTTTTACATAGAAAGAGAGAAGTTTAAAATTTTAGGGAGACGGGATATTTTAGAGACTAGGATTGGGGGCCGGGGGTGGTGGCTTTGAACATTCAAAGAGACTTTGGATATTTTAGAGAGACTGAACTTTGAAAGACCATGGGACTTTAGAAGTTGTAATGTTTTATATTGTGATATGGATTAATATCCCCAAGATCTTATATAATCCTATGAGATCTTGGGGACGAAGAAAAAAGAAAAGATATATGGCTTAATGGTGCTGTGTTTATGTATCAAGTTGAAAAGGGGTCATTTGTGCTGGCTAGCTTTATATCAACTTGACATAAGCTAAAAATTTTTAGCAGAGGAAACATAGTTGAGAAAATGCCTTCCCTCTAGGTTGGCCTATAGATATGTCTATGTCTATGGGGGAAATTTTAAAAATGTGATTGTTCATGGATACAGGAGGGCCCAGTCACACTGGGCAGTGCTTCTCCTGGGCAAGTAGTCTTTGGTTCTATAAGGAAATAGGCTGAACAAGCCAGCAGGAGCAAGCCGGCGGTCAGCAGTCCTCCTTGGAGTCTGTATTGTTCCGACTGCAGCTGTTTACCTTGAGTTCCTGCCCTGACTCCCTGGATGGTGGATGGATTGCCAGGTCCAAGATGAAACAAACCCTGTCCTCCCCAAGTTTATTTTGACCGTGTTGTCAAGGCAGTAGAAATCCCAACTTAAGAGATAATTTGATTTGTGTCTTAGGGTTTTATTGCAATGAACAAATACTATGACCAAGGACAGCATTTAATTGGGGCTGGCTTACAGGTTCAGAGGTTCAGTCCAGTATCATCAAGGCATAGCAGCATCCAGGCAGGCATGGTGCAGGAGCAGCTGAGAGTTAGGAGAAGACTGGCTAACGGGGAGGTAGGATGAGGGTCTTAAAGCCTACACCCCTAGTTACACACTTCCTCCAACAAGGCCACACCTCCTAATAGTACCACCCCCTGGGCCAGGCATATACAACGTGTGAAGCCAGTCTTGGTGCCTATGGCAGAATGTCATTAGTCATGTTTTATCAATCCTTTCTCTCTGAAACTCATCGTAACTGAAAGGCATAGGCTTCTCCCAATGAATAGTTTGCCTATGATTTGCATATACTTCACTGACATTAGAAATTTATTTTAGAGATGAGCAAATGTGTCACCTCTTCTGAAAATGCTTCCCAGTCTGTTTATTAATCTTCAGAGGACATTTATGGACAGAACGGTTTCTGGGCGTGTAGCATGTGGGAAGGAATAAAGAAATAGAAAAACTTAACCTGCTTGAACTTCCTTCTTTCTCTGTGCTGCCAGCCATGAGTTGCGTCAAAAAATCTGTGCTGTGGATTTTGCTAATTGCCAATCAAGTAATTTTCATGCTAGAAATTAAGCTCCTGAGATGAAGCATAAAAATGTGCTTTTAGTTTCATATTTTTAATAAAGTTCATTGACCTTTTGGGATGCATGATGAATTTGAGAGACTAAAGAATCAATTTGTTTTTGTAATTAATCAGAACATTTGAGAGGCCTGGCCCAATATGAAGATCCAAGCAGGAGCAACTAAGGCCCCACCATCTGTTTCCATAGAGATGGAGACATTCCGCTATTTGTATCTGTGTAAAGGCGCACTTAATCCATGAGTTTTGCTGTACTTATGATGACTATTTTTATAACTAGTTTCATATGAAGTCAAAGGAAAATGGGGCTTTAACAGATTTGTGGCAGTACATAAACTATATTTCACACTAGGCTGTAAAATCTCAAATTGCTCGTGTGTTAAGGTGGATTCTTTTCAATTTTTATCCTTTGTCAGTTTTGAGGCAGTGAGTTTATAGTGTTGAAGAAACGCTTGTTGTTCTCTTCCTTCCGGGCAAGAAAGCCAGATTTTTTTTCTTTTTTTTTTTTTCTTTTTTTTTTTTGACATTGTCTAAGTGCTCTAGGTTTGAGATCTCCTTCTCTCAGATGCTAGTTGGATTAAAGGCTAAATTGAGTCAAATTAGAATTTTAAGGGGATATACATCTCTGGGAGTTTGAATGAAAATAATCCTTGTGTTGGGCACATAAACAGTTTAGGGTTATCATAGCTCCTTAGTTAAGCTTTTCTTCTTGCCCCTCTCCTGAGTGGAGCTGCACCCGTTTTCCCTTCGTCTATCTCTGCTGCTGCCCTTGCTTTTTGCCTTTAAATGCTGAGAACCGTGTCACAGTTTCCTGCTGTGTTTCTCTGTTTATCCCTCAGATGCTTTGCCTGTGCGCCTCAGCCTTCCTAACCAGCCTTTACTCCCACCCTTCCATTTTCCAGTCCAGATTTTGCCCAATTTATCTTTCTAATACTTATTTTTGCTCTTTCTACTCCATTTTATATCTTGTGACCACTTTTTATAGTTGGCAAGATAATATAAGAATTCTCTTGTTTTGCTTGCCTGTCTCCCTCCAAGGCCTCAGCCTGTTGAGAGCAGCGGCACAGGCTGTTGAGCTGTGTCCGCTTCATGACTGCCCACCCGGCTTCCCGTCAGAAACGGAAGGAAGCTCTCAGTTTGTACATCCCAGGTCCTTTCCGTGATAGAAAGGATCGGCCAAAGGCAAATGTGTTTTCGTCCTTGTTAGTATTATTTTGTCCTTTCCCAGCTGCAGGGGCTTCAGTCAAAGTGAACTAGAACATTCTTGGTCTTTCATGTACGGCGTATTGAGTTGTTTATACAGTGTGATTAAAAACAAAAGTTGAAATTCAAGCCTTGTTTGCATGTATTTCATGTTGGTGGAAGTGCGTTTCCAGGATAATGGTGGAAGTCCATTGCTAACTAGATCTACTTTCTTTGGATAGACTTACTCTTAGCTTTCCTCTGTAAGACCTGTGCCAATTGACCACCTTCCACCGACACCACTAGGCTAGAACCTGTCAGAGTGCTCAGAATTCACCTGTCAGTTAGAGATGCATATTAGTACAGCCTGAATTTTCTTAGGAGTTGAATTTTCTATTTTTTTTAATGAAAGCATTTTATTAAGATTCAGTTATTAATAATCTCATATTCTTTAAGATCCATTTTGATATCTTTATAATTCATATGTTCATTTTGTTTGCTTATTTTATGTATCAAGTCCTTCATTTTTAAAAATAATCCCAAACTTTTTTTTTTTAAAAAAAAAAAGGTCTATTTTATCTTCTGTGTAAAAATGTGTAAAAATGTTTTATTTGTATGGATTTCTGTATCCCATGAGTTTGCAGTGCTCACAGAGGCCACTTAGAGTGCCAGATCTCTTGGTACTGGAGTTTGGGTGGTCATGAGCCGCAGTGTGGGTACTGGGAACTGAATCCAGGTCTTCTGGAAGAACAGCCAATACTCTAAACAGCTGATATCTGAATTTTTAATGTACTAGATTTATTGGCATTTTTTTACTTTCTCAATTTTCCGCTTGTCTTTTGATTCTATGATTACTATTTTTTTTTTACATGTAAAGGTTAAAAATGAAGTGATGGTTAGATTTGACAATATTTTCCTTAGTTAAATCTGTGTTTTAAGTCCTGGTTAGAAAATCTTTATTATATTTCAAGTTATGAGGAAATTAAACTGTTGGTTTGACAGGCTCTATATTAATTTCTTTCCAGAGGAGAGGGCTCCAAATTCTTACTCTATTTCTTTGTCTTGTTCACAGTTGAGAAAAATCTTTATTTTTCAAGACACCTGTTATAATGTAGGATTGACCTAGATTGTTCTTCATTGAATCCGATCTTCAAAGTTCCTTTTGTGATTGAAGTAAGGCAGCATAATCCTAGGCTTTAGAGCTTACAACATGGACATCATCAGAAATGAGATAACACTGAGTTAGTTCTAATTGGCTTGCTTTTGGTTTTTTGGGGGGGTTGTTGTTGTTGTTGTTGTTGTTGTTGTTGTTGTTTGTCAGTTTGACACAAGCTACAGTCATCTGGGAAGAGTGAAGAGAAAATGGCTCCATCAGACTGTCCTGTAGGGTAATCTGGTGGCATTTTCTTGGGTAATGATAGATGTGGAATTGAACATCCAGTCTACTCTGTATAATGCTACTCCTTGGGCAGGTGGTTCTGGGTTATATTTTAAAAAAGGGAGGGAGGGAGGGAGGGAGGGAGGGAGGAAGGAAGGAAGGAAGGAAGGAAGGAAGGAAGGAAGGAAGGGAGGGAGGAAGGAAGTGAGGGAGGGAAAGGAAGAAAGGAAAAATAAAACAAGTTGAGCAAGTCATGAAGAGCACAAAAGGAAGCAGTGGTCCTTCCTGGTGTTTGCTTCAGTTTCTGTCCTGACTTCTTCAGTGGTGACCTGTGACCTGAGAGATATAAGATGAAATAGACCCTTCTTCCCCATGCTGGTTTTGGTCATAGTGAATTAGAAAGCAAACCAGGACACACTGTCTACTATATTATCTTAGTTACTGCTTTGTTGTTATGAAGAGATACCATGACCACAGCAACTCTTATAAAAGGAAGTGTTTAACTGGGGACTTGGTTACAGTTTCAGAGGGTTAGTTCATAATCATTATGGTATGAAGCAGGTAGACATGGTGCTGGAGGAATAGCTGAGAGCTCTGCATACTGATGTACAGACAGCAGGCAGAGAAAGAAAGAGGCTGGGCTTGGTGTGAGCTTTTGAAACCTCAAAGCCCATTCGCAATGACATTCCTTGTTCAATAAGGGCCCACCTGTTCCAACAAAACCAGACTTCCTAGTCATTCTAATGTCTCTCACACAGTTCTCTGAGGGCCATTCTCATTCAAACCACCACACAGAGGGAACAGTTTTTAAAAACAACACATCACTGAGACTGTTACCATACTTACATACATCCACATTTATCAGTCTTTATAGTTTCCATATTCACAATAGTTTTACACTTTGCTGCAAGTATCTGACTTGATCAGCATGCTTTTAGGGTGGAGTGTACCCATTTAATTGTTGAAGGATATATTTAAAAAATTATTTTTTGCTGATAATTTTCGGCATTATTTAAATTTTTTCTTTGAAATTATATGTGTAGACATTACAACTATGGCTTTAAAAAAAAAACTATAAAGTAGGTGATACAGAATATTGTTATAAAATAAGGATTTGGTAGAACAGGATTAACCAGTGGGCTAGACCATAAAACTGTGTCTGCTTTGCTGAAGAATATATTTCTTTCTAAAGAGTAGAAGACCTAAAAATGTTGGTAGTAGAGGGTAGTAGAAGAGGGCCTGCTATGGTGCTCATCAGGTAGGTGTGTGTGCTCAGCTAGCTGTCCTTATCATTCTCCTCCTCAAATGTATTGACACCATTCAGTGTTCCCTAACAAGAAAAGCATAAGGGTTTTGATCACCTGACTTCTGGTAACTACCACATTCATGTCAAGGTAAGGTGAGCCACCCAATTTTGAGATAGAGTGATTTCAGTGCAAATTTTATAATTTTTGTTATCTTGTTCAACAATAGTTTCACGAGGTTTAATAAGTTTTTAAAGTTCTTTGAAGCGATAGAAGTTATTTACCAGAAGTTAGCCCACTAGTTGCTCAGAAGTAGGCCAATAAAATGGCATTTCCTGTCTTTCAGAAGTGAGGATAAGAAAATAAAGCTCCAAGTTTGTAGAACAGAAAATAGATGATTAACTTGTAAGCTGTTTTCTTTCCCTTTCAATTGTGCATCTTTAAAAGCAATAAGCAGCAGCAGGCTTGCTGTGAGATTAGAAGTGACTGAGCTGCACACTCCCAAGTACCATGAGTGTGACTGGGAGTGCCCTGCACGCCAGCCTGACTTACTTTACAATGCTGGGTCTTGTGCCTCACACTTGGTTTTTTTCTTTTTTCTTTTTTTTTTTCCCAGTATGTTCTGGGTTTTGCACTTTCTAGCTCTTAATAAACAAAAGAGTAGAAAAATGAATATAATTTCCATAAACTGATGATCATTTTCAAATAAAACCTATTTTGGGAGTGCCTTACTTTTTAGTTTTTTAAATGTTGTATGACATCTTGACAGTCTCAAAAATTGGTATAATGACATTTTATTTAAAGCTCTTCTATAACCACTTGTATCATTTATATGATCTGATATTATAAATAGCAGCATATATCATATTGCATATGATAGTATATATTTATATGGTAGTTTTAGTGGTGTTTTGAAGAGGAAAGATATTGGATAATGTAACTTTTATGTAATGTAATCTTTTGAACTCTTACATAATACATTTTCTAGAGGTGAGAGATATACCTTAAAGTTCCACCTTTATAGATACTATAAAAGTTAGTTTTAAGTTAACTGGCTTGTGTTGTATAATGTTTTCATTAAAATGCAGCAAGAGCCTCGAGCCATGACACGATGGTTAAGTGTGCCTACTGCCCTTGCAGAGGACTGGGCTAGGTCCTCAGCACCCACAGCAGCTCCCCACTACCTCTAACTCCGTCTCCAGGGGATGTGATGCCCTCTGGTCTCTGTGGACTCCTGTACACACATATAAGCATATACAAACACACATGTGCATAAAAATTTAAAAACTACTGTTTTAAAAAAATATCTCTTGTCAGATTTGGGATTGAAGGGATGGCTTAGCAGTTAAGAACACTTGCTGCTTTTCCAGAGGATCTGGGTTCAAATCTCAGAACTCACATGGCAGCTCACAACCACCTGAAATTCCTGTTACAGAAATTATATATCTGAAAAAAATTAAGTGATTTTGTTTAAGGTTAGCTATTTTGCTTGATTTATTTATTCTTATGTTCTTATTCCCTCATGTTTGAGGTTTAATTGATGATAAAAATTAATTTTAATTTTATTTTAATATATGTATAAATTGTAGAATGATTACTGCAACCAAGCTAGCTGATATAGCTGTTACCTCACATAGCTGTGTGTTTTGAGTGGTAGAAACATATGCTTTACTCTCTGAGTAATTTAAAGTATGCTGTAAAATATGATTGTCCTAACATGCTGTACCTTAGATCTTCAGAATGTTTGTCTGCATACTGAAGCTTTATGCCCTCCGACCAGCACTCCTCATTGTCTCTATCTCCCAGACCTTAGCCATAACCATCATACTCCTGAGGCTGTTAGCTTGTCTATGAAGGAGATCATGCTGTATGTGCGGGTTTTTTGAAAAGATATTTCCTCAGTTTTTTATTTGTGTAGTTTGTTTGCCTGGATGTATGCCTGTATACCACTTACCTACCTGGTGTCTATAAAGGCTAAAAATGGGTATTTTATTCCCTGTGACTAGAGTTACAAACAACTGTGAGTCATTATGCAAATCTGGGAATTGAACCTCTGTCCTCTGGAAGAGCAGAAAGTGCTCCTGACTGCTGAGCCATCTCTCCAGCCCTTCATATTGTGTGTCTCTGTGATTGAAACTTACTTTGCTTAGCATTGGGTCTTCTCGGTTCATCCACATTGTTGAGGCAAACAGAATTCTCTCCTCTGTAAAAGCACATACCATTTTGTGATGTATATACCACATTTTCTTTATTCATCTCTTTGTGAATGATGTTTGTTATGCATCCTGACTATTATGAATAAGACTATAGACAATATTTTGAGTTGCTAACTTCACTACCTTTGGGTTCCTACCCAGAAGTGGGCTTGCTGAATGAATCATGTGCTAATTCTATTTTTATCCCTTTGAGGAACTTCCATCCTTTCCACAATAACTGTATTAGTTTACTTTTCGAACTGCAGTGCCCAGAATTCCTTTTTTCTCCATGTTCTCAATGTATCTCCTCCACTCCCCTTCCTTCCTTTCTCTTTCCCCCTTTCATACACCAATCATTCTTCCAAGTCTGACAGTATTTTCTCGAGGCTTTGATTTGCGTTTTCTTCATGGTTTATGATGTTGACCATCACACTATACTCATTGGTCAGTGTTGATCCTTTTTTGAGGATTGTAATAATATCCTCAAAAATAAGCATTGCTTATTTTCTTATTTTTATGTTTTTTGGTATTTTTAAAATTTCTTATAAATTGTGGTATTTATCCCCTTATTAAGAGATGTAGTTTCAAAATATTTCTCCCTTTCCATAGGTTGCCTGTTGGATCTGTTTTCCCCATTGCTGATTAGAATCTTTTAGTTGATTCAATCCCATTTATCTAACTTAATTTAGTTGCCCATACTTATTATTTTTAATAATAAGTATGTGTCATTATTTTTAATTCCTTGTCTAGGCGAGTATAAAGGAGGGTTTGCTCAGTGCTTTCTTCCAGTAGCATCACAGTTTCAGGTCTTCTGTGTTCATTTTGGTTTTCTGTGTGCTATGAGATATGAGGCCTCAGTAACTCCTGCATGCCGATCCAGGATTTCCCCAGGACTGGTCACTGAAGAACTGCCTGTTTCCCATGACAATTCCTGGCATCTATGTGGAAGACTAGCTGGCCACGAGTGGGTATGTCTGTAGGTGTTTTAATCTATAGGCTTCTGTTCTCTTACTACAGAGCCATGTTGTGGTGACTATTACACCTTCTTGGTGTATTTGGGGATCACACAGTGTGTTCATTTTAGCTTTCTTCAGTTTGTTTAAGATTGTTCTGGCTACTCAGGTCTTTTCTTATTTCATATGAACATTAGACTGCCTTCTCATTTTGTAAACAGCATCCCTGGAGTTTTTAGCATCTGTAGGTCTTGCTGACCTGGCACAGGCATTTTAACTCTTGTGATCTGTGAACATATTCTTGCATTTATTTGCATCTCTAACTTCTTTCATGATGTTTTTATATTTTCAGTTTATTATCTTTAACTCCTTGTTTAAGTATACTCATACTTGTCTTCTGAGATGCTGTTACAACTGATACTGTTGCGGTGTGTTGTTAACAAACAGGAATGTTGGGTTTGTGTATGGACTTGAAATGCTGCAGCTCTGTGATTTTATTTGTTCCAATAGTTTGGGGAGGTGAAATCTTAGGGTGTTCTGTATATATATCACGCCATCCAGAAAAAGACATATGCCTTTTATTATTCTTTTCTGATTTAGAGGAATCACATCGTCACCACTGAACACTTTAGGCTTAGGCTTGTGTACTGACGCACATTCCTTTTATATCTCATCATTGAGAGCTGGGTTCATGAAAGAATAAGGGTTTTGTTCCATGATTTTCGGCATGTATTGAGATGATTCTGTAATTTTAATTTTCTATTAATATAATATATCACTTTTATTGATTGTATATATTAAGCCTTCAATAGTGTCTTAGTTAGGGTTTTATTGCTGTGAACAGACATCATGACCAAGGCAAGTTTTATAAAAAAAAAAAAACAACATTTAATTGGGGCTAGCTTATAGGTTCAGAGGCTCAGTCCATTATCATCAAGGTGGGAGCATGGCAACATCCAGGCTGTCATGGCGCAGGCAGAGCTGAGAGTTCTACGTCTTCATCCAAAGGCGGCTAGTGGAAGATTGACTTCTCCAGGCAACTGGGGAGAGTCTTAAGCCCACACCCTCAGTGACACACCTACTTCAACCAGGTCACACCTATTCCAACAAGGTCACACCTCCAAATGGTGCCACTCCCTGGTCCAAGAATATGCAAACCATCACAAATAGTACCTTGGATAAATTGCCTTTGATCTTATTGTATAATCTTTTTAATGTTGCACTAATGTTAGCTTGCTAATATTTTATTAAAGCTGTTTGCCTTCACTGCCATCAGGGGTATTGGCCTGTAAATCTTAGTTCTTTAACTTGGTGTCTCTGTCTGTGGTGTCAGAGAAATGCTGGCCTTATCAGTGAGGCTGGCAGTATATGCCAGCCATCAGTGTCTTAAAGCACTTCATGAGTGTTGATGGTAAACCTTAAAGTGTTTGCAGGTATTCACTGCTCAGGTCATTGGATCCTTTGCTTTCCTCCATGAGTAACTTGGGAACTCATTGGTTTGGTATCATGGTTTCTATTTCATGGTATGATGTATATTTCCAGAATTTATCTACATGTTTTCTGATCTATACGATTTGGGGAGGTATACAAAAGTGTTCATGGTAGTCTTCTGATTTTTTTATACTATTGTTCACTGTGGCTTATAATTTTGAGTCTCAGGATTTTTTTCTTTGGGTCTTATGGATTTCGGTAAAGACTTTTTTCACAGAACATCTCAGTCAACATTGGCCATACTCTTTGTGGTTTTCTATTCTCATTTATTCTTTCTGTGAGCCTTAAGATCTTTCTTTGTCTATCTTTGAATTTAGTTCTAGCTTTCTGCTTCCATGAGTTCAGCATTGGTTCTTTGAGGCCTTTCTTTTTACTTCTTGTGACTTACAAGTTACTTTTTCCAAGTTTTGTATGTATATTCAATGAAAATTGATCTTATCCATATTGTTGCTATCAATATTTGTTAGCTTTTGATTTTTGAGAATTTTGTGTGTTGGCGACTATAATCTCTTTAGGTTCTTTGGACCCTCGATTATCAGTTCTGAAAATTTAGGACGTGTTATGTCATTACTGTTTAAGTAAGTTTTCTGCTTTCTTTTCTGCTCTATTCCTCTGCCTCTATTATGCATCCATTGGCTTGGAATTCTTCCACCAAGTCTGTAAGCTTTCTCTATTTCTTGTTTTCCTTTTTTCTTTTCAAATGGTCTTCTGTAAGCTCACTGGCTTTCTCTTTTGCTTGGTAAAGCACAGGACCCAAGCTCTCCATTGAAGCATTTTGTCACATTTCTGTCCTGCCATATTGTTTAATAACACAATCTCTCTTTGGTACTTATATGGTTTCTGCATGTTTTTGAATTCTTAACTTAGTTACTGTAACTTTCCTAATGTCATCTCCTTGCATATTTATTGTCTAATAGCTCATTGCACTTGTTTAAGATAGCTCTCAGCTACCTGAAAATGTTGTCAGCTTTCTGTAGGTGAGTGTTTCTTCAGTCGGTTAATGGTTCTGTATTTTGTTCCTGTTTTCCTTGATTACCTATGGTCTTTTTGTCTTTGTATTAGTATTTGTTCATTTAAGGAAGCAAGTACCTCTTCAGTTTTTAGACTGCCTTTAGCAGTGACAACCATGTAGTAGCCATCAGGACCAGAGATTCTAGGAGGGCAATTCAGTGAGGTTCTGGAGTAAGTTTGACACTGGAATCCTTGTGTCACTAGGCCTGGTTCATGAGTCAGCAGGTGTGCAGGCCTGGATTCTGGCTTTTGAGAGCCAGCATGTGCTGTGGCAGACCTTGAGTGTGAGCACACAGGGGCCACTGACATGGGCTTGCTACCTGAGTGTGGCCCCAGTTCTTTGTTATGTGTGACTTGCTGCCATACCTAATCAACCTAATCAATTTTTTTAAAAATTCTTTTTGGTAATGGACAATATCTTTATGTTAACTGATATGATTTACCATGAGACTTTTTTTTTCAGTTTATAAAAGCAACCTAATCTTTTGAGCATGTGTATAAAACAATCATAATAAGACCAAATCTATTAATTCATGAGAGGAAAAAAGAGTGAAGAGATAAAGGAACTGCTGTTAGGGCCAGCAAAGTCAGCATTTATATAATACCAGGATGATCTTTACACAGCACACAGTAGCATGCATTCAAACCTGACCTTGGTTTGTCAGGCTCAGTGGTGTGTTCCTTTCCTACTGAGCCATCCATCACACTGGCCTGGATATAACGTCATCATTCTTACAAGTTTTGCACATATTATCAATTGTGTGAATATGCTTTATTTGTTAGAGTGAGAACTAAACACATTCATGCCACTTTTATCCCTATTGTGTCTTCTAAGATTTCTTAACACCTTGCTGTTTTTTTAATTTTTGTCCCAATTATACTAATTATCCAGGCTCACTTTCTGAATATAGTTATTGCTGAGTTGGCAGTCAATCTTGTAGTCAAAATAGGATTTTCTAAGCTGATGGAAATCTTTTACTGAAACCATCATGGTAGAGCCAAAAAAAGACTCAGACAAGAAAGGGCAATGCTTAACCGAACTTACCTGTGTCTCCAGGAACTTGAAATTGAAGACTCTGGGGACCTGGGGTGGTAGCTGCTGTCAGAACACATTCTGCTGTACACTCTATTGGGTACTATTTAAAAACCTGAGTGCAGAAGGATTTTAGACAGCTCTTGTGATGGGTGCTTTCTGCTCATTTCCTGTGCTTTCCTTGAGCTTGCTCCTATTTAGGAAGCTTAGCTCAGGTACCTCTGCACAGGGACTTGATGCCTGTGATGCTAATTGGTGGGAAGGTGGGAAGCTTGGAAACTGCCCTGTTAGCTCGCCCAGCTCATTTGTCAGGTCTTGGCCGGCCCCTGTTCTGTGTTTCCTTGGCAGACTCCTCATGGCCCTCCTTGACAGCCCCTAAATCCATCACTGCGATCCAGTTTCCAACCCAGTAACTAGATGTTCAGCTTCCTACTGGTTCTCCCGTGGAGGAGGGGTTCAGGGATAGCAGCTTTAGCTTTGTGAGGATAATGTCAAAAGGGTTATACATTAAGCCAATCAAAAAAGTTGTCAGGTTTGAAGCTGTGCACAGGTTTAGATTTCTTCTCATCCTTGTTACCACCAGCAGACCATGGTCAGTCTTCCACCATTTGTGCAGAATCTTCCAGAAGCACAGACATCCCCTGTAATTCCAGCACCATCCCTGGGTCCACTGGGATGCTGATGCAGAATGCGCTCTGCAGATGGAATTTTACTTCACGATTTTGAAGAGCATGTGATTTATATCACTTGAGCATTTGTAGATATCTAATTAGAATATATTGCACTCCACAGCCTTTCACTAGGTAGTTATGACCTCCTAAGACCGTAAATCTGACATTTTCTTTCTTATAACTGCCAATGGTTTTCCATTATGTTTAGATTTTTTTTAAAAGGGGGGTATCTTTTCTCCAGTTTGTGAGCTCTCCTCCAATGAGGTTGCCTATTAGGACCACTCGGGCATCTTCAAAAAATGTCCTAGTTCCGGCATACCATCAGGAGTCTGTGAAGTAACTGTGTGAGGTGAGGTCTAGTTGAACATTTTAATTGTAGTGATAGCCAGGGTTGAGAACCCCTGCTCTACCTGACCTGACCCCAGTGCCCGCTCCAGCCTCTTCCCGCATGGGCCTCCTGCTCAGTATGCTTCTTTTCACTGACTGCTCCTAGACCCTTACATTTGTCTGCTTTTTCTGTGTCAAGGCCCTCTTCACAGCCTGTTCCGTCCCCGTGTCCTGGAACGGCCTCCCTCTGATGACTGCTGGCTTTTGACAGTTAGATTCAAGGTGACTGTCCTTAGAGAAGTGTCCCTGGCTCACCAGTGCATCTGCTGTTGTGTCCCCTTTTCTTGTGTGGCACTGAGCATTATGTGGTGTCGTGTCATTTGTGTCCCGTGTCCCTTCTCTTGCCTGATTTCACTTTCCCTGTCTGTGAGCTGCATGTGCATCTTTTAACTGCTGTGCTCTTGACACCTAGATCATCGGCCTGCACGCATAGGCTTTCAGCCTGTGACATACATAGCTCTGATGAATAAATAAATTAAAAATGTTGACTACCTTTAAGTGATCAGCTAGCCCAGATCATCCCCCTTTGATCAATATTATGTGGAGTTATGTGATGCTGAACTAAATTCCTGTTGTCTGGTGGCCTCACAGGCCTCACACCATCACAGCAATATGTGTTTTGGTGATGCTGCTATAATCACACCATTTATGCTTCCAGACACTCAAAATATAGAACCAACTATTATGTCCATAATACTTGATAACAAACGACTGTTCATTTCATGCTGATTGAACTCATGTCCTAGGAGTATATGTGCCATGTATATAATCACACACAGCTTACTTTCATGATAGGATATCTGATTTAAGCTTGTGAAAGCACACTGGATGATATTTGTACAATTAAATTGCTAAAGGATGCAATTCTCAAAACATATTCTTATTGTTAAACAACACTATGATATATCCAAATTATAATCATGTATATGTATTATTTCTATGTGTTGATTCACATTTGGCTATTTTAAAAATGCCTGTTAGTGTTGGACATGACCTCATTTTATTCCAATGATGTCTTATGCCACTAATGATAAGAAAGCTATAAAACTAGATGGCAGCCCTACCCAAATAGCATAATTGAAAATACTATCCGTTCAAAGATGCTGCTTTTCATACTGGCAGGCTAGCAGGAATTTTGGTAATTTTTGAGTTGAATTAAATGACACAGCATAGATGTCTTTGCTGAATGCCAAACTTATGTAGTTAGGTAATCACATACCTGCATAAGTCTTGATCTTGCTTAATATTTGATTTTGAAAACCATCTCCTATAAGGCAGATTTGCTGGTACTTTTCCATCTGACCCTCTATAGAGTTTGTCATTGGGGGTAAAGACTGGTTCTTTAATAATTGGTCTTTCTCATTAATGGTATCCTTAAGTTGTGGTGTTCTCTATAGACAACAGTAGTCATTTAGGCTAATACCAAGAGATATTTATTACATGGTGTTAAGTAGGTTACAGCTTAGGGAAAAACAGTTTACCCAGTCTAGAATGACAGATCCAGGAAAGTTTCAATGACAGCTGCCCTTAGAAGAGCAGCTGCATCTGCTGGCTGCCACCTTCCTTGCTCAGTAGAGTATGGCTTGCTTACAAACTGCCAGCTGCAAAGGCATAAAGGAAGGCTTTCTAGCAAGTGTAGTATGGAAAGGATGGCAGGAGGTGATTTAATTGCACATTTTCATTTAAACCTAGAAAAAATGTCCTCATAATTTAATATAATCATACTTTTATTTATGAAGTCCTTGCCTTTTAATGGTAGTTGTATTCATCTATTTTTATTTGATTATTACATGTAATAGTGCATTTAACTATGACATTTTTATGTATGTATATAATTCATTTGTTCACATTGGCCTTGTTAGCCTGAGTTGTCCCCTTCTGACCTATGCTGATTGATTTCATCATACTAACAACTTCCCTTCTGCTTTCTGCTATCTTATTTGGGGGTGAGGAACATGACCCAAATGAATGTCATGTGGTTTTGTACAGGAGCATGGACATGTTATTAGTGGCTACACCACAGAAGAAATGCTTCTGCTTCTGTCAGCTAGTATCTTTAGGGAGGGATGGAACCTCGAGACGCCCTCCCCCATAATGAGATGTTGATGGGCCTATATTGAATACATTTTTGTAGACAATCACAGCAGTGCCGCATGTGGAAGTTAGCATTCCACACCACTTTCCTCCCACTGCCCTTAACAGTTTTTCTGCTACTCCTCCTGCAGTATTCCCTGCTCTGTGAAGGAGTTCTGCTTAGGACTGAGCACTCAATATTCTCTTAATCTCAATGCTTCACCCAGTTGTGAGTCTGTAGTCGCCATTGGCCACTGCAAAAAAGAAGCTTCTGTGACCAAGGCTCACAGATTCCCTGCTCTGGGCGTAAGCATACTTACTTAGGAGGCAGTTTGATGGACATATCACATCCATTTATCCAAACAACAGAAATAGTTTCCCTATTAGAGCCTATGACCTTTCCCAGATTTCAGTCCCAGTTGTGAATTACCTTCTGTGTAACAGGCCCCAAATCCAAAACTGAAAAAAGAAAAAAGGAAAAAAAGCAGTTGGCTGCCTCTATGACAGACTGTGGCCAGGGCTGCACCAGTGCCACATCTTGTCTGTAGTCAGTAGTGTGGCACCCAGGATCTACAGGGGTAAAGCTTCCAGCCCAGGTCCTGCTTGATTTCTCTATGTCCTGTGACTAGTCAGGAAGCGTTGAAATCAGTACTTTTTTGATAGGGAAACCATTGGAAGAAATAAGACTCACATCTTAATCTGGGTTTTAGTGAGATTGTTGTTGTTATAAATAATGGTTTTCTGCTTAAAACTAGGAGAGTTTACAGCAGAACTTACAAAGGAATAGAACATTTTGAATAAAGGTGAGGGTAAAGGTTTCATTTTTGTTTGATACAGCAGTACAGAGTGTATCTGAAACTGCTGAGACAGCCTTCCCAACACGAACACACATGAGAAAGTCCCGCTCCTGTCAGGGCACCGCATCGTCTTACTGTAGCTTTATACGGTACAGCGCTCGCTGGCTGGCTCGACTTACCTGCACTGTTTCAGGGCTGGTGTGTGATGTGTAGGCTCTTCATTTGCTCTTTAAGTGTTGTGCTGTTGTTTCTCAGTCCCTGCGCTTTACCTGCTCTCCTTCATGGTTAGTCTCTGTAAATCCAAGGAGTCAAGGCATAGGCCCTAGGAAGGCTTTTCAAAGGGAAACACACATGGTGGATAAAGTAGTCATCTCTGAGCGCACAGCTTTTCAGTGTGGAAGAGAACACCCGCACTGTGGTCTCTCTAGGAGTGCAGTGATGGAGCCTGATTCCATACAATGTGGTAGTAATTACTGCTGCCATCCTTTTGAAAGCGGAAGGGAGTACTAAATAATAAGAGAAAGATGGCAAACTCTCATTCTTACATTGAGCAAATATGTAATAAGGGGAAAATACCTAAAGCTTTCTGGTGATATTTCTCTTTGGATTTGAGACTTTTTTTTGTTATTTGAAATATGCTGTGCAGAGACGTGTGCACAAGGCTAAGGAAGCATTGCATAGGTCTTCAACATTAACTCTGCATATTCTTTGCTGGCACCTGGTTTTAGGATATGACTGCACGGGACCTGCTACAGCAGCGGTACACGCTCCCCAACGGCGACACCGCCTGGCGCTCCTCACCCCTTGTGAGTGCTGCCCGGGAAGGCAAGCTGGTCCTGTTGGATGGCATCCACCGCGTCAATGCTGGCACACTGGCTGTATTGCAAAGGTTTGCATCATAGACAGTCTCCATTGCCAACCTAAATGCTGAGTTTTCAGGTCCTGAGGGATTTACAGCTCTATATTATTAAATTGAATACAATATTATTAATATTTGGTTATAAACACATGCCTATCAGACCCCAAACCTCACCTCTGTGGCAGAATTTGCTGTGTAAGAGCTAAAGGATGAAAGTGTGCCAGCCATGCTCCAAGAGGCTTACGGACATAGATCAATATGTGCAACAAACCACACAGCTGGAGCGTCTGCAATTTTATCTTAATGACGATACACCCAGACATCATCCCAGACAACATTGGAGCTAAGCTTGTTGTAATATTTTTTTTATTTAATTTTTTTAGAGAAAGAAAGATTTAATATAAAATGTGTATTTATTTGCTTATTTCACTCAGCCCAGATATGACCATTTCTGTAGCCATCACTTTCTTATTTTGAGTGAGAAACAGTTATCCACACATTAAAAAAAAACCTCCAGCCTTCCAGAGTTTAATGTCGGAAGATTCTCTGTCTAATTTCTGTGGAAAGTCTTCACAGCCTGTGTCATTTCAGAGGTTACTGATGCTTTTCATTCCTTTTCTACTGCATGACTTTTTAATCTGACTTACTGGGAAGTGTCAAATAAATGAAATAAGCCATTTCTTCACCCAGCTAACCACAGTTTTTATCGCTGACAAGATGCAGACACTGAGTGGAATGAAAGACTCCAAATGTGTTTGTTGTATTAATCCTGATTCGGTCTGTGTGGGTTTAAAAATAGTAATCACAAAGTTTTGGTGATTTACCACATTTCATAGACTCATAATTTAATATTCTCTGCCAAACAGATAAATGTGGATACAAAATAAGAAAAGGCTCAGCCCTCTCTTGTTGGCTGTCTCTCAGATGTCTGTCCAAGGACAAAAGAGCAGCAACAGCAGCAAGGAGCCTGTGCTGCGCTAAACCAGGGGCTTCAGGGTCAGCCTCCGGCGGCCTCCATCCCTACCAGGGCTTCAAATGATCCAGGCTGGAGTTTTGAACATGGGCATTTTAAAATGCTGCCTAGAAATCCTAACTTGGGAAAACTGAGCGAGATGATATTAAGCATCTATTTTAAATTACTTGTTCAATTTTCACACCAACTATATGAGGTTGGCATTGTTGTCTTAATCATTTTTGCCTTAATTTTAGAGTAAAATTTAGAGAGATGGAATGGTTCTTCCTTCTCTGATTGTTCAGCACATTGGACTTGAACCCAGGCCCTCCAGACTGCACTGCATGTGCTCATAGCTTCTAGATTAGTCTTTGCCCTCAGACCTTTGCAGACCTAGCAGTAGAGTCTTATGTAGTATGGGAAGCTAGTTGCTTCGAGGGTGCCATGTGGAGGAGCAATGGAGTTATTTCTGAGGCTTCTGATATCTTAAATCCTGTAATTCCAACAGTGGAAATATTATAGTGATACTTTCCCTTTCAAAGCTGCATTGGATTCAGGAGTGTGTGTGGCTGCTTAAACATGAATGGATGCCCCATGGGTGAGCTGAGGCATTGTCTCCCACCTCCTCCTTCCCTTCTTCGTGTCTCTTCTCCTTCATACCCATGTCTGGCATTTGGGACTGCTCCTCTGCAGAGTCCAGCATGTCTGCCCAGGATAGTGCATAATAGCACTGGGGAAGTCACAGTTGTGAAAAGTACACCTAAGATAGCTGTTAGGCTTGTCCTCCAGCATGACATGCTGACTGGGTGATGCTGCCTCTCCTAACAGCATTGATTAACTTGTTTCCCCAACCCCTTCCCCATCAGACTGATCCATGACCGGGAGCTCAGCTTGTATGATGGATCTCGGCTACTGAGGGAAGACAGGTACCTGTGCTTGAAGGAGAAGCTACAACTGACTGATGAGCAGCTGCAGAACAGGTCATTTGAAGGACATTATTATCATCTTGTTTTTTAACATTTATTTATTGTGTTTGCATGGATGTGTATGTACACACACCACAATTCACATACAGAAGCCAGGGGACAACTTGATGGAATCTCCTGTCTTCTTCCTCCAGTTGGGTCTTGGGGATCGAACTTCTCCTGAGGCTTGTCAGCAATCGCCTTTACCCTTGGAGCCATCTGGCCAACCCTTGACTACACTATTCTTATCGTTAACTTACTGCTAAGTTGAAAGTAGCAGTCTTTACTTTTACCAAGCTAGAGTCAAACAAAGCAATAACTGAATGGCTTAGTTTGGTGTCCTATGGATGAGATAGCCTGACACTTCCTAAAACCTGAGGTTTAATCTAGGCCCTACTGACTTCTTAGCCTATATTTTCAAATAACTGTCCCAACTGTATTAAGAAGGTAAGCCAGATTTACTAGGAAGTCCTGGGCATAACTATGGGTGTCCCTGAGGCATTGCTGACCTCCTGCCCCCAGCTTCCTTACGTTCTTTCACTGGGTATAACAGTCAAATACTATGGGTGAGGTTCGATTTTCCTGTAGCAGGAAACAACATGAAAACATTTACAAAACATAAATAGAAAAGATTAGTCCTGGGAAAATGGCTCAGAAGTTAAAGCACTGTCTACACAGGCTTGACTTAAGTCTGGATCCCCCAAACCCATATAAAAAGCCAGGTACTGTGTATATAAGATAGGACTTTAACCCCGGCATGAGGCAGAAGTTTAACTAAAACAGGCAGATCTTTGAAACTAATTGGCTGACTAGCTTATCCCAGTAGATGAAATTTCAGATTCAGTTAGAGACCCTGTCTTAAATATAAGGGTAGAAGCCAGGGTGCAGATGTGCCAGGGACGCAGCTGTAGATACACCTCTCTGAGCTGAAGGCCATCCTTGTTATTCATAGTGAGGTCAGAGGCAGTCAGGCCTACAGCAAGACCATGTGTCAAAAAAATATAACAAAATAAAAAAGGGAGCAATCAGCTGAGGAAAGTTGGCTATCCCTGCTCTCACACACGCACCTGTACTAACAGGAACCCACACACAGTACACACATGGTACACAACACAGGCACACACATGCACCTGTGCTAATAACTACACACATGGTACACAACAGAGGCACACACATGTACACAACTCAGATTCACACGTGCACCTGTTCTAACAAGTACACTCCCACACACATACACAATGCACAGCAGAGGCACAACCCTCCCATACACCCCCAAATGAAAAATGATTAAATATGTACAGTGTGTATATTCCCTCCTATTGGATTCATTAATTCTGTTAATATCATAATGGTATTATGATTATGAAAGTAGGCCTTGTGTTTGCATGAGTGCTTATTGAGGTAGAAGGGATATATAAGCTTGTGAATGTGTCAGTAAAATAAGCATGCCAAATGGTCCAGGAATTGCCAATGTGAGCAAGAGTATAAACTGATAAAGTCTTAACACTTGGGGAAATCTGAATGAAGGGTGTGAATGTTTGTGTATAGGTCTTTACATTTGAAGAAAAATATTTTTCAACTGCATGTCACTCTTCTCTGATGTCACCCACATGCCAGCACCTTCTGGTGGGTCTTCACAGATTTGGAGATTGGTACACTGTGGGAAGGGGACATGGTTACAGTGATGACAAGTTCTTCCTCATGTATGCTGAACTGGAGCAGCCAAAGCTTTACCTTTCCCATACTGAAAACAAGAAAAAAACTCCCAAACCAGTAAACTGTGTTAACTATTAAATGCACATTTTATTTTTGCCTCGGAAAGGAAATGTCAACATCTTGTTACCTGGTTTATTCAAGAATAATGGTGGATTTCAGAACTGCTTTTTGAGATGTACCTGTCAATCTGCTGGAGCTCGGCAGTGGCTCGATTTGGCACTTAGTTCATCCCTCTGTCTGCACTCAGGGCTTGTACGTTATGTGCATACGAATCATGCCCAGGGAAGAATACAGACTTTGAAAAAGATGAATCAAAGCAACTGAGCAACAGCTCCCGAGCTTGCCTGGCAGCGTCCCCTAGGATGTTGGGAGTTCTGTATTTCCGCCAAATAGCCAGGAAATGACAGACCTTTTGGGGGGCGGGGAAGGGGAATCACCTATGTTCTCTCTAACAGTCATACAAAGTTTTGCAAATAAAAACAATCCCAGGAACAGAGCGGCCTTCAGCATCGCATGGAGGGTTTGGCTCGTGGCGGCCATTATGCACACTCCGCTCCTCTCCATCGATGCCCCAGCATTCTGCAGGGAGGCGACATCTGCCGAGACAGCACAGAAGGGCGACATCAATACTTTCATCTCCTCACACAGTTCAAAAAGTTCAGTATTTCCTTAGCCAGATAGAACTTTCAAAGCATCTTATGGAAATACCATTTTTCTGTCCTAGTTCTGTGACAGTCTCTCATGTCCCTCTTTCCATTCTGAGAGGTTTTTACTCCTAATACCCAGCAGGTTCTTCTGATGTTTACCTCACATCATCAAGCACCATGCTTCCTAGGCATTTCTTGACATGCCAGTATGGAGAATTACCTCTCAATCCTGCACATGAAGTGAGGGCGCCAGCCTTCGTCCACTCTCTGCTCAGTGCACATACTTTTTCTCCACCCCCTTATTCTTTTGGCGTTATTATATTGTTTGGGAATTTTGTTGAACTTTAATTTTGTCAGGATAGTAGAGTCTACAGCTGTGTTACTCAGTGCACTAAGATAGATGTCTCTCATGCAGCCATCTTGTCTTCCCTAAGGCTGGTTGTTACCTGCATGTGAAAGGTAGCACTGTAAGTAAGCCCAGCTAGTGGGAACCTGTGAAGTAGGGATGCTGAGGGGACGTGGCCTGTTCTGTGCACACATCACTTTCTTCCCCAGTCGCTTCTCTCTTGGTGAGAGTTTGTCTCCCCAGGCACACCCTACTCCATGATGCCGAGTTCTATCAGCTTCATATTCCTAATGTAGTACATTCTGGACTCATTTTAGGTTGTAGCTCCTGAGCCACCATAGACCTGGATCCCCCTGGTTTCCCATGTTCTATTTCTCTATGCTTTTTCCTGTGTAGATGTAGGTTGAACCTCCTGGACAGAACTTGTATTTTTTTTTCTCTTTTATATTCTGTCATCCTTTTGTTGTGTCTTCATTAAATTTCCAGAAGCAAGATGTTTTAAACATGATCTTGTCTTATCTAAAATCCCTCAACCTGTTAAGGGACTGGAAAGATGGCTCAGCAGTTAACACATAGAATGCTCTTGCTGAGGGCCTGAGTTTGCTTGGCTCACAACCAGGGGATCTGATGTCCTCTTCTGGCCAGGGAGGACAATAAAATAAATGAATTCATTAAAATATTTCTTGTCAGATCCAAAGGAATTTGGATTCAATTCTTGTGTATGACTTAGTAACGACAAATGTTTGATGATTATAGTTATAATTCTAAAGTTCTAAGGTCTATTCAGGCTAGCAAGAGCTAAATGAAGGTCTATGTCTAGCCTCTTTGTCTTTTCTAACTTTATTATGACTCATTATCTAGCATGAGTTGATTCTTTATGTTGTCCACATATACCATGCCACACTGGGCAATAGCATGTAAAGTCCAAGTTCATGATCCAAATTACCTGAACATTTACTTAGATGACTGAAAGCCACAAAGCTTTTCCTTTGTAGCATTTAAGCAAACTCACTTTCTGTTTTCACTTATGCCTTATTTCCTTTTGGGAGATTAAAAAAATATATCACAGAATTGACAAGGGAGGTTTTGTTGTTTAAAAGGACAGATGTTTAGAGGGATGGTCAGAGGTCCTGTCTCATTGTAGCTGCAAATGGAATAGCTCCGATAGTCTTGCACAAATAGATGAATCTATCTCTTAGGAACAGGGTTCTGAGAACAATGTCTACCAGTGTGGGAGCAGAGCCTCCTAAGGAGTGACTGTAAGCTCCTGGCTTTGTTGAAGGTGAATGGTTTAACAGTAAAGCAGATCTAAGAACATCTTTGTCTTTCAACCCAGTTCTAGAAATGCAGATTCCCATCTCTGCTTGCAGATAGGAACAGTTTTCGTACTTGTGCTTGGAAAGATTTCTTAGGCTGTCAGTAGCAGAAGATTTCCAGTTGTTTTCATCAAGGATAATAGGGTCTCACATATGAAGGGCAAGGGTGGAGCTGGCCCTTAAGAAATAGGCAGATTCTGGGTCTTGACTCCTGTCAGGAATCTGCCTTCTCTGCCTTCTGCCTTGCATTAATTTGTCTCTAACATCACAATCGAAGGCTCATAGAAGACTACTTAGTGAATGCTTTATTTTTGATTGACTTATTTACTTTTATGTGTGTTAGTGTATTGCCTACCTGTATAAACGGGTAGCACATGAGTGCCTGGTGTCCACAGAGATCAGAAGAGGCCAGCAGATCCCCTGGAACTGGAGTTAGATGGTTGTGAGTCACTCTGTAAGTGCTGGGAATGAACACAGTCCTTCACATTAACAGTAAGTGTGTGTAACTGCTGATCTGTCTCCAGCTCTAGTAAGTGTTGTCGAATGAGTGAATTATCTTAAGCTGAGAGAGACTCTAGACAACCAAGGAAGAGTGATCCTGACCGTTTAGACTATAAGTCTATTCACTAGGACTACCTTGATTGTACTTTAATAAAATGATACCCTCATAGCAGCATAGGGTCCCAGAATTAACAGTGATGACTGTGGGCTCCCAACCCTTCCAACTTCATGGCATGAACCAGTTTCAAAATAATATTTGTCTCCCTCATTTTTTACTAGTTCTTCCAAGGGTCATAACCTTGGTCATGTCGAGATTTGGGGTTTTACATTTTCCTCAGACAGTCATATGCCTAACCACCTTTAGAAAAGTTAAACTTTTCTTGTATTGTCATACTGAGAGTGCATGGTCACAGAGATTAAAAATAGTGTGATGGCCCCATATACCAACCACACCTATGTCTCTGCAGGAAGTATGGACCAAAATAGAACTACTTCCTTTAACAAAGTGCTTCTTAATGAAGTCCCTTTCTAAAAACTTTTTGGAAAGCAGAGTACAAACTCTAGTGTCTGTTCTTGCTGGAGTGTGATGCAGAGAAGCAATTCAGATTTGCAACCTGTACCTGAATGTTCTTAGATATGCCCTACAAGTTTTTATATTGTAAATATTTTGTTTTTATTGGCTGTTATTGAATGTTGAAAATAGTTCACAATCTCTCAGTTTTTATTAATTACTGATGAATCATAATAACATTTGCAGTTCTTATTAGAGTGTGTTCTGCAGACGGCCCTTTATACTTACTGTATTAGAAGTGGGCATGGTATGAACATTCTCCCTGACCTTCCTAGAAGCTGCAGCATATTTTTAAACAATTTGTTCATAAAAGAAATCAACAAATTTGAGGGAGGTCCCAGATTTTATGTGTTTGGTTCCTAAACACAAGCCTTAAGGAAATTCTGATTTTTGAAACTAATCCTGAACATTTTTACGGTCAAGGAGCAGTGAAGTATAATTACTTTTTATTGTGCATTCTGTTTGTCTGTTGATCCAGGGAATACAGCTTCTCGCATAGATTCATTCAAGAGCAGGTTGAGACTAGCTTTTCAGCAGGAGAATACTTTTAGTTCTTATCCCTTACCACTACCTGTCCTTGGTCTTTTGATCATGGTGAATAGATGCAGCAGCCCCCACTTGCTTACCTGTCACTGATTTCCTTGCTTCATCCAGTGCTCAGCTCCTGTTTGGAACGCATTAGAAACTTCTCCATGCAGCGCAGTCTTTGTGTGGAAAGAACATCCTTAGTCATCAGAGAAATGCAAATTAAAACGACCCTGAGATTCCACCTCACATCAGTCAAAGTGACTAAGATTAAAATATCAGGTAACAGCAGATATTGGCAAGGATGTGGAGAAAGAGGAGCACTTCTCCATAGCTGGTGGGATTGCAAGCTGGTACAACCACTTTGGAAATCAGTCAGGCAGTTCCTCAGAAAATTTGGCACAGTACTATCTGAGGACCCAGCTATACCACTCCTGGGCATATACCCAGAAGAAGCTCCAACTTATAATAAGGACACATGTTCCACTATGTTCATAGTAACTATATTTATAATAGCTAGAAGCTGGAAAGAACCCAGATGTCCCTCAACAGAGGAATGGATACAGAAAATGTGGTACATTTACACAATGGAGTACTACTCAGCTACTAAAAACAATGACTTCATGAAATTTGCAGGCAAATGGATGGAATTTGAAAATATCCTGAGTGAGATAACCCACTCACAAAAGAACACACATGGTATGCACTCACTGATAAGTTGATATTAGCCCAAAATTTCAGAATACCCAAAATATAATTCACAGACCACATGAAGCTCAAGAAGAAGGAAGACCAAAGTGTAGATAACAACTCTGAGAGACTCCTGGGGACATGAGGACCCAGTCTGTGTTGTGTTCCTTCTTTGCTTGCTGTGTTGTATTCTTTATTTGCCTCCAGAACAGCTTCTTTTGAAACATCATTGCAGACTCTTCTAGAACACACACACACACACACACACACACACACACACACACACACACACAAGTCTTCTTTTTTAAAAGTTTAGTGATGTGAAATATCTATGAACTTCTAGGGCTTCACTCAATCTTACATCTTTAGGATGGTAATTTCCAAAGTTGCTTTTTTCCCACCTTACAAATAATGACATAACCTCAAAAGTCGATGCAGTCAGGACTTAGAGTTGTGCACTGTCTTGTTGCCACTTTCTCCCCTCTGGACTCTTCAGAGTTCCTCTGATTTCACACCCCCCCCCCTGCCGATGCTCCAGCCTCCTGTCCTGTAGGTCTTGGGTTCCACAGTTGCCAGTGGTACACTGCCAGCTTCATCAGCTGTAGTTTTGTTTTCTGCAAACCCTTAGCAAGCAACTGGGCTTTTAGCTATTTTCTCTCAGCCAGAACTGTATTACCCTCTAAAAAAATTTCTTTCTTGGTTAGTCTTAGTAGGATTGATTAAAATCAGAACCCCAACAGTACCACTGACCTGGATGCACCATAGTTCAGGGACCTTATTTCCTGGCTCTTCCAGACACTCGGCACTCGCCTGCACAGGAGAACTATCGCCCTCCCCTCTCGATGCCCGTGGACCTTGACATGCTTCCACAGACTTCCTAGCACAGATTTGTCAAATCAATTTTAGAATTTTAACATGTTTGTATCCATGACAAATGCCTTCAGCTTTCTTTACCTCTTCAGTTACTAAGTACTCTCTTGCTGACCTAATTATAAATTTAATGTGATCCTATATGCCTGAGTTAAATGACTATATTTTAAAATATTTCCCCACCCCAAATGATGACTGCTAGTTTCTCTGATTCATACAGAGTAGGCTCCTTGAAAAGCAGATTTTAGAAAGGCTTTAAGCGACCATATAAACAAGGAGGATCTATGTAATGAATATAAGCGTGGCATGGCTGCGTTTCAAGGGACTTTGGAGCAGTCACTGTGGGAAGGCTAGGGTTTCATGAGCGCATACTGTACATTTAGCAGTATTTATTGCAGTCTCTTACTCTTGGAATCTTAGGGGTTTTTTTTCCAAAGTCCCTTCTTTGGATGGATAACAACATTGACATTATTAATAGAATGAGAGTTTTATTGCTGAGTTCATGCCTCATGTCCCAGTTTCTATTGTGAACAGCTATATTTTGTTTCCTTCTTCTTTCCTTTAGGTCCATTTTTCCTATCCACCCTTCCTTCAGAATCATTGCGTTGGCAGAGCCCCCAGTTGTTGGAAGCACAACACAGCAGTGGCTGGGACCAGAATTTTTAACCATGTTCTTTTTCCATCACATGAAGCCACTTGTGAAAAGAGAAGAAATCCAAGTGATAAAGGAGACGGTAAGATAGGCACCATACCCAGCAACCATGTGCTTCAAAAGTCTTGGAGAAAGATCTTGAACATTCATTTTGTACACAGGAATCCTTTAGGGCCACCTAGTAACTGGATACCAGGCATATAATATATACCTTAAATTACACCAAAATTAAATGACTTGTATGAATTACTATTCTACTGTGCAAGTTGGACTTCAGTAAGACAGTGCTAACTTGGATCAGAAGAATCATATAGAAGCTTACAAAGCAGGAGCTGGTGTTCACAGGCATGCTAGATGCCAGCTTCCTGTCTGCGATCGGCAGCATGCAGAGAGGGTGGCTTGCTCTTATTTGCCTGGCTGTTTCAAAGAGTGCCAGGCCTCAGGTATTTGCTGAAACGGTGAAGTGGTAACTTTATAACTTCAGTGTGGTCCCAGGACTCAGAGACTATCTAAAAACACTCTCCTGGCATTATTTGCTGAATGTCCTCATTTCCTCCTGTTTTTCCTTACTTCCCTCATAAAATAGGTTCCAAATGTACCTCAGGAAGCGCTGGAGAAATTACTGTCGGTCACTCACAAACTCAGGGAGACCCAGGATCCCACCGTAAGTCTGGGCTCTCCCTGCCCCTTTGCTACTGCTGACCTGGTCAGTCTTCAGCTGCTGCTCTTGTCCCTGTGCAGAGGGTAGCCCTGGCGCCACTGCCTTGAGCTCTGCGGCCTTCCTCACTCAGCCATGGAGGATGGCGTAGCTTCAGAGGCATCAGTGAGGTCCTGCGGCTCTGTGCTACCCCTCCATCCTCTCCACTGAGGGGCACCCTCTGTTGCCTAGGCCTTCATCTTTAGCTTCCAATTTATTTTCGCTGATAGACTGTTCATATTTCTATTTCAGGAAAAAGACAATTATTCTCTATAAAAAAGTAGTTAATTGTATGTATGTGCATATAGGGGTCAGAGACAACTGATAGGAGTCATTTCTCTCCTCCCACTGTGTAGGTTCCAGGGATCACTCTCAGGGTTGTCAGGTTTGGTAGCAGGCACCTTTACCCACTGAGCCATCTTGCTTACACAGGGCAATAATTCTGTCTTTGTTTCTATCTGTAAAATGGGGCAATGATCTTATAAGACAAGTGCAGCGATTACACATAAATGCACATGTTTTAAAAATTGGCTTAGTAGTTGCTTAATAAATAGTAGTTTCTTTGTTGAACTGGATACTTTAGGTTTACCATAAATTCAACATATATAACTATCTCTTAAATAACTATCTTTAACTCTGTTCATGTTCCTGATTCAATCTGCTGAATTGCCTAAATTTGAAGCCTTGACCCCCTGGTCTGTGCCTTTCTGATACAGTCACTTACTCTGAAAGCAGGTCTCTCCAGTGACTGTGAGGTTAATCTGTCATCTGCAGTCAGCAACTGTCCTTGTCTCAGACTTTCACAAAGTTTCTCCTGGAATCTTACTTCCTCTTTATTGACCCTCACTAGTGACTATCTGAAGCAGAGATCTCTGCTAGTTTTCTGCAGTTTACCATTACTTTTTAAACAAATTGTGTCTTGATAAAGAAATTTTTGGTCTGGACAAAAGATTTTGAAATCAGCCACAATGGAAGTGTCAATAAAGCTGCCCATCTGGGAGGCTCCCGGGAGAGTTCCCTCTTAGTTCCTTCTCACTGAGGAGACTGCTACCAGCATCCTCAGTCTGTGGTCTCAGTGTACAAGCCTTCTTCTGTATTCCCATCATCTCTGTGTATCTGCGTTGAGTTTTCTTCTGCCTCCTTACAGAGAGGTGCACAGATTGCATTTGGGGAATCACCACATTAATCCAAAATAATGTCCTTTTTAAAAAATTCTTAATCTCATCTCCAAAGACACCTTTGCCTTAAAAACTCACATTCCTAAGCTCCAACAGAGAGAGAGAGAGAGAGAGAGAGAGAGAGAGAGAGATCCAATTACCACAGTTCTCTTTCTAATTACCTCTGGGACCTCACCTCAGTTTTCCCCATTAGTCTTTCCAGCTTTGTTATTTTCTTTTCTGTTGCTAAGTTTTAAAATTTATTCTTGGGTTATTTTTTATCTGAGTACAGTGTATTTAGATTCTCCCCACCCCACTGTCCTCTCCTCTTCTCCCTGTAGCCCAGTCCCCATCCCAACTTCATGTCATTGTCACTGTAATCTTTTCCTCTTCTCCCCTCCCCTCTATAACCCATTGTGGCCAGTTAATGCTGTCCACACGTACACATGGCTTTAGGGCGCCACCCACTGGGGCATGGACAACCTACCACGGGCTCCACCACTGAAGAAAAAAAAAATTTTTTTTTTTAAGATCATTGAAAGAGTTACAGAGATCATGTGTGAAGCTGAATCCAAAGGATGGACCCAATGACTGCGGCTGCCAGGGATCCATCCCACAGTCAGCCACCAAACATAGACACTATAGCATATGCCAGCAAGATAGTGCTGAAAGGGCCAGGATATAGCTGTCTCATGGGAGACTATACCAATGCCTGGCAAACATGGAGGTGGAAGCTCACAGTCAGCTATTAGATGGAACACAGGGTTCCCAAGGAAGGAGCTAGAGAAAGTACCCAA
>LR749571.1:1669359-1710828 GCA_902729485.2 Mus minutoides
AAACATAGACACTATAGCATATGCCAGCAAGATAGTGCTGAAAGGGCCAGGATATAGCTGTCTCATGGGAGACTATACCAATGCCTGGCAAACATGGAGGTGGAAGCTCACAGTCAGCTATTAGATGGAACACAGGGTTCCCAAGGAAGGAGCTAGAGAAAGTACCCAAAGAGCTGAAGGGGTCTTCAACCCTATAGGTAGAAGAATAACATGAACTAACTAGTAACCCCTGAGCTCATGTCTCTAGTTGCATATATAGAAGAGGATGGCCTAGTTGGCCATCATTGGGAAGAGAGGCCCCTTGGTCATGCAGACTTTATATGCCCCAGTACAGGGGAACGCCAGGGCCAAGATGTGGGAGCGCGTGGGTAGGGGAGTAGGGTGGGGATGGGGGGGGAGGGTATAGGGAACTTTCTGGATAACACTTGAAATGTAAATGAAGAAAATATCTAGTAAAAGTTGGAAAAAAAAGATATTTTCTTTATTTATGTTTCAAACGTTATCCCCTTTCCTGGTTTCCCCTCTGAAAACCCTCTGTCCCCCTCCCCCCTTCCCCTGCTCACCAACCCACCCACTCCCGCTTCCTGGCCCTGGCATTCCCCTACAAGGGGGCATAAAGCCTTCACAGGACCAACGGCCTCTCCTCCCATTGATGCCCAACAAGGCCATCCTCTGCTACATATGCATCTAGAGCCATGGATCCCTCCATGTGTACTCTTTGGTTGGTGGTTTAGTCCCTGGGAGCTCTGGGGGTACTGGTTAGTTCATATTGTTGTTCCTCCTATGGGGCTGCAAACCCCTTCAGCTCCTTCAGTCCTTTCTCTAGCTCTTTTATTAGGGACCCTGTACTCATTCCAGTGGATGGCTGTGAACATCCACTTCTGTATTTGTCAGGCAGTGGCAAAGCCTCTTAGGAGTCAACTATATCAGGCTCCTGTCAGCAAGCAATTGTTGGCATCCACAATAGTGTCTGGGTTTGGTGATTGTATATGGGATGGATCCCCAGGTGGGGCAGTCTCTGGATGGTCATTCCTTCAGTCTCTGCTCCACACTTTGTCTCTGTAACTCCTTCCATGGGTATTTTGCTTCCCCTTCTAAGAAGGACCAAAGTATCCGGAACCCTTAATCTGTCTCTGAAGTAGCTGTCAGTTGCCAACAGCTCCTCAGCTGGGGTGGCTCTTCATGAGTCCCTCCCCTCTTTATGCTGGAGTGTTGCCTGGTTTGATCTTGTGGAGTTTTGCTGACAGCCACAGCTTCTGTGACTTCCGGAATGCAGTGGCCCTTCATACCCAGAGGACGTTGTTTTGCAGTAGACTTCATCTATTTCTGCCTCTTGGAATCTTACTGTCTTCTCTTCTACAGTATTCCCTGAGCTTTGGCTGGGGGACAGAAGAGAGAGAGAGACAGAGAGAGAGACAGAGAGAGACAGAGAGAGAGACAAAGAGAGAGGTTGAGAGATTTCTGTAATTAGGATGAGGTTTCCACTAGTCTGTGGATATAAGAATATTTAGAAGCCAGGTTGACACTATGTCCTCCTAACAAAACAGTAGTAGTAGGGACTGTGAACTTCACAGCCTGAGTTCTGGCCTACGATTCAATACCAGGTCTGAGTTCCCCTGTGTTAAGTCCAGTTACAGCACAGCTGGATATCCCATAATAGTCATGCCCCTGTTGCATCACTGGGCATGTCTTGCAGGCTGTGCATCAAAGCTTTCAGGGGTCACAGCCAGGAGGTACTGTTGATGGCTTTTCTTCCCACTCAGTGTTCAGAGCACCTTCTGGCATATGAGATGGAGCTAGCACGCAGTCTTCCCTGCTCTTGGGCATTCTAACAAGTGCCAGGCTTGGAGCATCTACCTCTGTGTTGTTTTTCTCTCCTCGGTGACTTTAGGACGTTAGATTTGCTAAGATGTCACATTCCCAGTCATTCTTTTCCAAGTCAATGTGAGTCAGAGGCATTTTCCTTGCCATTTTATTTGTGTCTTCCCCTCTTGCCTCAAGACTCGCATAGGGCTTATGATCTTAGGCATGGTAGACATGCTTTAGGTACATTCTGTTGTCTGTTAGCCCCTTGTGTTTTGTTTGGTTCATTCTCTGTGCATCTGTCGAATCAGGATCTTTGCTTGCAGAACAGTAGGTATTTAGCAGGTATCTGATAGAGCAATGAATAGATGAGTCTTCCATCTTGTCCATGGAGTGATCTTTCTCAGTGAATTTCCAGACTTCTTGCTATTCACTGTTTGAGGGATCCATTGCCTTTGTCCGTAGACAGAGAACATGCTTACTGTGCTGCTGGTTCTGTGACTTTGTTGCCTTGCCAGCCTCCCTTCCTCAGCCTCTGCTGAAGCCCCTGGGCTCTGCTCACGCTTAGCTTGGCACTGTCTTTAGCTTTAGCACACATTTAAATGCCTCTTCTTTAGAAATGCCTAGAATGTGTGTTCTCTCCATTGGCTTGTTCCTCTGGGCCCCCATTCTGCTAGGTCACTATCACTGTCCCCTATGCAGAAGCTACACGTACCTCCCAGTCTGCTTTCGTGACACTAGAAATGCTCACCATACTGATCCATCACAGTTGCTTGTGGTTTATTTTTAGCTCTCCAGTTAGTACTTGAACTCTCTAAGTCTGGGGCTTGTGCGGTCTTCTATTCTGACTTTCTAACTGGAACCTGACAGATAATAGATACTTAAATCCTTGAGGAATGAATGGAAAATTAATTAATTAACTAACAGTTTATTAAGAGATCATCTCTAGCCTTCTATCCTGGCAGGATATATATATATATATATATATATATATATATATATATATATTGAAATAATTCTTTAAGAGGAAGAAAAGAAGCATTATTTTTGTTCATGTCTCATGAGATCTTTTGTATTTTAAGCAGTTGAAAGTACTCATAATTGTGCTAATATGAAAAACCTGTTGAGTGTGCCTTTAACTTGCATAACCATGGTAACCAAGGAATGTACTTCACATTCTCACCTTCCTTTCTGCAAGATAAAATTGCTGTTAGAAATTTGATATTACAATGCTAAATACACTAGGACTTTTAAAATTAAAGTCTATTCTGAATTTTTAATTGATGGTCTAAAAGCAGAAGTTACTAAGTCCTTTTTCAACACAAAAATGGTCCACATTATGCTTAGCTCTGGTGTTTTAAACAGTAGATGCTATTGTAAAGAATTTGGTGCTGTCCAGTGAAGGAATTTTTCTTCAGAGCTTTATGAAACCTTCATGGTTTGCTGGGATGAGATACAAAGCCCATATAATATTAGTGTACAAGACTGGGATGTTGGGTCTTAGGAAGTTATATTAGTTTATTATTAAACTGTTGGAAGACTCATGTTGGGGTGCATTTCTCATACCTTGTGTGGCTGAAATAGGAACTTTTCAGTCTAAGGTATTAAAGCTGGGAATCCCTGAATTCTCTGTTTTCCTGCACAGGAGTAAGTACTTATCCACAGCTCTGCCTTCTTCCTCATAGGCCACTTAGCAGGTATTCAGGTCATTCGCTGCCACCTTTGCTTCCATCTTGGTGTCATAACCTTACTATAGGACTTTGTCTTACTGAGGAAATACCAATGAGGCAGCATCTGCTTCTGGTCTCACTGGTCTCTGCTCTTTTTTCTAAACTATTGCCAATCAAGTTAGACCTCAGGATGGTACGTTCTGCTTATAAGAGCATCCCACAACTTTGAGGCCAGAGTCATTATGGAGTCATTGGTGGTCCAAGGGTTGGAGAGCAGTCCTTCTAGACGCATGGTTGGCAGCTCGTGCTCAACAGAGCTGTATCTTCCTTTTGCTTTCAGGCTCTTGTCCATTTCTCCTGCTCATGTGACTGCTTTAAGCCACATTCGTCAGTGTTTTGCTTTGTTTTGACTTATTTTAGCATTAAATTACATGTCACTTTTAATTAAAATTTATGGCTCTTTATGTTTAAACATTCTCTATGTCAAGAATGCACATTGATTGAGAACAAGGGTTCACCAAGTCATTTCCGTATAAATGAGTTCTTTGAAACTTGTCTAACAGGGAGAAAGTGTTGATGTTGTAGCTGTTGGTCATATTTCTGATCGGGTCCTGAAAGGCTGTGTGGCTCATATCATAGCTGAAGCACAGCGCTAGTGGCAGCAGAGCCACATCTCATGGAGCTGTGTGACGCTTGAGGATGGGGTTGTTGATGCTCCTGGTGCGTGTTTCACGGAGATCCCCTCACTCAGACATATCTTAGGCATGTTCCCTTGTCCCCTCTGAACCCCACGTTACTTCCTCTGTTTCCTCTTGCCACTAAGATGTTCAGGGCCATTCTGCCACCCTCATCCCTCTCTGTAACAGTTCACTCAGCCTTAGCGACCTCTCAGAGGTCACATAGCTTCAGAAGAGCTTCATTATGCTGCCTTAGCCTAAACCATGCTGTTGATCCGAGTTGTGAACTAGTTCAGTAATAATTTGATTCATTAAAATTGAGTGGATCTTTGTGAGTGTGTATGGCTGCTTAATTGTAAGGAGGCCATCTGGCTCATCTGTCACTTTTTGGGCATTCCTGTCATCTCTGTCATTTGGGGGGTACCCCATCATCTCTTATTTGTAGAGTGCCCAATTATATCTATCATTTACTGGGTACCCCATAATCACTCAATTGGGCACTCCATCATCTCTGTCATTTGTGGGGTACCCCATTATCTCTGTCCTTTGTGGGACACTCCCATTGTTATTTGTGTGGTAATCTCTGTCAGTTGGCGGGTACCCTATTGTCTCTGTCATTTGTGGGGCACCCCCATCCTCTCTATCACTTGTTGAGAACCTGTATATCATGTCTGTTATTTTTGGAGTAGCCCTACTTTTCTGGCCTGTGCTAAGTGCTATAGAATCATTTTAGAATTTAATCCTCAGAATTTAAAGATGCAGGAACAGACTGGAGAAATTATGTCCTTAGTCAACATCACATGGATAGTAAGAACCTAACTTGTCAAACTTTAAAGTCAAGGAGCATTAAAGCTTTATTGTGCTGACTGTCCTGGAGCCTTGGCTCTATTTTAGCAACTGTATTACTGTATTACTGGAATTTGGGGCAAGCGTAGGAAACAAAAAAGGAACTTATTCCAATGGTATTAAGAAAAGGGTTCCAGGAGCAATCTGCTACTGAGGTGATAAACTGGTTGACATCCTTTTGGTCAGCAACCTAAACTGCCCACGATTCCTTTTTTGTATTTCAGAAACCACAGATTTGCTTAGAGGTCTGAGTTCAGAATATCTTAACAAGTCAGCTGTGTGAAGAAGAAAAGCGAGAATAGTCAATTGTACGTAAGGGTTTTGTGAGACAGGTGTGACCTGCATTAGAACAGCCTTCTCTCCTCTTCTCCCTCCCCCACCGAGAGACCCCAGTTAAATTTAATTGATAAATGCTTTCTATAGAGAAGTAAAACTATTCTGGAGGCTATTTTAAGTATAAAATGGATTCTGTTCATTTTTATTCATAACTCATTCCTTGCACATATTTAAATTTGGCCTTGTCCCTCAGGAATAGTGAATTGTGCAGTGACATCTATCTGCAGGGGCATTAACAAGTTGAAGTGGCACTCTTAGCAGGCTATCTTTGCCTTCTCATAGGCACAGTCCTTGGCAGCCTCGCTTTCCACCCGTCAGCTCTTACGGATCTCTCGCCGGCTCTCGAAGTATCCCAACGAAAATCTTCATGATGCCATTACCAAAGCCTGTCTTTCCAGGTAATTCTGTTCCCCTTTTGCCAGAGTTGAAATCCCTTGGCTAGAATGGTACCATAAGCTAAATTGACTGTCCCTGTTCACAGTCTGTAAGAAGTATTGTATTAACCACATAGCTGGCTCAGCCTTGCTCTCAGTTGTTTTAACATACTTTGTAGTTATTCAGGAATAAAAGCAATTTTAAGGTTGGTTTAGTGGTAGAGGATGCCCTGAGTTCAGTCAGTAGTGCCAGAACATAAAATAAGAATGAATTAAATACATCTCCCAAGTGGTTCATGAACGAGAAAACTGTTCTAGTCACTTAGTTGGGTCACTCGGGAGTAAATAGTGTACTTGTGGTCTGTGTGGTCATTCGTGGGCCTTCTGAGTGGGGCTACCACATCATTGTGGTCTGCATGGTCATTCACGAGTCTTCTGAGCTGGGTTCCCTAAGCATTAGGATTGCCACTTCCCAAATTGGCTCTGCAACTTGTTGTCTTAATAGTACTAATCCTGTAGCTACATTTTATAGAACTAACATCTTTTTTGTGTGTATACTAAGAGTTCATGTATCAGTTTGGAAGTGATTATAATATGCATCACTTGTAGAATTTTCTTACAAAATCATGTTTGTATGAAATTATTTTAAAAGATTTATAAGGGATGGAGAGATAGCTCAGTGGTTAAGAATACTCTATGTTCTCACAGAGGACCTGTGTCCAGTTTCCAGCATCCAAATGACAGCTCCCAGCTGTCGGTAACTCCAGTCCCAAAGGATCTAGTGTTCTCTTCTGGGTTCCGTGGGCACCAGGTACACATGTGGCACACAGACAAGAACTCCATACACAGTAAATAAATAATTTTAAAGAGAATATTGTACTGGCTAGGTTTGTGTCAACTTGACACAGCTGGAGTTATCACAGAGAAAGGAGCTTCAGTTGAGGAAATGCCTCCATGAGATCTAGCTGTGAGGCATTTTCTCAATTAGTGATCAAGGGTTCCTTGTGGGTGGGACCATCTCTGGGCTGGCAGTCTTGGGTTCTATAAGAAAGCAGGCTGAGCAAGCCAGGGGAAGCAAGCCAGTAAAGAACATCCCTCCATGGCTTCTGTATCAGCTCCTGCTTTCTGATCTGCTTGAGTTCCAGTCCTGACTTCCTATGGTGATGAACAGCGATGTGGAAGTGTAAGCCAAATAAACCCTTTCCTCCCCAACTTGCTTCTTGGTCATGATGTTTGTGCAGGAATAGAAACCCTGACTAAGACAAATATATTCTCTAAAAATAAATTCAAAGATTAACAAGAAAAAATTAATAACAGTTCCCAGTAGGGAAAGTTTTTCTTACATTATTTTATATTTTTTAATATTTTCATATTTTAGACTATTATTTTTAATGATATTAGTTATGCTTGTTGTCTACTCCTTGACAAGAGGAATTAAAGGAGATGTGTTTGGCTTAGGAAACTTTGCAGTTGTCCTTTGTGCAACTTTTCTTATAAATGCCTTGTGCTATGGCTTCAATTTTCTCTCCCTGTGGTGCATCCAACTGAGCTCAGATTGTCTGCAGCGGAAGTCCTTAAATAGCCCATAGTTATAAGAGATATTATGCTTGTGTTTTAAACAGAATAATATTAGACTTCTAAACAAGTTTTGAAGCAAAGAAGCCTCAACTGCATATTTTAGCGTCATAAGCTGCAGAGACAGCATAGTTTGTTTGGGGCAGGACTTAAGAGCAGAGAAGCAAATCGTCAGTGCTAAGCAAAGTAGGCAATTTAGAAGACTAGGGAAAATGATACAGTGAGTATATTAGATGGAAATAATCACTACAACCTGTAAGATTCTTTGTTTAAGAAAGTAACAGTGTATCAAGAAATAACTAATCAAAGAAACAAAGAAGGATCAGCCAGGAGAGTAAATACAAAACAGCCTCAAGTGTGAGAATGTGGAAAGGGGAGGTGAAAACAACGCAGATGCTCATTGGCTACTGAGTACATGAATTAGATGGGAGGCGTTTGTGGCAGGACTCAGCAGTAACACAGCTGAAGTCAAATGCACTGAAAGCATGGGCTGTGGAGAGTAGGACAAACTGCCGTGTGCTACAGCCTGGGCACTGGGGAGCAGAGCATTGTGGGTTTGCCGTTAGGATGATGACTGACAGTGTGCCACAGCCTGGGGGGCTAGGAAGTGGAGCACTGTGGGTTTGCCTTTGAGTAAGCAAGATGTTCTAAAATCATTTGAGATGATGGTTGCACTACTGTGAACACAATTAAAACAACTGAATCATCCACTTTAGGCAAATTGTGTAGGTGGAACTTTTACATCAATAGATCTACTATTAAAATAAAATTAAAGTTAACCAGAATAAGAAAAGGCTGATATTATAGCTGCCAAGAAGTTAGTGCTAGATTTTAGTGAGCAGAATCTGAGGGTCTGGATGTGTGAGTTAGAGTATCTTCATCAGTGCTCCTTGTTGTAAAGTAGGAAAGTAGACATGTTTACTGCCGTTTTTTGCTCATGTAACCAGAGAATGCTGGAACTTTGTGTGGGAAAGAAAGCCTGGTACATAAAATCCAGTGCCTGTGTGGCCTGGTGCAAGTATGAGGTCTGTGTTGACACTGTATTATTAGGGTGAAAACTACAGGGTGCTATTTTAAGTTAACTCGTTCAGAGTTTTGAACAACTGTAGGCTTCATAGACTAGCAACCCTAAAGCCCAGTATGCATCATACTTTACTACCCAAGGTATTAAGCAGTCCATCTGAATGTAAGGTCACAATCAAAAATTAGAAAGACTGGAGAAATGGCTTAGCAATTAACAGCACTGGCTGCTCTTGCAGAAGACCTGGGTTCAATTCCCAGGACCCACATATCGGTGGCTCCTAGCCATCTGTAAGTTCAGTGCCAAGGGATCCAGCACCACCTGGCCCCTGTGGGCATTAGTAACATAAGTGGTAAACAGACATATAAGTGGGCAGAAACACTTAAAAAAACAATAATATTCTTTAAGTTAAACTATACTTGAGAAACAAATTATGAAGGAGATATGTCAGGTAGAACATTGATAAATAGAACTCCAGGAACCCAACAAAAATTGATTTCCCAGTGAACATACTTCAGATAGTGTTAATGTTAGGAAAGCCAGCAAAGGAGACCTGGAGTTGTGAATTTGAGAGAAAAAGTAAACTGAAATGTGTAACAAGATTTTTGAAATAAGATTCCTACTGGGCTAATGAATAGTAGAGACAGAGCTGTAGAAGCATTGAAGTGGGTGGGAGCTAGCACAGCAAGTTGAAGAGATGCAAAATGAATGGTTGTTGGTAAGCAAAAGATAGCAGAAGAAAACCTGAGATCCACCTAATGGAACTTTTGTGGGGTTTAGAGGTATTAAATCCAAAGCCTGTGCATACTAATCTAACCCCTATTCAGTCTTTGAATAGAAGAAGAAACAGGAATTATGCCAGCAGATTTTAACTAGATCAGTAAGATGTGAGTTTATAGGTTGAAATGTGTCAGTTCCCAAATAGGGCAAATTAAGCAAATTCCCATGGTGTAACAATACTACTCAGCAGAAAGGACAATCCTAAATGTTTCAAGAGAAAGTCTGCAAGGATACAAGGGTTCTACGTAGAACTTGAGAACAGTCACAGTAGATTCCAGAAGAAGCAGATATCTGTTCCTAAGTTTCTGTGGTATAAGTGAGAAAAACAGATTTGATCAAACCCAATTCCCCAAGCTTCTATAAGGCAAAGGACACTGTCAATAGGACAAAACGGCAACCAAGAGATTGGAAAAAGATCTTTACTAAGCCTACATCCAATAGAGGGCTAATATCCAATATATACAAAAAACTCAAGAAGTTAGATTCCAGAGAACCAAATAACCCTATTAAAAATGGGGTACAGAGCTAAACAAAGACTTCTCAACTGAGGAAACTTGAATGGCAGAGAAGCACCTAAAGAAATGTTCAACATCCTTAGTCATCAGAGAAATGCAAATTAAAACGACCCTGAGATTCCACCTCACATCAGTCAAAGTGACTAAGATTAAAATATCAGGTAACAGCAAATATTGGCAAGGATGTGGAGAAAGAGGAACACTTCTCCATAGCTGGTGGGATTGCAAGCTGGTACAACCACTTTGGAAATCAGTCAGGCAGTTCCTCAGAAAATTTGACACAGTACTATCTGAGGACCCAGCTATACCACTCCTGGGCATATACCCAGAAGAAGCTCCAACTTATAATAAGGACACATGTTCCACTATGTTCATAGTAACTTTATTTATAATAGCTAGAAGCTGGAAAGAACCCAGATGTCCCTCAACAGAGGAATGGATACAGAAAATGTGGTACATTTACACAATGGAATACTACTCAGCTACTAAAAACAATGACTTCATGAAATTTGCAGGCAAATGGATGGAATTTGAAAATATCCTGAGTGAGATAACCCACTCACAAAAGAACACACATGGTATGCACTCACTGATAAGTTGATATTAGCCCAAAATTTCAGAATACCCAAAATATAATTCACAGACCACATGAAGCTCAAGAAGAAGGAAGACCAAAGTGTAGATACTTCAGTCCTTCTTAGAAGGGGGAACAAAATACTCATGGGAGGAAATATGGAGACAAAGTGTGGAGCAGAGACTGAAGGAAAGGCCATCCAGAAACTTCCCCACCTGGGGATCCATCCCATATATAGTCACCAATGTAGACACTGTTGTGGATGCCAAGAAGTGCATGCTAACAGGAGCCTGATATAGCTGTCTCCTGAGAGGCTCCTCCAGAGCCTGACAAATACAGAGGTGGATGCTCTCTGCCAACCATTGGACTGAGCATGGGGTCCCCAGTGGAGGAGGAGTTAGAAGGGTTTGCAACCCCATAGGAAGAACAATATCAACCAACCAGACCATACCCTGCCTCCCGGCCCCAGAGTTCCCAGGGACTAAATCACCAGCCAAAGAGTAGACATGGAGGGACCCATGGCTCCAGACTCATGTAGGATGGCCTTGTCAGGCATCAAAGGAGAAGAGGTGCCTGGACCTGTGATAGGGGAATGGGAGGGCAGGGAGGTGGGAGTGGGTAGGTGGGGGATCACCCTCATAGAAACAGAGGAGGGAATGGGATAGGTGGTTTCTGGGGAGGGGGTCGGGAAAGGGGATAACATTTGAAATGTAAATAAAGAAAATATCCAATAAAAAAAACAGGGAAAAAAACCAATGCAGTTTCCCAACTATAGCCAAACTCCTCTTAACCCTGGAATATTCTTAGTACATCATGGATAAAAATAAAGTTCTTCAACTTGATAAAGACTGCTGAATTGGAATTTACGGCAAACATTTCTCATGGTAAAATATTTGGTATATTTCCTTCAGCATTAGGAGAAAATGATTATAGTATCTTCACTTTTATCCCCTCTGTCTGCCCAAGATTACATGATCAGTCATACTAAAAGTATTCAAGAGACAGTCATGTAAATTACTAGAACAAATAGAATCTAATGAAGTTCCTATGTTCACAGATCGATAGCATTCTTGTACTCTTGCTGACAAGAGTCAGTCAAATAGATGACATGCTATCCTTCTGTGGAGAAAAGAATCAATCTATCGATGGTTGTCCGAGGGAAGCTCTCTGTTATAAAAATGCCCTCCCAGCAGTCTACACGCGAATAGTCAGAATCCCACAGTTAATAGTGACGTTGACAAGTGAGTCTCAGGTTGGCATGGAAATAGAAAGCTCCCAAAATAGCCAAGAAAAATCTGAGTTTATGTGATCAGATAGTGTCTGTTTTGTAGCTGCATTCTTCATGTTACATCAAAGAAACTGAAACTATAGAAGCTACAGATGTGTGAAGCTTAATGTGTATGAGCACATCATTATTAATGTAGAAACGGATAGACATGCCAACAAAGTGCTAAGACTAACACTCTTCACATTGTCTTATAAAAAAGGAAAATCTGTTCATGTACCCAACGGAGTGTAAGCTATGGTGGAAACTAACCCAACACCTAGGAGCATGCTCGGCAAAGCTGATGACCAAGGGTGGACTAGCACCCAGAAAGTGACTAATTAGATATGAAGAGAACTGGGCCCGCATAGGCAAAGGATCGACTAGGCATATACGCAGAGAATGAGTGGTTCCAGTCCACAGCTAACACTTGGCAGGATGCTGACCTGATTACTGATGAGTCCAGCGAGCATGCAAACAGTCCCAGTTACCATTCTACACTTAAGGTTTTGGTAATATTCTCTGAAGTTTTCTGGAATGTTAATATATTTTAAAGTTTTTAAATGTTTACTTTTTACTCTCTTAAATAGATAATTGCGTGTGATAACTAGTTTTTCCAGTGTTCTCAGAGGACCACAGAAAAAGTCTGTTTTCTTATCATCCTGGAACCCTTTGGGAATGGGTCCATCACCTGTCTTGTCTACTCATCATCTGTTGCCCTTAGCAACCTACAGTGGGGCATCATCCTGCCAGCCTCAAAGGAACACAAAGGCAGGAAGGAACCAAAGATCATTGGTGCATGCCGGGCAGTGGTGGCACACATCTTTAATCCCAGCACTCGGGAGGCAGAGGCAGGCAGATTTCTGAGTTTGAGGCCAGCCTGGTCTACAGAGTGAGTTCCAGGACAGCCAGGGCTACACAAAGAAATCCTGTCTCGGGGGAAAAAACAAAACAAAACAAAACAAAAGATAATTGGTGCATGAAGTGGTTTTTCCTTTTTTAATAACCTCTTTTCATATTGAAGCAATGAAAGGAACTGAATTTCATTGAGACTTTAAGACAAAAATGAAAAGTTTCATTAAATACCCGTGAAGTACTTATTAAGCAGATAAAATCTGGAGAAGCCAGCCTCACACCGGGCTCTCTTTTGTTCATGCTCCTCATCTGAATTACTGTGTAGTCCTTCCCTCTTTGCTTTGCATATGGCTCCGGAGTTGTAGCATACAACTACATTATTTGGTGTCTAGATATTCAAAACCTAGGGCTAGAGCAAACATTTAGAGGCTCAGGAAAAACTCAATTTGAATTCTAAAACTGCCCCTTTTATAGAAGGATGAAAGGCCACCATATATAGATTTCTAGTCCACTCTGTTATTTTCCATTACATTGACTTATGCACTTCTGAATAATTTTGGAAGAAATGATCCTTTAGTGGTAAAATATTAGATAGAGCTATAAGAATCCAATCAGAAATAAAGATTAACTGTCTTGGAAAGTGAAGTAATGAAAAAAAATTATTCCAGGTACCAAAAACTGAGTTATACACATTTAAAAAAAAAACTCCCAATGATATAAAATTAATAGTATATACATAATATTTCTACTTAGTAAATGGTTATATGATTAATTTTAAAATAAGCTTGATAACTAATCATACCCAGTGTTTAGCAGTTATTAACATGAAATTTTTACTGTGTCCAGGAATAGAGACTGACTGCCTAGAGACAGCTTTGTCATAAAAACTGATTTTTTTTTAAGGCTGTGATTAAAAACTTCTTTGGGCTTTTCTCTTAGTTAGGTTCATTAACTGTAAGTCTACTAGATCATAATAATTCAATTTAAAGACCTTTGGAAAAATACTGAATTCCATTTGTAGAACTGCTTAAACGTAATACCTTGAAGCTTTGAGATCATATTAATAAATTTCCCATATAACAAATAACCACAAATTACAAACTACATTTGTCAGGTAAACTATACTATGTTAAGTCTTCTAATATCACTTGAAAATTATCAGTTCCAGTCACCACTATAAATTTATGTCTTATATATTCTAAATAAGACTCTTCGGTATCCATTGTGCTGCTAAAGCATGCTATCTCACTCTTTCAACATGGCAACTGTGAAGATGGTTAGCCTTTATTGCTATCTTTGTGCCTCAGACCACCCTTGCCAGCACTGCAGTATAGGTCCTCATCTGTTCTTTTAGACCTAGTATTAATATCTCTCTTCCCAAGTCTTCTATGCTGTAGTTTTTGGACAAGACCAGAAGTGTTCCCATATAGGGCCAGCCTGAGATGTGTTAGTAGACACTGTGGAGATCAGGGCTGCTGAGAATAGCAGACAAGTCAAAGCTTGTGAGTGCAGGTATCAGTCCAGGTGATCTAACAGGGAATAGTAGAAAGGCCCAGGAAGGGCCCAATATTCCCAGACTCTGGGGCAACTATGAGAAGAATGTTGGGCATGATGCTGGGTCAAAAGCTCAAGAAACAGGATGGAAACCCTGTAATGGGCTCAGTAGATAAAGTGGAGGCTTGGTTTTGAACAGCAAAACCATGATCTAAGACCTGTGATGACTTGTGAACTGGTAAGACAGAAACCAGAGGTATGTAAACTTCCCCATGATCTTATAGGACCCAAGTGAGGTAGTAGGTAAGACACAGCGTCAGGTCTGTGGCTCAGAGTCTTATGAGGACAGGGACTCATACCCCCCCAGCCCCCAGTGTTTTACACTCTCGTTTACACGCCTTCTGACTTATGTACTTTAGGGGTTTGTTCTCAAGTCTGAAGGAGCATATGCAAGATTTAGTACTATGTAAACCTAAATTTGGATGGTGTTTTCTGCACTTGTTTATTTGGGGCACTGCATTACATGATGGTTGCTTTATACTAGCACAGAATGGGCAATCACTGACTGAAGATCCTTCCTGTGAGTTAACCGGGATCATAAATTCTAAACTTAACTTTGTGTAGAAGGAAAACTGTTCCAAGCCACAGTGCTTATTGTGTCTTTGTAGTTGAAAAGTGTCTTGTCGCGCACAGATTGTTACTTTGACAATAAAATAGGTAGAAAGAGATTTCTTAATGGTAGGAAACACAAAAATGAATTATCTTTCTGTAATTTATGTTTAAACAGTAAGGGAAGCCATGTTAATCTACTTCTGCTGATTTAAGTTTGTGATTGCCACCTTAGAGCAGGCTAGAATATTGCTGTTTTATTTACTTAGGAAAAATTTGATATGCCACAATATATAATTACACAATAAACAAATAGGAAGTACACAAAATCCACTTATGAAAGCCCAAGTTTTCATCATAATCTGCAGAATGTATATAAATGAATATTGGTATTACATACAAGCTTAGTTATTAAAGATTACATGAACATGTGCTTGACACACAGTTTCTCCTTAATTGGTTGCAGTTAGTGAAGGAATGTGTGTTAAAAGAAGCTTGAGGACTTAAGGAAGCATTGCGTTCCTTACGGTCCTCCATCCCTTACTAGGTTCTTACCGAGCCTTGCTCGGTCCGCACTGGAGAAGAATCTGGCAGATGCTGCAATAGAAACGAACACTGACAACAGCCTGGAACCAGAGCTGGAGAATTACAAGTGTAAGTACTTGACTTGGCTAGGTGAAGGTTACATAACAATGACCAAACACTTGGTATTAGAGCTTTCAATAAAGCTCTTGTTAAATCCACTTTGTTTTGTGTATTGTACTTAACAAGTGAATCTATATTCCTTTCTTTGAGAAACAGTCTGGGGTCAGACATAGTGGTGCATGCTGTGAGTTCAAGGCCAGCCTGGTATATAAAGTGAGTTCAAGACAGCCAGGGTTGTTATACAAGAGAAACCCTGTCTCAAAAAACAAAAGCCTAAGTCAAAGCCAAACAAATAAAAACCAGTCTGAAGTCATTTTTCTGATATCACTTCTTTCAATAAATATTGGACAAACCCCTGCCCCCACTTTGCATATGTGCCAAGAGTCAGTTTGATACTAACATACTAAAGGTTTTAGAAGTTTCTGTCGTAAATTAACTTGTCTAATTTTGACAAATATATGTCTTTGCAAATGTGTTTTGCCATGCAGATGAGAATTCTCTTTTCGTCATAGATTCGCATTTAGAGGGCTGCCAAGTTTCCTTATGGAGCATGCCAGGGAGCATTTTTCTAGGGTGACATAGATAAATGTAATGAGAGTCCCCTCTGGTCCCTCATTCCCCCACAGAGCCTACCCAGAAGGAGAAGCTTCAACCAGGGAAGACTGAACACTCAAAAAGTTTCCTGTCCTTCAGTTAGAACACAGGGGAAATTTCCATTCTTAGTACAAGTCCTTGTCCCTCAAAGCATCGAGTGTGTGACTGTTCTCCAACGGGACTGTAATGGCTGCTTTTGTGATTAGTGTTTTCGTAACGGTGGCTATGTTGAACCAAGAACTTAGTATTAAAGAAATTGAATGAATTTTTAAAAGATAAAACTATAAATATGATATTGATGGGTCAGAACAGATGTGCAGAGGCCGCTCACATAGACATAATAACCCTGGACATGTAGAACCTTAACATTATTTGATTAGAGCTGGTAACATATCTGAGAAAGATTGTGTTGTCAAGATGGTAGATTGCTCAGTCCAGGAAAGGTCAGGCCTGGCAGCATCCATCTAAGCTTCCTGTAGGGGATGAGGGACCTAAATGAGGAGATTGTTCACTTGACTGGCTTCATTCATCTTAAAAGCTACCGTCTTATAGAGAATGCGTTTAATCCCTCTCCTTGTCGAGAGCCCAGACCCGCTGAACAACCTTCCCACGAGGGCTTGCTCTGCACACAGGGCTTTCTCCGAGTAATGTGGTGATGGCAATCTGTGTAGCACAGTCATATAAAAGATGAGCCTTTATATGCAATGTCACAGTCTCCAATTCTTATCAGAAAATATGTTTAATGTTTTGCTGAAATTATATTTACCCTCATTTGTGATGGCAAAACAGTCTATGAGCCTACAGGGATAATAGCCTTGGCAGACTTACACAGACAGTGTGAGACTTACACAGACAGTGTGAGACTTACACAGACAGTGTGAGACTTACACAGACAGTGTGAGACTTACACAGACAGCGTGAGACTTACACAGACAGCGTGAGACTTACACAGACAGCGTGAGACTTACACAGACAGCGTGAGACTTACACAGACAGCGTGAGACTTACACAGACAGCGTGAGACTTACACAGACAGCGTGAGACTTACACAGACAGCGTGAGACTTACACAGACAGCGTGAGACTTACACNTTCCTTGAAAAACAGCTAGGCTGCTTCCTCCCAGTGTGTCCTCTTTGTAGTTGAAATGTGATCAGCAAATATTGGTTGTATGAACAAAATGATCCTGAAAGCCTCTATCTACTGAATGGCCATGTTCTGTAAGCTGAACTCTAATGGGTGTTGTTGGACCTTACATTGCATGTGTTATCTCAGCAGATAGGTGCATATGTCGCTTCATAGCCACATTCTTGCTCTTTTCCTTTGTGGACCTATATTGGGTCTACAATATAAACTGAAGAGCAACCGTATTTTTGGTTTATTTTTTCTTTGCTTAATTTAAATCCTGAAGACCGGGAGCTTACAGAGGCCACCTTGTGTTGTGTGTTGGCCAGACTAGGCTTCTCTGGATATTAGCAAGATGTTGCTGAGACTAATGCTCTGTCCTGTACAAAATGTTCAGGTGAAGTAGTCGCCGGGTCTCTGAAGATTGGCACCGTCAGTGTGCCAGTGCATAATTCCCATGAGAAGATGAAAGTGCCTGATGTTCTTTTCTACGACAATGTTCAGGTGAGACCATTGCTTTGTGGTCTTGGGCTAATCACGTCATAGTTGTCAATTCTGATCCAAATGATACTAATGTGTAATTGTAGTCATGATTTCCTAAATTGAGTTCAGGTAAGGTAAAACCAAGTGCTGAAATATTTTTAATTGCAGTGATATAAGACTTAAAATTCCTTCCAATGGTCAAAATTAGAGGAGTTATTGCCATGGGTTTAAATATGTGTGTGTTATGTGCACACATGTATATGACTGTGCTCAAAGCTAGTAAAGCATTTTATTGAATAAAAGCCAAGGGACCTATTGGTTATGGCTTTGGTGTCTAGTTAAGTCCTTTCTGTAGCTCACAGGACGCAAGCATCTTATACATCCCGTCTTCCTCTTTCTTCCTTGCTGCATAGTCCAGGGCTTCCCCTTGCTTTCCTTTTTCCTTTGGAGAGTGGACTGTGGCAGAGATTTTGCCTTCAAACCTTACCAGTAACTGTGGACTGTTTCAGAAGACACAGAAATAAGTTTGAACTTAGAAAGCTTTATTATTATAAGATTAATTTCTATAAGACTTGGTTCTACTAAACATTTCTGAAGCTGTTTTCTATTTCTCCCACATATATTTCTTTTAACATAAAAGCATGCTTATTTTTTGTAATTCTTATTTTCTAATCTGCATACAGATAATGACATTTACAAATTACGTGAGCAACTTGCCTTTTTATCTTTTTAAGGAATGAGTATCATAATTTATGCCTCTAAGTGAGATAAATAGTATAAAGATATCTAGGCAAGTTTTTTCTTTCTTAATAAAATAGTTCTGTTTAAACATTTATATATCAAAACTATACTTTTTATTTCATTCTAGAATCAGTTAACTGATGTTTTCCTTTAAGACCACTGCATCATTGTATATCAAAGGGGTAGAAAATGAAGTTATATAGCTAGAAGGAAAATACTCCTATCTATGATATAAAAAACAAAACCCTGACTAAAAGAAATAATAATATTTCTAAGTACTCTGTTCAAATTTCACATTGTATCCACATAGCAGAAATGAGAAAAAGAAAAGAATGTGAAATTGTTGCAAGTAACAAAGAAAAAAAACCTCCAAAATAGTTAAGGTTGCAAAGGCTTCATGACCTAGAAGGATGTAGAAGAGCAGTTCAGTGGGAAGGAAGACCGTTGTGTCCTTGTCCTTGAACAGTGTCTGTTGCCATGGTATTGATGACACAGACATTGAGGACTTCAGGTCCTCAGTGAACTTTCCACCGGCGCCTCGAGGGGCTTTGTGTAATCCTCCAAATGTTCCTCCTCCCCCAGAGCATAATGAATGAACCATGAGTGAGGATTTGAGTGCTGCCGCTCTGGCTGACTGAGGTTTGCTTCTGGAGTAGGCATTACCCTTCGCTTTTGCTGCAAGTCGTCTTAGAAGCAGGAATCCCCAATGTCACTGACAGTGACATCCAGTCCATCTTTTCTGTGATGTCCTGTTGTCCTCTTACTACAGAGCACTGAATGATCTTTAAAATGTTTCCCCTGGTCTTTCCTTCATCTGCTGTCTCCATTGAATAGCAAAGTTTCTAATACATGGTAAATAAGTATTGAGGGAATTAAAATGGATTAATAAGATTTTGAACATCTATTCTAAAGAGTATTGTTTCATTAAGTCCTTTATTGTGGAATATGACCCTTGGAGCAGTAACTAAGAGAACTTGTAGAATAACAAGATTAATAGCTTTTTAATAAACCTAAGGAGCTTTAGACCTGAAAAATTAAACACAAGTCAGACTTGGCCCTAGGTATGATACCCTTGGCATCAGGGTACAAAGATTAAAATGTTCACACACAAGCAGATGCACCTCCAAGACTCAGATTGCTTTTTATGTAGAGGAAAATACAGGCCAGTAAGTACATATGGTTACTACAGAGTGTGATACTATGGTAACGCCAATGAGGTGATTGATGGTCACTGACTGAAAAGAGCTCAGAAAACTTGTTTACAGAGCAAAGTTGGAAACTTATTCAGGCTGAGATGGGTATCTGCAGAGCCTTGGTCATGTATGAGAGACAATGTCTTAGAAAGACACATACCCTTGAACTCAGTCCACAGAGCTTTGGCTTCCAGTGGTGTTGAGTAATGATGCTGGTGCATGAGGAATGGCCGCATTGTCCAGGCTTCACTAAGGAAGGAATTAAGATCCTTGTCAAGGAAACCCAGGGACAGAGTTTTAAGCACATTTGTACTTTCAATAACTTTCTCTTCTCCTTCCTGTGTTGTCCAAGAGTCAGAAATCAGACAGACAGTCTAGCAGTGCTTACTGAAACAGTCCAGGTCACAGTCAAGGAGGACCCAAATGATCTGAGGCAGTGGGAGTGGAGAAAGGGCAGTGGACACCTTACAAGACTCCTTAGGTAGTACCCACGGGGACTTTGTTTCGGACACTCTTAGCAAGTACATCATCTGGTGGATAGAAAGGGAACAGAAACTCATTCCTGATGGTGCCCACGCTGCAAGGAGGAGATGGAGTGTGTGTATGGCAGAGGTAAAAGCAGAGGTTGGCCCCACACAGGAACAGGAGAAAGCACTAAGAGTCATGTCAGGAACTTTGAAAAATGAGTGGCAAGTCTCTGAACAAAGCAGCATCCACAGCTGTAGTATGGAGAACACACTTGCCCTGAGAGAAATGGGAGTCTCAGAGGCTAAATTGGCCAGAGATTATAAACGCCCTGGACCCCAGATGTGGCAATAGAAAAGAAAGAGTGTACTGTGTGTGTCTTAGTTTTAACTAAGACTTGGTTTAAAGCTTGGTTTTAACGAGATCCCATTAAGAGAGGAGCAAGATGGGCAGAGTGGCCATGGTGATGTCAGTGCCATCAAGAGAAAGAAAAGGATCCTGTTAGTGAGCTGGGAGTACAGGAAGAGGACGAGGGCTGAAGATGAGGACGCGAGAAGGGGACAGGGTTAGTCTGCATTTCAGAGACTGGGGAATAGCAGTCATCACTAAAAGCTTGCAGACACCGATCTCGTGTTACAATCCCTTACAGCTGAAACGCTGGCATTGTTTTGTTTTTGTATGTTGTGAGTTAATGTATGTTTGTGGCCACACACATGTCATGCACATGTGGAAGATAGAGCAACTTGTGGGAGTCAGTTCTCTCCTTCCACCGTGTGGGTCCTGGGACTGAACTTGGGTCCTTGGGCTTACAGGGCAGAGCCATTACCTGCTGAGCCATCTCACTCGCCCTGAAAATTCTTTTATTTATACAAGAACGTAAGGAAATAAAACTTGTCTTCAGTTCGGGAGGTTTGCTTGGAAAGGGCGAGGGAGAAGCCTTGTGCTCTTTGACCACCAGCCTGCAGCTCTGCTCATATCCCTTACCTGGTTCTCAGACGGGACCCTGTGTCCATGTAGGCACAGTCCACTCTGTCATATCCTGGGTGTCCAAAGCAAAGCAGCCAGGAAGACAGAGCAAAGGACAGAGCTGCAGAGGATGGCTACAAGAGAGAACCTGCCTGCATGCAAGGGCAACCAGGGGACTCATGTGGGCGGTGACCTTAGTCTCAGCTGCTGCACGTTGGTTCCAGTCCACCAGGCAGGTGTGAAGAGGGTGTGCAGTAGAAGGATATGAGAGCAGAGAGAAGACAGAGCCTGGGGTCTGCAGTGCCACCTGTGCAGGCCCATCCAGGATGGCTTTGTCCATTCCTCCGCCGTTTAGCTCATTACTTCCCGGAAGCACGAGGGTCCGAGTTTACCACCAGGTTCTCACTTAGTTAGAAGGAAGCAGCAAGTCCCAGTGTGAGTGACGTCCCACTGTGAGTGACGTCCCAGTGTGAGTGACGTCCCAGTGTGAGTGACGTCCCAGGTCCTCCTTCTAGAGCAGTGCTTCTCAGCCTTCCTAACGCCGCCACCATTAATACAGCTCCTCATGGCCCGGTGACCCCTAGCCATAAAACTATTGTCATTTTGCTACTGTTATGAATCATAATGTAAGTATCTTATATGCAACCCTGTGAAAAGATTAATCCCCAAGGGGATTGGGGCCCACAGATTGAGAAACACTGTTCTAGAAGGTAGTCATATCTGCATGCTATCAGAATACTCTTCATTTATACTGATAACCCAGTGCCTTTTATTTTATTTTTTAGTGTTCCAGAAAGACAGTAAATAAATATAGCCATTTTACTTTAAACTTTGTTAAAACTTTACTTCCCCAGTGTTTCTAACTTAAGAAAACTAAGAAATACCAATATACTCAATATTCTTGAAGGAGGGAAAAATAGCCTTGTAAGTTGTTATTTCTAATTGAAAAACGAATGAAAATATTGCAGAATTTGACAGATTTTGAGTGTCAAAAAATAAGTTCAAGAAAAACAAGCAAGTAAAATTCTGGAAAATATCTGTAGCATGTATGCATAATAAAAGGTTAATTTGCTGTTTTCAAAAATAGAACTTGAGTACCTTGAGCACTTTGGGGCCGTTGTTGATTTGATCCAGAAACCTAGAAGAGGGACTCAAGATTTAGAGTGTGCTGGGACACAGCTCTTCCTTTAGTCCCATGAGCCTCTGTAACCTACTCACAGGTGTCCTATTTCTCAGTCTACAAAGAGAACGAAGCCTCCTCTGGCTGCTGCAACCAGAATTTCACCCTTTTTATTATGTTGTGTCATAATTCAAGTGAAAAGAAATGGAAGGGAAAGAATGCTTTTTAATTCTGACTCTACATAGCTTTGAAGGTAAATGGTCAAGCTATGTGTGTGAATGAGTGCATTTCTGTTTCCCATACCTTCTCTTCACACACACACACACACACACACACACACACACACACACACACACACTTTAAAAAGAGAAAGTTCAAAATGGAGACATTTGGTTGCTTTTGGTAGCCTTTGCTTACTTATGCTAGCAATTGTCAGTTTAAATTTAATGTTACATGAAATGAAAGGCAAGGCTACAGAGTTTAAATACAAATATTTGAGTTGGATTATAGAAATTTGTTGAATATAGGTCAATAGTTTACTCTTGCTCACATGAGCTATTTGAAGTTTTCAATATTGATGACATATTGATTATTCAACTTATCTCCACATCATTAAACATGTTTTTAACTATAGCCAGGTGTGGTAGTGCTTACCTTTAATCCCAGTCCTAGGTAGGCAGAGGCAGATGGATCTCTGAGTTTGAGCCTAACCTGGTCTACATAGAGTATGTAGGATAGCCAGAGCTATAGAGAGAGACCTTGTCTTAAACAATAATAAAAATTATTTAAATGAAGTCAGTTACCTATTTTATTACAATATATGTTCTGTACTTCTAGATAACATCCATATAGCTAACTTTATCTGATTGTATCTTTTTTCCAGCACATGGTAGTGATGGAAGACATGCTTAAAGACTTTGTCCTTGGAGAACACTTACTATTGGTTGGTAACCAGGTGAGTTTTGACTGGGAGCCAAGCACAGGGAAGTGACTGCCAATACAGTAAGTTCCTTCTTTGGGGAATAAGAATTTGGAAATTCTTCCTCCTCCTAATAAAACAATATATTCAAATTTACAGCATAAAACTCTTTACCATCAAAACAGGAACCTATACCAACTAAGACTTAGAATTAATTATCCCAAGATTCAAGGTGTTCTCCCACCTCCTGTCACATTGTCCATTTACCTCGTGAACGTTTGCAGCTTTCCAGCTCTGCGGCCCTAGTCAGGCTCTGTCACCTTCACCTGGAGTGCAGAAAGCTTTCAGGCTGTAGTTGCCTCTCCTGCCCGTGCTGGGGTCTACTCTCAGCCAGGCCGGTCAGTGCAGCCTAAGTGTCCCCACACATGCTTGCTGTAGTCAGCTCCTCACTGCTTAGATAGAGCCCACATCCTAGCTGTGCCCCGTGACAGTGCAGGGCGTCAGCTCTGCCCAGCCCTCCACACCAGGCTTTAGTGTGCCTTCCTTAGCCTTGAACCACCCTAACCTTCCTTACACGTTCTTGTCCTTTTGGCCTTTCTATGCCTGTCCTTCTACCGGGGTCTCCCTCCTCAGCTCCTGGGAGGGAGGCTGCTTTGTCCTGGGCGAGTGAGCTTCTCTTCTCTTCAACCCTCATTTTCAAATTAGTTTCATGGAGCTCAATCTCCCCTATAGTGACCATCCCCCCAATCTGTGTGTTCCACAGGAACAAGAACCGTGTTTCTCTGTCCATCTCTGTCCTGGGCTCCCCACACATTACTGCTACATTGTAGAGAGGTTATTCTGTATATGCTTATGTAAGGGATGGAGAGACAGTTTCTCAAGCCTGCAGTTAAAATTTTAAATTGTATTTACTATTATTGTGTACATGCATGTGTTTAGAGGTCAGAGGACAACTCTGTCTCCTTTACCTTGTTTTGAGGCAAGGTGTCTTTTCAGACTCCAGGCTGGCTGCCCACAGGCTTCTGGGTGATTCTCTGCCACCTCCTCCCTGCAGGCGTGCTGGGGTTACAGGTGCGCACAGGTTCTGCCTCCGACTCTCTCCCACACCCTCTAGGAATCAAGCTGGGGCACCAGGCCTACTCAGCAAGCTCTTTCCCCGGTGAGCCCACCAACTGGGTCTGTCCTTGAAGGCACAGATCTCGAGTGTAGTTTAGTTGGTGCTCCTGTGTGAGTGGACTGAGTGGACGGCTCAGCTTCCTGAGGTCCAACATAAACAGTGTGCACTCGCTGGGCTAAAGATGACGCGTGATAAAGCATAGAAAGTGCTCCACACCATGCTTCGTGCCAGCTAGAATAACATGCATGCATCCTTGGGAAGTTCTAAAAGCATTGTTTTGTATTTTCTTGTTCATTTTTTTCTAAACAAGAATTAAACATAAAAAAACTATAATTCATGGTTGTTTTTCCCCATTTGGAACATCTACCTACTTCTGTTTACTGAGAGTTATTTTTCTACTGAATTTTTGTAGGCTAATGAAGAGTAGTTGACAGGTGGCACTGAGTCCTTGATGGTCTTGTCTGAGAAACGACTCCAATCTTATAAATGTATAAAGCCTAGAGCTCTTTTATTTTTTAGTATAGTAGTATACTTTTATTACTCTTTAATTTTTATTTTTTAGAGCTTTATACATGTGTACTGTATCAGCATCCCTCCTTCCCACTCCTCGCTCTCATCCCAGAGCTCCCAACCCAGAGAGGTTTAAGAGTCTCACTGTGAGCCGGGCGTGGTGGCACATGCCTTTAATCCCAGCACTTGGGAGGCAGAGGGAGGCGGATTTCTAAGTTCGAGGCCAGCCTGGTATACAGAGTGAGTTCCAGGACAGCCAGGGCTATACAGAGAAACCCTGTCTCGAAAAACAACAACAACAAAAAAAAAAAAAAAAAGAAAAAAAGAAAAAGAGTCTCACTGCGTATCCCTGGTTAGGCTGGGAATTACTATGTAGACCTCTGCCTCCTGAGTGCTGAGATTACAGGTGTGTGCCATCTAGCTCGGCTCAAGACCAGAGTTCTTAACAGAATTTTTTTAGTATGTAAAGCCTGGTGCACTTACTTAGTGTATCCTTTGAAAATTCTTGATGTCAAGTGAATGATGCTAGAAACAGCCATGCTGACAACTCGGCAATAGATCAGAATGACAGAGAGAAGATTGAGTGTACACAGAGCAGCTGGCGCTTCGGAGATGGTTTCTCCGGGACACTAGAGTGCAAACAGCAGATTTCTAGAGGTTAAGGCATAACCAGCCATTTTCATATCAGGAGGATTTTCTGAATTTTGATTATAAACCTAGAAGTCTATCACCAGCATCTATTCAGTACCCGTGTTGAAGAGACCTTTAGATTGGGTATTTCTGCTGCCTGTGTCTTTTTGTTTATTTCTCAAGACTGGGTTTCTTTATGTAGCCTTGGCTGTCCTGGAACTACCTCTGTAGACCAGGCTGGCCTCAAACCCACAGAGATCCACCTGCCTCTGCCTCCCGAGTGCTGGGACTAAAGGTGTGCGCCTGTGCCACCAATTCCACCTGCAGCAGCACTTGTTACCTGTGTCTTTGACATTATCTAATAAAGTGGTCAGACTCCTTCAGACAGTTGTTTGATATCGCCATGTCTGATTCTATTGTTTTCAGCCTGGCATCTCGAGAATTCCTCACCTTGAAATCTGTTCTCAAATCTAAGTTTGAGTTTGCTTCCTGAGTGGATCTTTGTCCTGGTGCTGTTCCAGCCTCTGGTCTTGGTCAGCATCTCTCCTCCATGCCCACCCCAGCCCCTTGTCTTTGTGTGTGTGTGCTCTCATCCTCATAGTGGCAATGTGCTGTTGTGGAAATGAAGCAAGCATGGAGACCTATTGCACGCCCAGATTTTTAGTTGTCCAAGACACCGAGTAAATCACCGTCCTGGCTCAGTTCTCTGAAGTGATAAAGTATACCACTTTTAGGTTTATTTCAATGTCTGTTTAGATTCATACGTTTACCTGCCCTGTCTACCAGTGTGAGTGAGCCATTGCGCGCCTGGGTTTTACTGGCCTCCTCTCTGATGCTCTGTGTATAATGTTTATCAGGTATTTGAGAAAGTATCATGTATTTGAGAAGTATCCTAGAGGATTCCACATTTCCTACCTAGTAGACAAAGTATAAATATCAATAATTCATAAAATATTAGAAGTAATTTGAATTTAAAATCTAGACAGATTTTTCAGGAGATCTGAAAACAATAGACTGAACTCTTCTATAAGTGTCTTCTGCTGGGTGAGTAGGGACCTAGCTAAACACATGGCTCAGTGCCCATTTGCCTGAGATAGCTCAGAATCTGCCACAGTGTTCCAAACAATCATTAGCATTTAGCTATGAAGAATGGCATCTTATGCTTGTATTGATCAATCAGAAGGTGGGAGTTGGGTCAACATGGCTGGCTAAATACCGAAATGGAACAGGATAAACACCTGAGCCAACTGAGTTCCATTCAAACTTGTTTTCAAGAGGTTCCATCTGTGTGTAGAACGGGGAAGACTCTGGTTAGCCTTTGTCCACCTGCTCCTGAGGGTGTGAGGAGTACAGAGACTCGGAGGGCCCTTAGCAAGTGCAGGGTGAGGCTGGCTTGCTCTCTTTCTCTGCTCTTTATTCAGGATGGTGGACTTTCACAGTTACGGTAACTAGGTCCTTCTTCAGTAGCTTTGAACACTAATACCCAGCTTTGCCAATCAGTGGTTTTCATACCTCCCAGTGTTTTTACTTCTGTTCACCTGTGTTCATGTCTGCCATGTCAAGTATCACCATGAGAAAAGGCAGGCAGATGAGAGTGCAGGCCGCAGGCTGTGGACTCTTAGCTCCCTGCAGTGGTGAAGCTGCTGTTTTACTGAAAAGATGAGAGAAAACACCAGTCCCATCACTGTAGCGGTGGGTGACCCATCTCCCCGTTCTCTCTTCCTGAAACTTCCATCACTGCAGCGGTGGGTGACCCATCTCCCCCTTCTCTCTTCCTGAAACATCTACGACAACTCAGGAAACAAAAAGAATGAAGTAAAGCTTTGGGGCTTAAGTATGACAGAGAAGTCAACAGTAGGTTGGCATAAATGTGAAAATACTCAGTACTCTTTATATGATGAGGTGGTTATAGTTGAGAGCTTCCCAGCCTTCTGTTTACAAACGAGAGCTGGCTGGACTCCATGAGGAAGTTTAAGTTTTATTGTAACTGGAGGTATTTTAGAAGATTGTTGGGATACCAACTGCAAGTTTTAAGCAAGGGAAACTACAGGAAGTGAGTGTTGATTTTGAGGTATCTCAATGATTTTTACCTTTATTAAATCAATCCTACCTTCCCCCTTGCATATAATTCCATCCTACCTAAGTATCTAGTGTACTAGCTAGAATTCCACATATATCCATTAGGAAGCAGAAAACAGGTCCATGTACAACACTTGCCAAATTAAATGAGAATAACATGGCTTATGTTCTACTTACACAAAATATGTTTTTAAGCTTCTATTTTTGGTGTAGGGTTTTATGTCAGAGCAGTCTTTCTAGTAAATGAGGCGGAATTGCCACCTTTGAACCAAATGGGACCTGTGCCCTGGACTTGCACACTTGGTCACTTAGGAGCCTCTGCTGCAGATGTAGGAGCTCTGCACAGTGCCCCCTCCCCGGTAACTACAGCATGGCAGCTTCCCCTGGTAACCAGGAGTCTTCATTTTTATATAACCATGTTAGCACGACATTCCATTCAACAAAAAGAGGACTTCTGCTCGTTTCTTAACTGATGATGCTTAGGGAGGTGGGTAAGGGGAGTCCCCAGCTCTAGGAATACAAAGAGCAAACTTCCTGGCACCTCCTTTTTGTGAACAATCGTCCATATGAAGCACACACATTTATAGAAACTGAGTTACTGGATCAACCTATAAGTATGTCATTTCTATTTAATTACAAAGTCCCTATGAATAAACATTTACACTTGTGTAAAATACATTATGTTTTAACTAGCCCGTTATTTACAAGCTGCAAGCCTGGATTGGGCAGGTTGTGAGCTATTCTAACTCACATCCCAGCTGTGTGGCCAAGTTACTTGTGGTTTGAGCCTCGCCCAGGCTAGTTCTCTTCCTTCAGCTTGTCCTCAGGGTCCATTTCTCCTGGCCAAGTGCTCACGGTCCATCTCCTCTCATGGCAGCCTCCTCTTCTCTGTCTCCTTTCCCAGGTCTCTCCTGAGACCCCTCACTGGATCCAAGTCCTGCTTTTCTCTCTCTACTGCCCAGTCACAGACTCTAGCCTTTTAGTAACCAATTCACTTTAAATTGGTGAGCAAGTTTTACACACAACAAAGGCTGGTGTGTGTGAGAATTCTCTTTCTTGGGGCAACCAGATCTTGGGGTACAGGATTTTACACTTGTATACACCAACCCCCAACATGCTTGAGTTTTGAGAGCAGCTGCATTTTGCTAGACATTTGATGGGAACAGATTTTTCTCAAGTGCTCGGCTACACTTGCATAAGCATTATTTTAAAGTCTTGCCTGTTTTGTTTTAGAAGTTCAAGTTTAATCAGCTCCACAATCAGCTACGCAGTGTCATTTGGGCTTGGTATTAGGCAAGACTTCACAGCAAATCATCAGCATTTGGCCTGTGCTTAATGAGGTACAATTAATTATTCACAGCTGCTCCTACCTGAACAATCGATAAAAATCACTTCTGACTTTTTTCATTTTAAGCCAAATTTTTATGTTTTACATAACAAAATAATAGCTGCCTGCTATAGTTTGTAGTCTTAGCTTTTTAGTGTGTCTCATGATTTTTATTTTTCCCTTGTCAAGATTCGCACGCCCACCTGCTCCCTCAGCCCTTGGTGATGTTGTTCTTGGTAAATGGCCCTGCTTTGTCATCTTAGCCTGTGAACGTCCCCAGGTGCTTTGTTCTCTAGCAAGCCTTTCTAATTTGCTGTCACAGAGAAATTCAGTATTGCTGTCCTCTAAACATCTATGCCATCTCCTACTAGGAGTCAACATAAGATAGCTGTGCTGTGCGTTTCAGTTCATCTGGAGTTGAATTCTAGAGTTTTCTTATAACCAAGGGTTAAAATCAGCGATGTGCGTGTGCCTTACAACTACTAATGCCTTTAATCATTTACTTAGTTCTACAATCACACTGTTCAGTAAAATAAGAGTTGTACTTTCTACATCTTCCCCATAAACAGACAAGCTTTAAAATGTTCCGGTATTTGTCCAAGATCACATAGCCACTTAGTGGCAGACTTAGATCTCCCATTTTCTCCAATATCACACAAGTTCTATTCGGTTGATTTTATTAATAGTAACAACAGCAGCAAAAATGCAGTGGCTCACTTTGTTGAATAATTATGGTAGTCCAAGATAGAGACTGCACTTTTTACACAGAATAAAGGACATTCACGTTTTTCTTTTATATAGAAGTAGAATATGTATTTATCCCATTCAACAGTCAATAACATCTTGAAAATCTATTTCTCTAAAACTTTTGAGATTTACATGTCTATGTGCGTTTGCACTTGGACGCAGGGTCAAGCATCTTCTCAGCCACTTCTCACTGTAACAGGTTTTAAGATGAGTCTCTTCCTGGAGCTCACTGACCGTGCTTGGCTACATTGGCAGGCCAGCAAGCCCCAGAGATCTCTGGTCTACCTCTCCAGTCCTGAGATTGTTGATGTCTACTGCCATGGCTGTGCCTATGACATGGGTGCTGGGAACGTGAGCACTCACCCTCACGCCTGTGTGGCAAACGCTTTACTGACAACCATTTTGCATGTCATCTTTTTTTTTTTTTTTTTTTTTTTTTGCATGTCATCTTTTAGTGTGTTCTCTTAGCAGATTTCTTAGTGGTCTCTTTCCCGTGTTCTGCAATCTGATTCCACTGCTGGTTGGCTCTAGTCAGTGTCCATCAAAGTCTGTTTGAGAGTCTGTTCAGTTTGATGTCTGTCTCTGAGACACATCAGAAAGGAAGGCTTGTACCAGAAGAGTTCCTGTGGCTCCATTTCAGGGGTCTCAGCCTTGGCCAGCTGGCTCCATCCCACTGAGTGCACAGCAGCCTAAAACGTCCTGCTGGGAAGACTCATGTCACGGTGAAGGGCCCAGACTACATGAACCTCTCAGAGGCACCTCTCAGGGACCTCCCTCCTTCAGCTAGACCAATGTCAGCTCCCTCATTATCCAGTCACCTCAGCCATGCCTCCAGCTGGTAACCAGCCTTTCGTACATAAGCCTGGGGCCATGATTAATGTTTCACATCATAACAAAAGGATGTTTTCTCCTGTTATCTTTATTTTGACAAGTCTTGTCCCACTTATAGTATAAATATATAGAATTATACCAATCTAATGAGGGAACTTTATTAGAGTAAACTTTATTTAGCCCATTTAATTTCTTGATTAATTTATACAACAAAACTAAATTATATTCATTTGTTCTAAGCTAGACATAACCTTTTAATTTTATAGCATTTGATTTTATCTATTTTTCACTGTAAAAGTTAGAAAACATTTACTTAACATGAGCCAGGCAGGATTCTGAGACCATTGTTGTTAGTATTTCCTCTCTTCTTCCCTTTATTAATCACAGGCTTACTGCGATCAGTTTTTTTCTGTGAACAAAGGTTTCACAATTGAGTTATTTAGTATTAAGACGCTGCACATATTTTGTGGCCAAAATTAAAGCATGTGTGAATTGTGCTAACTAGTTGGGAATGGGCCCGAGCAGGTTCTTCTGTGTTCATCAGGCGCATGCCATGTCCCTGTGCCAGCGTGGTTGTCTAATATCTGCAGAGGGACTGAACAGTGTGTACAGAAATGCTCTCATCTGTGTGTCCCAGCTGGTAGTGACAGCAGGGAACTGGGTAGTGACTAAGTTGCTACTCTCCAGTAATTCCAGCAGCCACGGCCCACGGCTAGGGTGCTTGGTTTCGTCAGGTACAGCAATGCTCCCCTTCAGGCTGGTATTTGTATCTTCCCAAGCTTTCTTCAGTAGCTAAGTTGCCCAGTTTGTGTGGAGTCTGGAAGCTTTTTGCTATTCTATCACATTCTCTCCACCATTTTAGTTTTTCTGCCTTGTGTTTCTTAGTAAACCATTGTTTCCATGTTTATGTTGGATTCGTATTTTCCTCTGAAGGATGCGTTGACCTCCCTATCCCCTCTATGCTGGTTTGGTAGTGCTGAGCCTGACCACACTTCCAAACTTTCTTTGCTGTATATAGTAACCGTGTGTTTCATAAGTAGATTACAGAAATACCAATTTTATTCCTGTAAGAAAAGGACCAAAGCCTTTTGCAGGAAGCTTTATGTGGGAGCCATGCCTTTGAACTCTGTCTTCTTTTCTTGGCCGTTACAAGATCCATCTTTGTGAATATTTAGGATTATTTCCTGTTCATTTTAGTAAAGTTGTTTTTCTGATTATATAATCTGCTTTTATTGAGAGAACTTGAAAAAATAAGAATTTGTCACCGATTCTATGGCAACAATCTGCTTCTTGGGCATGAGACTAAAGGATATGGTAGTATTTAGAGACCAGTTAGCCTGTGCCTTTGTATTTAGATGGGCAAACCCTAGCCCAGTGGCTGGTTAGGCAACCTCCAGGTAAGAGCAGGTACACAGATTATAATCCTGGTGTCCAAGCTCCAGTGTAATGAACTATAAGACAGGTTAAGCAAAAGATTTGAAGGTTCACCATTCAATGAAAAGCTTCAGCTGGGTGTGGTGGCGCACGCCTTTAATTCCAGCACTTGGGAGGCAGAGGTAGGTGGATTTCTGAGTTCGAGGCCAGCCTGGTTTTACAGAGTTAGTTCCAGGACAGCCAGGGCTAACAGAGAAACCCTGTATTGAAAAAAAAAAAAAGAAGAAGAAGAAAGAAAAGAAAAGAAAAGAAAAGCTTCAGTTTTTTAAAAGCCAGTTAGAATTTTTTTCCAGTTCTTACAATTATTTTACTTTGCTGTTGTTTACTGTGTGTAATATTTAGGGACATTCAGTTACTTTTCGTAATAGGGACGCTCTTGAAAAATAATTTCTAAATATCATGCAGACTGAATCAGCATTGTACAAATATTCAAGAGTTAAGGGAGACTGGAAAGAAGGACAAAGCCAGCCACTGCAAAGAGCAAGGGCTGCGCCTGTCGATGGCAAGCACTGGGGCGCATGGAAGCACAGCTGCAGGGGACTGCCCCTCACTGGCCACCCTCACTTCCACGCAGGACATTCCCAGATAGTTGGTCTGATCAATTTTAGAACGTTAGGTTGGTAGATACTTGTTTGACTCCGTGGCATTGTGACACAAAAGACTCCTGAAAGCAGTCAGGGAGCTGCCTCTTGATATCTGTTTTGTGTGATAAAATAGGAGGAACAGCGCAAGACGCTACAGCACAAGGGGTCATCTTCCGGTGTGCATGGCCTAGAACTTAGCTTAAGCCTGCCCTCCTCCAAACAGGTGTGTTTCTGTCTCCATGTACATGGCTGGTATGAGCCTTCGAGCCATTGTGTGCTGAAGGGGTATTTGCATATGAGCAGCAGTTCTGTAAATGTTAATCTCCACTTTCTGTACAGAGCATCACAGAAACTTGCATCATAAAGAACAGAAGGCACCGACAAGAGGTGGGTGACCCCCTAGGAAGAACAAAGTGCAGGACAGGAAGTCACCTATAAGAGGTGACTGTCCCCTTAGGAAGAGCAAAGTGCAGGGCTCCAACTTCCTCCCCTTTCTCCTCTTTCCTTCAGTTCTGGTACTTCCTACCTGAAGGTTACATGCAAGTCATGAGAGAGACATTTGAGAGGGATGCCCTCTTGCCAAGGCGCCTGACTTTACTGGTGTCTTCTAGGGTATGGCGGTGATCTAGGAAGACGGAGGGGTGATTCTGAGCTGAGGGATGGAGGAGAGAAAACGGCATAGTCAGGCTAAGCTGCGGAGAAGTGAGGACATCTGACCAGAAAGCTGAGGGGTGGCTGGAAAATAGCAGATGGGATAGGATGAGCCTTGTAGTCAGCTGTTGTGGAGACAGGAGGCTGACAGGAGCCCACAGCAGTGAGGCGAGCGAGTGTCAGCCTCAGGTTGCTCTGCTGAGGAGTCTCTTCTAGTCCCTGTCACTGATGTGAAGTCTCACATTTCAGTCTCAGGGCCCAAAGTCATTTCTGGATGAATTTCCCTCGGCCTGACTTCTACTCCTCTTAGCCCTTTTCTCCTCCTATTCTTTCTCTCCTTTCCCTCTGTAATAGAATACAAATAGAGTGTTCAGGAAAACAGCCCTAGATCCCTTTCTTCTACAAAGGGCTTAATTCACCGAGTACACAGTTTAACTAAAATAATAAGACGCATAAGTTTATGTGACCCCAGAATAAGTTCTTAAAGCTGTGGCCCGAGCTTCCCAAGCTCCCCGTGCTGGAACATCATAGGGTTCCTGCCTTTGGTTTGAGTTCTGCCTGTGGGCTTCATATCCTCTGTTACCCCGACCCTTTGACTCCTGCCCTTCTGAGGCCGCCTCCTTCTAGTGTACTGTCATAAAGGGCTCAGCAGGACAATGATGGAGAGAAAAGAGCTGATTTCATGAGATCTCTAATACCTTCACCTTTTCAAAAAGTTTTACTTACTAAATATCTCAATACCTTTGTAAGAATTTATTTTATGTTAATTTTATTAAAAGAGACAAATTGCATTTATAGAATAGTGGCTAGTAAGTAAAGATAAACTTGCACAGGGGTAAAGTGAAAATATTAGCAGGTAATTTTTTAGCAGTTACATATTGAATAATGTCTTATTTTCTACATTTCCCAGTGAGAAAAGGGAGTGCATGAAATTTTTATGACAGAAAAATTAGACATTATTTATGTACTTATTCAATTAAAGCACTCCTGAGGGTCTTCTGTCCTAGACAAAACTATGACGGGAAGGAACACACAGCTGTAATTGTTTCATTTTGCTCAGGATATTTACAGAAATTCCTTCCTAGATTATTCTGTCAGCATTTCCTCGAAGGAACTGTGAGAGCCTCTTAAAGTGAAGTAGGAAGTGACCCAGTGAGATCTCTGGCTTAGGAAAGGAGCGGAACAAAGTGTGGGGTGTACTGTGCTGTGGTGAGGGTGGAGGTGGGGAGCAGCCCAGGAGGGTGTGCAGCTCTAGAGTCAAGACGGAATTGAGGAGGAAGAACCCGCTGTGGGAAACAGGCCCTTCAAAATAAACACGTCCAAAATTAAACTGCCTTTGTAAACTTCCCTCCCCTACCCAGCAGCCCCTCGTCTCCTCCCCCATTGCTTTCTCAGTTAATGGCCTCCTCTTACCACTCTCTGCCCAGGACGAAGGTTGATGTCTTTCTTCATCTGCTTACCCTCCATCATACCCTCCATCATACCCTCCATCTTACCCTCCATCATACCCCATAGTGATGTTAGTAGTTTCCTGACTGTCTCTTTTGTCTGTTGACTTCTCTGTGCTCCTGGCCTTAGGCCGTCTTCATTATAGAATCCTTTAAAGAGTTTCTCCACTGCTTCCCTTTGCTCTCACTTCTTTCTCTCTGCCATCCCATCAGACTAGTTTTCCAAAACTGAACATCTGACTCTGCCACTCCCCAGCCTCAGTGGCTGCTCTTAGAAACAGTGCAGATTCTTGGCTGCCTGGCCTCTGCCACACTTCGAGCCACCTCCCTACACAGCCTGTTCCTTACAGCCCCTTCTCCACCTCTGTGTGGTCTTTGACTTCTTGCAGTCCTCTCTGGATTACAGAGCCACAAGTCTCCTGTTATAGCACTCTCTCTCTACTAGGACACCCCCTGCTCCCCCTTCCCCATACCTTCTAATTTCATGATTACTTTAAATCAAATCTTACCTGTGCTGGGCCTTCCCTGGGCTCAGGATAAAACTCAAAGCATCTTGGATGCCTCATTTAGCCACATTCACAGGGGACCTCAGCAGTGATCCCTTGTGTTCTGTATTGCTTAGGACGTGACCCGGGAAAGCCAGGCTTTCCCTTTCAGTGAGTTTGCAAGTACCTAGCAAGCAAAGGAGAATAAAGAGCACGGAGCAGACAGAAGCAGCAGCTCAATACCAAAGCACTACTAAATCCCATGCTCTCAACCTCCAGCACAGACAACTGCAGTAGACCAATTAAGAGAGCAAACACACAACAACAAAAAAATAACATCAAATTTGGGGGCTTACAACATCCTCTAAAAGCTAAAGTCTCATTGACACAGCCAGCTGGGGCCTCCATAGAGAAAGTGTCTCCTTTGCTGCGTTTCTTGGAATGAGTATGAATGGGCATATAGAAACTGGGCACTTAGAGTCATCTCGCAGAAACTGCTGTTCTGGACTGAAGGCCCAGCAGAGCAGCTGAGCAGAGCAGTCTCTCCTTGAGTGAGCTTGGCCTTCCCTCTTCCACACAGGCATTTTGTTCTATGGGATAAGCAACAGGGACCTCTTTGGGGAGTGTTCCCCTTCCGGCTGTTCTCAAGGATGTGCTGCTTTTCCTTTGAGCTCACTTTAGTTTTCTTTTGTTTTTGAGTAAGGAGGCCAGCTGTCCCAAGACAGGATTTGAAGGGGGCAAAAGAGGGCCTCCTGGCTCCACCTGCTTTTTAAATCTGTTTTGATTTTTGAATCTTGACATAAGGTCTCTCTAGCACTGGCTGGCTGTTGTAGAACTAGTTGTGTAGACAAAGTTGGCTTCTATCTCACAGAGATCTGCCTACCTCTGCCCCTCTCATTCTGGGACTAAATGCATTTACCACCACACTCCATCCAGCTGTCTACTTTTTTTTTTTAAAGATTTATTTTATTTATTATACGTAAGTACACTGTAGCTGTCTTCAGACACTCCAGAAGAGGGAGCCAGATTGGATGGTTGTGAGCCACCATGTGGATGCTGGGATTTGAACTTATCACCTTCGGAAGAGCAGTCGGGTGCTCTTACCCACTGAGCCATCTCACCAGCCCCCCAGCTGTCTACTTTAAATGGGCTTAAACAGCACATGATAATTTACAATATAATGTATATTATAGCCTGTTTATATGAAGCATGACCAAGTGTTATATCATATATGCTGTCATATATGTTATCATATATGCTATCACCTCAAGCTCATTCAGGAGCACTCAGCCTGTATCATGGAGCTGATAACTGAGAAAGGAAGGAAAGGAGGAAAAAGACGTGTTTATACTAATGTCCTTGCCTTGAGTGGTAGAATGCAGAGCAGTGTTGACCTGCTGGGCATAAAAGTGTGCATGGAGTCTGGTGAGTGCAACCTGCCCATCCCTTCAGTTGGCAGGAACAGGGGTCTCCAGTGCAGCCGAGCAACCAAGTGTGGACTCTGCATAGTGACAGAGAGCATGGGAGTGAAGTGACACCCCAGACGCTGTGGAGCAAAAAGACAGGAGGTCAGTGTGCTAGAGACCCCAAGGACACAGCAAGGAGCTGCTCCTGAGCATGGGCATGTTAGCCTGTGCCTCTGCCTCTGCCTCTGCCTCTGCCAGGGCCTCCAGGCTCTGCCCTGACAGCTAATGAGGAGGTGGAGCTCCTGATGCTTTTCAGGACTCAACAGCTTTTAGATTTTTGCTGTTTCTGGTGTTACCTTGAGTCTGTGATGTTTGCATTTCTCTGTGATTACTGAAATTAAAAGAACTGAAAGTTTTAACATAGACATCTTCATCATCTGATTTTATCTATTTTAAACTGTAAGTTTCTTCCAGCATGCCATTTAAAGCTTCCATGCTGTTGTAATTGACATGCAGATGTGCAAGTGTAATTCTCCTTGTCTGTGCTTCTGTGCTAGGCTTACATTTTTGTAGGTGAAATCCATGTAGACACTAAGCCGATTCCTAAGAGAGGAAATGACCCAGTATTCCACATTAGTGAATCTGTCAGCCTGCTTCTTCAGCTTTCGTAACAAATTCGACACTTGGGGGATGGCTTCTAGGAGTGAGAGGAAGGGCCCAGATTGTCTAAATGAATTTCATACTGAAAAACATAACCCACTGCACAGGAACTAAAGTGATGGGCATCAGGGTCAGACCCAGAACTGAATCCTGTCAGTGACTGTTATTGGGGTACTGCTTAGCATTCCTGCACCTTACTTTCTGGGTTTGTGAAATTAAGACAATCTTATTTCCTAACTAATGGTGCCACAGCTCTGTGGTGGTTAAATGGCACATAAAAACAGAGACCCTAGCCGGGCGTGGTGGCGCACGCCTTTAATCCCAGCACTCAGGAGGCAGAGGCAGGCGGATTTCTGAGTTCGAGGCCAGCCTGGTCTACAAAGCGAGTTCCAGGACAGCCAGGGCTATACAGAGAAACCCTGTCTCGAAAAACAAACAACACAAAAAAAACAGAGACCCTGAGAAAGTATAAGAAATTAATGCTGTTATTGATATTCCCCACGATACTGAACTCAACTCTTTAACTGTTGCTCTTCACACACAGCCTAGTGGTTAGGTTTAGATGTAGGGAAGTAATGTAGGCACATGGTCTACCTTCTACAGAAGGTCAGTAGCTCCAGCATGAGTCAGAGGGAAGGAGGGCACATCTAAGAAGAGCATGTATGCCCAGATTATGCTAATGTGCCAATGTTAGAGTCCCGGAGTTTTAAAAGAAAAAGTACAGGACTAAATCAAGAAGAACTACGGTGTTCTATTTCTCTTTCTATTACTGAAAAATGTATTTCTGAGGAACTGAAGAAGAGCATATATATATGTGTGTATATATACATATGTATATGAGCATATATATGTGTATATATACATGTGTATATGTACATATATGTGTGTATATGTATGAATATGTGTATATATATATATATATATATATATATATATATATATATATATATATATATATATATATATATATATATATATATATATATGTGTGTATATATATATATATATATATATATATATATATATATATATATATATATATATATATATATATGAATGATTGCCTTTGATGGCATTTTATAACCTGCAGTCTGCAATGTTCTGTGGTAATATGAGACTTAACTGTGAAAACAGAGATCAAGAGGTAGACGCCAGCATCTGGACTTCCTCTCATAAGAACAGCATAGGGATACCATGCTTCAGAGTCAGAGTGAGTCTTCAGTGGCCTCTGTGTCACAGGTGATGTGCAGTGCATGTTTGCTGGTTTGGGTTTTAGTAACAACAAAAGTGGTAGACCTTTGAAGAAGTAGCTTGCCAAAAATTTACCTCCAAAGCTTCTTACTGCTTAAATCTGTTTGTATACTTGCAGGGTGTAGGAAAGAACAAGATTGTGGACCGATTCCTTCACCTGCTCAACAGACCCCGAGAATATATCCAGCTGCACAGGTAGGAGAATCATCTACAAGGCCTTTAAGCTCTGACTAAGTTAGTCATCTCTCTCCTCCTGTGAATTAAATAGATTCTCCTAAAAGCCTGCTTCCTTCCCATTCCTCAATCTCATAGCTCTCCTTTCCTTAAAACGTCATGAGGGGCAAAGGATGGCTCAGGGAGAGGAGCACTGGCTGCGGCTCAGGGAGAGGAGCACTGGCTGCGGCTCAGAGAGAGGAGCACTGGCTGCGGCTCAGGGAGAGGAGCACTGGCTGCGGCTCAGGGAGAGGAGCACTGGCTGCTCTTACAGAGGGTGTAGGTTTGCTTCCCAGCACCCACATGGTGGCTCAGAGCACCCTGTAGCTCCAGTTCCAGAGGAGTCAGTGCCCTCTTCTGGCCTCTGCACATGTGTGGTCCCCATACTCAGGCACACACATAGACATAAGTAAATCTCTTTTAAAAGGTATTGAATTATGAATTCCCTGTAAACACAAGTTGATAGATGCCTTGTGCACAAAGAGATGCAGCAGGTCTCATCGGCATCAAGGCACTCAAGTTGGAAGACATGTGGTGCCCAAGCCCCTGCTCCTACTCAGAAGCTCAGCTGGCCGACAGGGAGAAGCAACAAGTTTTGTGGGCCCCAGGGTGGGATGAGGAGCACAAAGTATGGAAGGGACACAGTATCTCTTGCCTTTCTTAAGATACTGTGTGGATGATTTAGTTTTGCATGGTCGGAGTAGTGTGGTTCAGGAATAACTCTTAAACAAATGATATTTCTCTACGGGAGTTGTTTAAGCTGTAGCAGTGGACTGGGTTCTCATTTTAGAAGTCAAATAGAGGCAGCAGATCTACTAGAAACTAAATACTGGAGCAAATCAGGACACAAGCAAGATACACACACACACACACCAAGTATTGGGCAGCTTAAACCTAGTGTCATGGAAAGAACACTGAACTGTGTTAAAAGGATGAGTATCTGGTTTGAGTTCTTTGCTAAATAATTATGAGTTCCTGAGAAATGTTTAGCATAAGAACAGTTAGCAGGTCAAAGGTCAAAGAGAAAAGTTCTAAAGTTCTAAAGTTGAGATATGATTTTAAAAAATAGTAAAAACAAAGCAAACCAAAACAAACATTCCATCTCAGAGTTCATACCCTTGACGGGCCCTAGTGGAGGAAGAGCATCTTACTCCTGAGGAGCCCTTAGCCCAAGCAGAGCATTAGACCTGGGCAGACTCACGGGCCCTGGGACAGCACTACCCTTAGGATTCTGTGAGCTGAGCCACAGTTACTCAAGCCTACTGTAGGTGCTGTGATGGTTAGACATTAGCCTATGCTGTGTATGCTTTAGAAGTAGGTTTTTTCATCCTTGAGGTTGAGACAGAAGGACTGAGTTTGAAGAGCAGCCTGCTCTGTATATTGACCCCAGCCAGAGGAAAGGGCAGAGGGATAAAAAGGGAAGAGGGAAGAGCCTAGCTCATCAGTTATATAATTCTGGAGGTTCTTATACATGCAAGACAACATTAAAAATAAAAGAATGGATATTTTTGGAGGCAGTGAGGAATATGGGACATAGAAAGAAGCAACAAAATTAATAAATATGCACTTAAGATGATGTAATTAACACAGAGCAATTACAAAATAGCCAACATAAATATTTTCAAGTATTCTAAAAGGGAACTGAGAAGCAGAACAAGACAATAATTAGGAGTTTAGATCCAAAATGACAGCATTGAAAATGAATAACATAATATCAGCACCTAGATTCTCAGAGGCAGGGTCGGGACAGAGCCAGAAAGTGTTTGAAGAGTAGCAGTAAGAAAGTTCCTGAGATTGATGTCATGACAAAGTATCTCAAGGATGGTAAACAGAAAAGTAAAGCCTGCCACATCATAACCGGGCGGCTGATAACCAAGCGAGAATATCTAAATCCATTAAAGTTGAAGAAAAGGCACATTGCATGTAGGGAACAATAATAAAAATGACTGTTGACTTCTTATGAGTAATAAAAATGAATGATTCAATCAAATGGTTGCTTTGCATTAAATGGAGAAAGTTTTGAATAGCACATTAAGAAAAATGCTCTTTTATATAAAGGAAAAACTATATTTTTAGAGCAACACACATACACATCCAGCAACTTGTAAAGGGATAATATAGGGCTGCAGGGGATGGCTCAGTGGTTGTAGCTTTTGCCATACAAGCACGAGAAGCAGAGTTAGGACCCTCATATCCCCAGCAGCCACATAAATACCAGATATGGCAGCCTGTCTGTAATTCCAGCCCTTGCAAGTCAGACACAAACGAGGCCCAGAGCAAGCTGGCAAGCAAACTAATCATGCTGGTAAGTTCTCAGCTCAGTTGAGAGACCCTGCCTCAGTCAGGTGGAGAGTAACTAGGAAGACTACCAACATCACCTGTGGGCTTCCTCCAGCACATGCACAAGCACATGCACCCACACAGTAGTAAGCATGCACACACACATATACACTAACGGTAGTGACCATATGGTGTGATCCCAGGAATATAAGGAAAGCATTGGCCTCACTTTTATTCCTGTTTGTGCTTGTTATGGTGGTTGTTTGGGGCAGGTGGGTCTGTGTCCTGGAACTGGTTATGTTGCTCAGGCTGATCTTGAAGTCAGATCTGCCCACCTCTGCCTCCCGGTGCATGGATTAAAGATATACACCACCATACCTAGCCAATAATCTTGTTCTACTCAGAGAAATTACTATTATTGTGCCTTTCTTTCATTTTAGTAATTGCTGATTTTGTCTTTATTTCTCTCTTCTTGTATTTCCTTCAGACTTGATCTATTCACTTTTAAACTTCTAAATGCCAAAGTCATTGACTTTCAGCCTTTAAATTGTAACATGTATTTACGATTCTAAGTATGTTTGGGTCTTAGGCCCTTCCCTTCTAAGTGAAGACCATAGACACAGTATTCATGTTTCTTTCTGTCTGGTATTCCAATATCTTCAGTGAAGAAGTTGGTACCCAGGATGCTTTCAAAATCCTAGAGGGTTAGAGACAGATAGTATTCCTTGCTTTCTGTCTAGAGTGCCTTTAATATGAATATTCTGTTATGAAGTAACAAGTGGGCCACAAAATGGTGACACCTCCTGCCAGTATATAATCTGTTCTAATTCTAACACTAAGTAAATGTGTAGAGATAATTTCTACAAGGAATTTTCTAAACTCAAAGTAATAAAAATTTCAAAGCTGAAGTTTGTGGCACCTATTTTATGGCTGGCACCTATTGCTATAGGTGTTGCAAACAAAATAGGTATTCGTTTTATTAGGGCCTAGATATCTCTACTCAATCATACTAAATATTTACCTGACTTTGTAAAGTGGGAGACAAAAAGGTTCAATTTAAAATATAAAAAATTAGGTGACAGCAGATGCTGGCGAGGATGTGGAGAAAGAGGAACACTCCTCCATTGCTGGTGGGATTGCAAGCTTGTACAACCACTCTGGAAGTCAGTCTGC
>LR749571.1:1710928-1780431 GCA_902729485.2 Mus minutoides
AAAAAATGAATTTATGAAATTCTTGGGCAAATGGATGAATCTGGAGGACATAATACTTAGTGAGGTAACCCAGTCACAAAAGAAGTCATTGGATATGCGCTCACTGATTAATGGATATTAGCCCAGATACTTAGAACACCCAAGATACAATCTGCAAAACACATGAAAATCAAGAAGGAAGACCAACGTGTGGATACTTCATTCCTCCTTTGAATAGGAAACAAAATACCCATGAAAGGAGTTACAGAGACAAAGTTTAGAGCTAAGATGAAAGGATGGACCATATAGAGACTAACCCACTGGGGATCCATCCCATAATCAGTCACTAAACTCAGACACTATTGCATAGGACAGCAAGTATTTACTGAAGGGACCCTGATATAGCTGACTCCCACAGAAGTGGATGCTCACAGTCATCCATAAGAGGGAGCATGGGGCCCACATTGGAGAAGCTAGAAATAGAACACCAGGAGCTGAAGGGGTCTGCAACCCTAGAAGAGGAACAACAATATGAACTAAACAGAACCCCCAGAACCCGTGTCTCTAGCATCATGTGTAAGAGAAGATGGCCTGGTCAGCCATCATTTGGAGGAGAGGCCCCTTGGTACTGCAATCTTTATATGCCCCAATACAGGGGAACGCCAGGGCCAAGAAGTGGGAGTGGGTGGGCAGGGGAGCAGGGAGAGGGGAGGGGGGAGGGGACTTTCGGAATAGCATTTGAAATGTAAATTAAGAAAATATCTAATAAAAAAAAGGAAAAAATAAAATAAAATATAAAGTATTATAGAGTTCTCACTAATTAGACTGCTATTCCCACTAATTTCAACATAGGGGTTTCCTCCTTACATGTAGCATTAGAGCTACATTTCCCAAAGAATTTAATGTATGCAGTTGCTTTAAGTGAAACATGTTTAAAGGACCTAAAACTAACCATCTGAAAGAATGTATAGGACTTCTCTAGTGTGTGGATGGTCACTTATGGTCTCTGCTGTGTCTGTTGTAGAATCCTTCCAATGGATTGCTGATAATCCCTGTAATCAGCTCCTCTCAGTTTGGTTTATGGATGTCATTTGAAGAGATTAGTTACTAGAACCATTCAAAACAGTCCATCATTACTGTGATAAGTGATGCCCAGTGAGTGCCGTGCTCAGGGTGCTTCTGAGTGTGGTCTCATGAGCATAGGTTATGATGAGCACAGTGCACATGATGAACAAGCTAATGAGTTCGTGTCTGTGGTTAAAGTCAAGATGTCTGAAGGGTGTAGCTTAAGAGATTTAGAAGATTGATAGATGTGACTATGGTTAATTGTATATATTTCGAATGGAAGAATCTATAGGAGTCATATTTATACAAAGACTTGTGAAGCAAATTATTCAATTTTATGATCTTATGTTCATTTGACATGAAAGAGGACACCTGAATATTTCACTTCTATAGTTCTTGAGTAAAAGTACATGTCTTTATTAAAATTAGGATTTTAGGTAGGATGAGCTACCAGGTTGTATTTCTTTTGTTTGTTTGTTTGTTTTGTTTTGTTTTGTTTTTCGAGATAGGGTTTCTCTGTATAGCCCTGGCTGTCCTGGAACTCACTTTGTAGACCAGGCTGGTCTCGAACTCAGAAATCTGCCCGCCTCTACCTCCCAAGTGCTGGGATTAAAGGCGTGTGCCACCACGCCTGGCTCCAGGTTGTATTTCATTCGCCACTCTTTAGATAAAAAACTGAAGGAAGGCAGGAACCAACAGGTATGATGTCTGCCCTTGGCTCTCTTCCTCAGCAGGATCATAAGAAATGGAAGTTCACAGCTCTCACTCTCTCTCTGTCCCGGCCAGCCATCCCTGCTTGTGTCTCTCTCTGTCCCAGCCAGCCATCCCTGCTTGTGTCTCTCTCTGTTCCGGCTGGCCGTACCTGCTTGTGTCTCTCTCTGTCCCGGACAGCCGTCCCTGCTTGTGTCTCTCTCTGTCCCAGCTGGCCGTCCCTGCTTGTGTCTCTCTCTGTCCCAGCCGGCCACCCCTGCTTGTGTCTCTCTCTATCCCGGCTGGCCGTCCCTGCTTGTGTCACTCTCTATCCTGGGTGGCCATCCCTGCTTGTGGTCAGCTTACTCCAGACTAGGTAACTCCATGCCCTGCTCATAAGTTTTAAAGTTGAACAACTCTTTTTATTTCTTCATTCTGTGTTTGGTTGATTGGTAACTTCTTGGCTAACTTCATCTTTGGTTATAGTTTAGGTTGTGCACAACATTTGCTCCTTTGAACATCCACAGTAGGGAACTAGAGAACAATACTGTCCTCACAAGTTTTTGTGTGTTCTTCAACTCCCTGAGTCCTGATTTCCCTATCTATCAAAATAAAATGATTTCCTGCCGACCACTGAGGAGATTAAGTGAGAACATGCACAGCAGACTCACCATGGCAGCAGGCGCTTGCCCCTGTCTTCCACTGAGCTGAACTAATACTTGGTAAGCTCTTGATTTGCATCACACGGACAGAATATTCCTAGTCCACAAACCTAAAACTTGAAATGCTCCGAAATCCAGAACATTTTGAAATATGATATGACTTGATACAGTAAAGAGATCTGGAGAAGGAAGATACCACTCACATTGAGTTTTAAGGAATTATGGGAAATTTTCTAATTAGAAAAAGAAACAAGGTATTGTGGTTACTGAAGAGAAAGAAGGCTGTATGGGGATTCCAGAAAGAAGCATGGCTTAGAGGAGAGAGAGAGAGGGCACGACCGGGATGGAGGAGAATCTGAGTGAATAAATGAGTGAATGTGTGTGTCCAAGAATGACCACTTACAGGAAATGGAACAAGTTGAGGGAGATGTCTGTACATGTGCCCTGCAGTCATGAGACCGACACTGTGGGCTCTCTCTCTGTGCATACTGGATGCGGTGGATGCTTCTTGAAATTACTTAGTGTGGGCTCATTTCATCTGGACTGTCAAGCTCACTCTTGTCCATGATCAGCTTTCATTAACTACAGGAACCCATGGCTGTTTGGGAATTGAGTGAGATTCTTTGTAGACTCGGGTATCTCTACACAAAGGACCTATGACTGTGTTCTCTAGATAATGTAGACAGCCCAACTAGTTAAAAATTAGTTATTTTTAAACCATTTTGCCTTTTCTCTATTTTGTCTTTAAAGTTTTCCCTTTCCAAAACCAAATGAAGTATACTTTGTAGCAAGTAGGTGCCAAATTAGCCCCTTTAAAATCAGATATCTTGGAGTGAATGCCTTTACAAAGCACAGCATCATCCATGCACAAGGCTGTTGCCAGGGTGAAGAAAACAGGACAAGACAGCACAAAATTTGAAGTTTGCAAAGTCCCAGGGAGCAGATAAAAGTGTTGGTAGGAAATAGAAAAGATGCACACTTCAAGTCTCATGGCGAATCTGACTGAACCGTCATCACATTGTTCTTATCTTTGATAAAAGGGATCTGGGGCTGGGACAGGGCACATGGCAGCTGCTGCTGAGCACCTCTGGGAGTGAGCACCTGTGTCTCAGCTTTCCCCATTACACATCTGAAAAACCTATTTAGAAACATTTTATTAGCAGCAGCTAAGTAAGTGGTGGGTTTCCTATTAAACGCCTGCCGCTGCTCCCATTTGACAGCATGGAATATGTGATAAAGCCTCAAATTGCTATGTGTAGATCTTTGGTTTGTAATTATTTTTTACTTGTATCTGGCTGATTTCCAATTTCATCAAAATTCCTATATTTGTATCTTCCACAAACATTTATATAGCACACAGAGATTATCAACTTCACAAGTTTTACAATCACCTAGGAGAAAGGTTATACCTGTGATGGATTGTCTGGGTTAAATTTACCACCTTGAGACTATCTGTAAGGAATTATCTTGATTGTATTAATTGATTTGGAAAGACCTATCTTGATTGTGAATGGGTCCATTCCATAGAAGAGGATCCTGTATAAAATGGAGAAGGTACCTGAGTACCAACTTGCTGTCTCTCTAATTGCTGATGGACCAGCTGTTCCTGCCACGCTGGTTTCCCACCATGACGAACTGGACCTTGAACTTTGAGCCACAGTAAGCCCTTCAGCCTTTAAGTTGCTTTTGTGAGAGTATTCTCTCACAGCACAGAAGGGAAACTAAGATATATGATGTCTGTCCCTGTTCCTATGATGCTTTCAGCCTGTAGCTAGTTGCTGTTCACTGTGTGCTTGTGAATTCTACTGTGACTCTCTCTGTTTTAGGTGAACCAGTGAGCGACAGGAATGGTAGAGCTGACTGAGCTCACATAGTCACACAGTGTCTATCATGGCTTCAGCTCTTTGCTTGATTCCATGGTTCTGGATCTGAGGTGTCTTGCTGCATGTGCTGCCATACAGTTAAACTGCTGGGCACCTGATGCTCATAGTCTGACTCAGGTCTGTGTATGACCACTTGATTGTTAAATTCCAGCATCGTGTTTCTAATGTCTCCTCAGCTTGATCCCAAACAATTTTCCCCTGGGCAGCTGTTCCTTACTAGAATAATACTGTCCTTACTAGATTTTCTCTTCTGCTTTCTTGGCAATTTCTCCAGGTTGTTATTTTATCCATCCCTTCTGTGAGGTGTGTCACCATCACATTGTGTGGTCCTCTTTTCTGTCTCAGGTGACTCACAGATCACGTTAGTCAAGGTTTGCTTTGACTGCCATCCCCGTGATGGCCTTGCTTCCATGATACCATCTTATGCTTTGTTTCTAGCGTCTCGTCTGTGGGCTGCAGAGGCTGGTGAGTGAGCACTGCAGACCAGGGAGCTTCACTCCCACCAAGCAGCCTGCTCTCAGATGCTTTGTAAAAGCAGACTGGAAAGAGGGAGGAGCCAGTGAGACCCTTCTCAGCTGATGTTCTAAGTCACAGGCTTAAGCAGGAGAGCCACTGGTACAGTCTGGCTTTCCTAGCCATGTTATCTGTCCCCACCAGAGCACAGCCCCCTTTAGGTCTGAGAAAAACTTCAGAAATACAAATATATAACTCAGAATTTTTCATACAGATTTAAGAACTATTTATAATTTCTAAGTTAGATGGTGTCCCTCCATTTGTAGAATAAAACAACAACAATAAACCCCATTTAGCCATCGCCTCAGGTCTCTCCCCTTCTCAATTCAATCACTATTAGAATGAAATTTGTACAAGCTTGCACTCCCACCAGCAATGGAGGAGGGAGTATTCTCCTTGCTCCGCATCCTCGACAGTGTGTGCTATCATTTGAGGTTTTTATCTTAACCATTCTGACAGGTGTAAAGTGGAGTCTCAGAGTTGTTTTGATTTGCATTTCCCTGATGACTAAGGGCATTGAACATTTCTTTAAGTGCTTCTCAGCCATTCTAGATTCCTCTGCAGAGTGCAAACTTGTATAACTGCTTTGGAAATCAGTTTGGTGGTTTTTCAGAAAATTGGGGATAGTTCTACCTCAAGACCCAGCTGGACCACTCCAGGGCATATACCCAAAAGATGCCCCACCATAGCACAGGAACACATGCTCCACTATGTTCATAGCAGCCTTATTCATAATAGCCTGAAACTAGAAACAACCTAGATATCTCTCAACTGAAGAATGGATACAAAAAATGTGGTACATCTACACAATGGAATAGTATCCAGCTATTAAAAACCAAGACATCATGACTTTAGCAGGCAAATAGATGGAACTCAAGAATATCATCCTGAGTGAGGTAACCCAGACCCAAAAGGACACGCATGACAGGGGCCTAGCATAACTGTCCTCTGAGAGGCTCCACCCAGCAGCTGACTGAAATAGATGCAGAGACCAACAGCCAAACATTAGATGGAGACCAACAGCCAAACATTAGATGGAGCTCCAGGGACTCAGAGGAAAGGAGAAGAATTGGAGGAAGGATTATGGGCCCTGGAGGGGGTAGGATCTCCATAAGAAGACTAACAGAGTTGACTAAGCTGGACTCTTGGGCTCTCAGAGACTAGTCCCCCAACAGCTGGAGCGGAGTGGGGGGGCTGTCTGTGGAATATGCTCCCCTAACTGAGCTGCGTTGTCTGGACTCAGTGGGAGAGGATGTGCCTAGCCCTGAAGAGACTTGATGTGCCAGGATAGGGGGATACCCAGGGGGGCTGCTGCCCTCTCAGAGGATAAGGGGAAGAAAAGCAGGGGGAGGGGGAACTGGGAGGGACAGCAATCAGGTTGTAAAGTGAAGAAATAATTGATTTTTTAAAAAAATATTTAAATTTGTTAACTCATCCTTTTTAAACTCAAGCAAAAAATTTTAAATGTTTAAAAAAAAAATTTTTTTAAAGATAGGCTGGCCTAGACTTTGTCTTACACACTTGTCTGGCATCAAGTTCAAAGGATTTTCCTGTCTCTGCTTCCCTAATGCTGGGATTACAAGTATCTACTACCACATCAGGTACATGCACAAAAAAAAAAAAAAAAAATGAAATTCAGGAAATTATTATTTCACCTTTATTGCCCGTATAAAATCACTGGTATTCCAATGGAAGAAGGAACCAAATATTTTTAGTATTTTTTTAATAATAAAAAATAAAACAAACAAACTCAGTGTTAAAGCTTTTCCAATCTCAAATCATCTGACCTGTTAGATAGCGTCTCCCAACCATTTACACTGCCCCCCTCTGCGGGCGCCTTTCCGGCCAGCCCCAGCTGCCAGCTCCTTGTGGCATCCCCAGGGAGCAGGGAACAGTGAGTGCCTAGGACCTACCACCTCCCAGCTCAGGCAGGGTGGTCATGCTTCTGTTGAGCTTTAGAAAGTGTGGAGTTGCTTTTCACAGCTATGGCTCTTAGGTGGTGGCAGCAGTGACAAATGAGCAGATGGTATTTCCTTTTATGATTTATTTATGTGTACTGGTGCTTTGTCTGCATATATGTTTATGTGAGGGTACCAGATCCCCCCTGGAACTGGAGTTACAGACAGTTGTGAGATACCGTGTGGGTGCTGGGAACTGAACTTGAGTCTTCTAGAAGAGCAGCCAGTGCTCTTAATTGCTGAGCCATGTCTCCAACCCCTAATAGAAGGGTATTTCAACCAACAGATTTGGTATATGTTCCTGGGATTGCTCTATGAAAATTTTCTATGAAATGAGGTATATCTATAATGTTGTGCAGGAAGAAACAGTAACATTGCTGAAAATCTGAAAGTGATTGCTATTTTCAAATAGTCAATAAGCACATTAGGTGGGATGGCTCAGAGGTTAAGAGCACTGGCTCCTCTTCCAGAGGTCCTGAGTTTAATTCCCAGCAACCACATGATGGCTCACAACCATTTCATAATAAAATCTGATGCCCTCTTCTGGTATGTAGGTATACATGCAGATATACATTAAATAAATAAAACTTAAAAAAAAAGAAGAATGTTTGTGTAAGTGGTTTCTGAAGGACAGTTTTTATAGGAAACTTGCAGGGAAGTTGAAAATAGTATAGACATTTAAATAAATGATCATGTGATAGGGAGTAGATCGAGACAAAGTAGAATTTAAACACTGAAAGTTTAGCAGCAATGACTCACTATGTAACTACCATGGGATTGTTCTGCATTTTGACAACTTTCTCTAGTCTAGAGACTTAGTGGGTAAGTTGATTCACTATGAGATGGACCCGTAAGAGAACAACAAAACGTGGACTGATGACTGCTTAAGAGCCCCGCCAATAGCTAAAGGAAACAGGTCTACCTCCAGTCTCTCTTGGGGAAAGAGAGCCATCGGTGTCAGCCTGTTGACATAGCAGACATTAGCCCATTCTGTGTGTCTGCCCTAGTTTGCTGGAGCCTCCTAATTAAAAGCCCAGCCTCTGTTCCCTCCTCCTTGTTTCTCACAGTGCCCAGCTGGTCGCTCTCTGCCCTGTGGAGAGCTTGTGGTGGCTCCCGGTTCCCGGCAGGCAGCAAGTCCCAGAGCACCATACTTTCTTAATGCTTCCCTGCTCCTGGTCTTTGGCAAGCAGTTGTTGTTCCTGTTCTCTGTGCCACCTTTGGCCAAAGCATTTGCAGGGCACAGCAGAGCAGGGAGACCAAAGTGTGAATGTCACCTCGGGGCACTTGTCTGTTCTTCAGCTGTTGGTTAAACTGAACTTAGGACTAGACTTTTAAATCACATATAACTAAGTGGATCATTCCTATTGTTTGTATCAAAATAGCTGTCTTTAATTTTTAAAGAAGGCAAATGGGTATTTTTAATTATCAACAAATAAAAAAATGAAAATTATTTTAAGGTATTTTTCAGCTTTAGCTCATGGTTTTTTTGCTTCTATTTTTGTATGTTTCAAAATGTGTCTTTTCAAAACAAACTTTATTGATGGTAGGTTTAGGGACAGTGACCTAGGACGGACTCCACTAGCATACCTGTCATTCCTTATCACAGTTGCATGCTCCTGTCCCCATATACCCACTGGACAGTGAGCCCTCTGAGGGCAGGACTAGGTCAGCTGCCTGTTTCCAGCAAAACAGCCATACAACCAGTGTTCTGGAAATGTCTTAAGCCCGAGTCAGTGAGTGTCCCTCCACACATACCCACCTTTGTGACATCCATTTGGAGAATCTTGGCTCTTAAGTAGACAGACCTGAGACTGCCTGTGGACAGACTCCAGCAGGATGTTTTGTTGTTGCTGTTGTTGCTGTTTTCTTTTTTACCTTTTTTTAATTGGATATTTTCTTTATTTACATTTCAAATGTTATCCCTTTTCCTGCCCCCCCCCACCAAATCCCCTATCTCACTCCCCCTTCCCCTGTTTCTATGGTGGTGTTATCCTCTACTGGAAGGATAAACAGGCTGAGAAAGAAATTAGGGAAATGACACCCTTCCTTCACAATAGTCACAAATAATATAAAATACCTTGCTGTGACTCTAACCAAGCAAGTGAAAGATCTGTATGACAAGAACTTCAAGTCTCTGAAGAAAGAAACCGAAGAAGATCTCAGAAGATGTAAAGATCTCCCATGCTCCTTTTCCTTTTGTTTAACAATCCTATCACAGCTGATGTTCCTTCTGTAAGGCCAGGAAGTTGGAGGACTTTCCAGTCTCAGGATAAAGGTGCCTTTGCTGCTGGATCTACCAGCAGAAGCCAGCAAATGCTGTATTCATGCAGCCTTTTCCCAGCCTCACTCTGGATTGCTTCAAAGCACTAGCCCTCACACCACAACCCATCGCTGATTAAGCCACCACCCGTATGCTTCATTTGGGGTTTAAGGGATGATATGGGAGATACAAGCACATGCACTCAGATGGTGCGATTTAAATAAAACGTGACATGTGAAACAACAAGGTTCACATGAATGTGGCCAGAGAGCCCTGCTTCTCTGCCCTGTGATCCCCTGGGGACACATGCACTTCTCCCTCTGCACTGAATGCCCAGGAACAGGAGAGCTTGAGCGAAGCTCATTTTTGCCACTAAAAGCAGTGTCTCCCTCTGAGATCATCAAACACGAAGCAGCAGGCAGGTGAACTGGAAGGCTCCAGCAGTGCACACTTGTTTGCACAACCACTTCTGCCCCCACATGACTCTAGCCTGCTCACTAGTCTGCCCCACGTGACTCTAGCCTTCTCACTTGAGACTGGCAAATGTAGAATCAGATCAGTGGGAACGTTTTCCAGTCCATAAACCACCAGGAGTGGTTTTCCAGAGTAAGAGATATCAATGGCCATTTGTTTCCTCTGAACAAGGCATTAGTCATGGACTTCCTGGTGAGGATAGTTACTGTGTCGCTCCTGATGACAGCCCTTGAACAGTCCAGTAAGAAAAGAGCCACACCAGCTTTCCAGTGAACGTTCTGTGGGATCGAACTCAGGTCCTCAAGCTTGCATAGCACATAGCAAGCCCTTTCCAAATGACTCATCCGTCCAGCCTGCTGCCTAATATGTTTAAATATTCCTCCAATAAAGCCATGTATGTTACTACCAATGCAGTAAATATGTCTTGGGTGAAAGACTACAGAATATCATGCCATGAAAATTTGCTCAATTTTTCTCTTAAATAAGAAAATTAGAATGCACCATATTTTCTGATAGCAAAAGGCATTCATCAGTCCTAGCCCCTGGTGGCCTCTGTGCACTTTTAATGTTTGTTCTCGCCAATCCTTCTAACCCTTTCCACACTGACTAGAGAGAAACTGTACAGTGTCTTTCATTTTTGTCTGAAAAAGAGAAGTGCCTGCCAAAAAGCAGAATTGTTTTGAGTTCTTAAAATTTCTCAACCAAGAAAGCTAGTTTTCGGCAAAAAGGATCCAATTATCTACGCTCCATTTGAGAACTTTTCTTTCTAAGCCACGAGAAGGCTCAAGCACTGTGGGCGTCCCCATTTCACCTCCCACACCACACACCTCCTTCCCTTGCTTTCCTCTAAAATTTAATCATTTTTCTCTATTATATTTTCTCATGATATATGTTAATTACATCTAGAGATGAGTTGCCTTGGGCACTAGGGGTCTGAGTGGATAACAAGCCTGATGTATTCAAATGTAGTCTGGTGGTGTTTTTAAATTTTGTATTGCGTTAATCATATTCTTGTTTTTTGTCTCCTTTCTTTTGTAGTGGTTGGCAACATTTCTTTTAACAAAGACTGAATCTATTTGAAAGCCCAAGGAAGTTTCTTTCCCAATAAAGCAAGATAACATTACATGTCACAGGAGAGGCCAGGTGCTTCTGCTATTCAGTAAAAGGCCAGGGTCAATCCTTAAACTTATTAGCATCATTCCATATGAAGACCTCTCTGTTTCGTTAATAATTATTACCACACTTCTATTTTACTACTTATCTTAAAATAATGCCAGCTTGTAGAAGACTGGGCCTGTCAACAGCCATCTGTGGATCAGGGAAGGATTCATGGGGCCCTATCCCTGATGAACTGTCAGCTACTGAAGGATTTGGGGGAAGGGAAAATCGTTACCTTCAGTTGTGTATCCACTGGAGCCACTCAGATGGCTTGGTCAAAATGAAAGGATCACAAAACAAAGGATTGGGGAAAGGGGCCTGTAGGCAGGAGACAGTGCTGGCAGACGATGGTGGTAGATGAAGGTAAACAGAAAGCAGTTAAGTCCTGGGTGAAAATGTCAGTGAATTTAGCCAATAAAAACGAATGTTCTTGAACCAGGTGGTAGTGGTGCACGCCTTTAATCCTACCTACACACTCAGAAAACAGAGGCAAGCAGATCACTGAGTTTGAGGCCAGCCTCATCTACAGGGTGAGTTCCAGGACAATCGGGACTACACAGAGAAATGCTGCTACGAAAAACAAACAATTAAATATTTGTTAAATATTTGTTAAATATTTAATACCAGCACTCAAGTGCCAGGGGCTGGGGCAGGGGGAGGTGGGGGGGGCAGGGGGATCTTTTGTGATTTGTGATTTCTAGGGCAACAAAGATCACATACTGAGACCCGGTCTTTAAAGAAACTTCATTTAGTAAATATTATTTATATTTTACTTGTTGTTGTCTAATAATTAATAACTATTAGTTCTTATTATGACCTGGCCATCCCCCCAATAATCTAGTCAAAGTCTTTTTGATTTATTTAATCTTAATAATAATGATCTTAATAATTTACTAATAAAGCTTATTTAATCAGCTTTAGCACAGTTACTGGGCGATTACCCCTAATCTATTTTTCTATGCTAGACTGGCTACTTCCTGTCTGTGCTTCCCATCACTTGCTGTTCGGGAGTCTGAGTCTCACCCACCATGCTTTTGTCCCATGTCTGTCCTCAGGGACACTTCTCTTAGCCACATGCTCCTGGTCCGTCCTGTCTAAGGGAGACCTCCTGCCCTCTCCATCTTCTTTCCTTCTCCTCTGTTCTCTTTCTAACGGTCCCTACCTGGGACCCCCAGCCTGGTAGCTGAAACCCCACCTACCTCTACTCTCCCCAGTAATTGGCTGTCAGCCACTTTTATTTAACCAGTCAGAAAAGATAGGCGAGCAAAGTTTACAACATCACTTGGTGTACTTGAGAATGGGCTACTCTGGACTGCAACGGGATCTTTTTTTTTTTTAAGATAGATAGATAGATATATATATATATATATATATATATATATATATATATATATATATATATATATATATATATATATATATATATTTGAATACACTGTTGATGACTTCAGACATACCAGAAGAGGGTATGGGATCCCATTACAGTTGGTTGTGAGCCACTACTTGGTTGCTGGGACTTGAACTCAGGACCTCTGGAAGAACAGCCACTTAACCACTGAACCATCTCTCCAGTCCCTGCAACTAGATCTTAAGGGACAGTATTTAGCATTTGAATACATAGCAGCACCAGACCAACTCCCAATAATTATTGATAAGAATTATCTTTTAATTCTACTTCTGAGTCACCCCTCTGTTTACAGTACTGATCAAATCTGTGTTCATTGTCTCCTGAGCCTTCTGTTTTCTGTTCTCATGTTTACCTCATTCTGAGTGTTCTGTGGACACTTTGGTTTCAGGACATAGCAGGTACTGAAGGAGATACCAGCTTTTGAAGCTCTTCTGCCTTCTCTTTTTCTTTCACCCTCAGGTTTTTTTCTAAGGAAAAAAAAAACTAATGTAAATCTATAGAAATGAAGCTCATTAAAATATCCTCAAAATAAATATCTTTATTTTAATATGTTTTGGTCCTGGCTGGATTAGGGAGCAGCTTTATGTACCTGTACAAACAGCATTTCATACAGACTGCATTTCCTCTCCTGACCTCTCCCCACCACTTTGCCCCCTCCCTCAGAGGCTAGTTACCCTCCCATCCTGCCTCCTCAGAAGTCCGCCTCCCCACACCACCCACCCACACACCAACACCAGTTTTATTTCCTCATTTTAACAAAGATTTGGTCTGTGCATAACTTAATTATTTTTATTGTATCTGGCATCATTTTTAAGTAAACTACTGCATATAAAAAATTTTGACTTCAAAAAAGGATGTAAATTACAGTTAAAAGAAAACTAGTTTAGCATACTATTTCTTTGTGCCACCCACATACTGACTTCAACTTTGATAGAAAATTGTACTATGTAAACTAGTAAGAAACAGGAACAATTTGTAATAGCATAAGTGCCAGCAATTAGCTGAACATTCATTAATTAACTCAAGCATTACCAGTAACTGGAAAGCCATCTCTATTAAAACTTGGGCCAAAGAAACTGAAGCTGAGATGTGGTTTAGCTTTTCTTCTCCCCAGTATTGTTAAAATTGTTGACTCTAAATTTTTATTAGCTAATATTTCAAAGCTGTTTTTTAAAAGGAACAAGTCAAAACAGTTTTGAAATTGCTGTATTCTCTTCAGGCATTGTTTGGTATGTGTAGAATTAATGTTTGACCCAAGATGCTCATAAATGTGGACCAATGATTTAAATCTAATACTCTGGAAGAAATAAATATCGTTGTATCCTTAGGAATCTGTGTCCAATGCTGTCTGTTGCCACAGTAAGTGCCTTGTTATTTACTGACTTCGAGTTTATAAGATGTCATAGAAATCCAGCTCTTCTCTTACTATTAGGTACCTGCAGAGCAGAGTAAGTACATTGTGCCATCCCCTCCCCCAGCACACAGCTGCATCAGCACATAACTGCCCCAAATACAAGCAACTAGAGTTTTGTGTCACTCATTTTACATAGTTCACCAGCCTATACTTTCCCTTTGATGTTCAGATGAAAGCATCCATAGTATGACAGAGCAGACAGTGTTTTTATCCTGAAATAATTCTTTTTCCCATAGCCAGTCTCACCGACAGTCATGTTTCCCATTTGCCTTTATCCCCATTGCAGTCAGCTCTGGAGAGCATCAACACTTAGTAATCATAGTAATAATAATAGATGAAAATAAAAAACAAAGCCAAGACAACAACAAAACAAGAAAGGCAAAGCCACGTGTTCTTACTTCAAGCACCGAGCCATTCATGAGATCTCATTTGACAAGTTGCATACTATCAGATGTCAAACATTATAGAGCAGTTTCATTGGCCTTTTTAAACTTAGAATTCACCTTAAGTTGACTAATCCTAAGGCTCCGTGCAGCACCGTTCCTGCAGAAGCTGACTTTCCTTCCTTCGCGCTGACAATGATGCTAGAGTTTCTTGTTCCTTTTTGGTGCTGGAAGGTGTCAAGTTGTTGCCCTTAAAAGATGTGAGAGCTGAGGTGAGAAAGCCATTATGCTGCTATAAAAATCTGTGTGAACAAGTATTTTTCCTCTCCCCACCCACCCTCTAGTGCTAGAATATTAATAGTGGATTTAAGTCAGCTAGTGAAACTTTGTTCTTAATTTATTCAAAACTGAAAATTAATTTGTCATTAAAAGATAGTATAAAATATAACTGACAGTGAAGGTATAAGACCTGTGGCTATATAACCACATCCCCTAATATTTTACAAAGGCATACTGAAGGGCACCAATAGACGGCCAGAATGTATTTCCACAGTTCTTTACATTTAGTGGGACATTTAATTTGATTTTTATAAAAGACAAAACCATGATTCTTTGGGATATATTTTTGGTGAAGTGGAGGAAGCAATCAAGTCTGGGAACAAACCATCATCCCACAAGACCATGATCGTGGAAGCTTGGAAGAGGGTCAGGATAGTGATGAGCCAGACTCAAGGGGCTAACTCAAGAAACCCATTACCTGTCAAATTAAAGAATTCTTTCTAACAAGGTATAAATGAGACAGGAAGTCTAGAAACTGGTAAAGGTGCATATTGCCCATGTATCTGTCCTAGCCCTGGTACATTGAACACTTTGATGGGGAGTTACCCTGTGCAATAGGAAATCTGAATTCAGCTCATCTGGAATAAAAGATGGACATAAACCATCAACTCAGTGCTGTAACTAGTCACCCCCAAAGGTACCTTGCTGACATCACAGTACTTTGTATGACAGACTAAAAGATAATTTGGATAATTACAAATTTTGAAGTTTGTAATAAAATCCAGGGTCAAGGTCTGAAGTTCACAGCACAGCCAGTGTCTTACACATGGTAGGTGCTCCAGACTGCATATGGAGCTTTGTGGTTTACTTTGAATAACTAACAGGGTCTTTTGAAAAGTAATTTGTACTTGGAGAGATACCGGTTACAATTTATTTCATGTGATTCCATTGATGCCATGCATACAGAAAGTAAAGGCATGAAATTGCTTGTAACACTGCACACAGGTTTGGCAAAAGCATCCACAGGTGATAGTAACTTCACAGCTCATTAGAAAAGAGGCTCGGAGCATAGATAACTCAGTGCTGACACTTTTCAACACCCAGACTTAAGGGCCAGATAACGAGTAAGAGAACAGCTTCAAATACAAACAGTATGGCCTTGGATTTCATCTCCAAATCTTCAAGATCCTATGGAGTAGTTGTGTTCTTCAGGTAGCATTATAGTATGACCTTTGCCCCATGACAGACTGGGTGGGATGTGCTTGTTCTTCTGATGGCCAGATGGCAACTCGTCATCAGAATTTTTAAATAGTATAAGCATTCTTTGTAATATGTAGTAATCTGTGCATCCTTTTAAATAGTCTATTCATCCTCGGGAGCTCATTTAGAGTAGTGAAATTACTACAAGTAAGATTCCTGGAGGAAAGGGAACCGATTTGGCCACGGTATTGATTTATAAACCACTCAGACTTACACTGTCAACAGAGTCCTGTTGTTGGCGGCAGTTTTACTCTTTCTGTCGTTCCCCTTGGGAAAATCAAGATGATGAACAAATGTAGATATTTACTCATTGATTTATTTATTCCTGCCCAAACATAGGTTTATTTCCTTCCTGACTGAAGTGTTTGGTTTGACTTTAGGGACACCACAGTGCAGTCTCTGACTCTTCAGCCCACAGTGAGAGATGGACTGATTGTGTATGAAGACTCACCTCTGGTCAGTAAGCCAATAATAACAATATTTTAAAGTGGGTTTTGCTTGTAACCGTATCTCAGCCTGTGGATGGGTTAATTGTCTAATTGGAGCACATGTGTATATTGTTTTAGATGCGCAGGTCTGTCTCATTGGAGCACATGCATGTACCATTTTAGATGCACATTTCTATCAAAATGACATTATTGGGAAAGTAACATATTCTTTCACTGCTCTTTCGCTCCTGAGTGAGAGTCAGGGACTGACAGGAATCCCCTGCTGATTTCCTGAGATTGTTTCTAAGTCTGCTGTTGTTCTAAACTAACAGAACGTTACCTGAGTGTTTTGAGAAGGTGACTCCAATCTAAGCCTGGCCACAATAGTGCACAGCAGGCAGCAATCATGGAACCACTGTGGGCCAGGGGACGCTGACATCTGTGCCAGGAGTCTCCAAGGCTGAGCCCAACTCTTCTCTGAGAAGAGGTTAGAGGAGCCACATGTTGGCTTTGTAAATAAATCAATCCTAAATTAAAAAAATTCTTATCAAGTCTTGAGAGTACAGTATGAGGTTTTGTGATGAAAGGGAACATTTTAAGGCGGTGGTGGCGCACGCCTTTAAGCCCAGCACTCAGGAGGCAGAGGCAGGCAGATTTCTGAATTCAAGGCCAGCCTCATCTACAGAGTAAGTTCCTGGACAGCCAGGGCTATGCAGAGAAACCCTGTCTAGAGAAACTATCTCAAAAAACAAAATCAAAACAAATAAAAGGTGGGGGAAAAACCTTTATCAATTTGCATTTAAAATGATTAGTTAACACTGTATAGTCAGAACAGTTTATGGTGTGGTCATAAATGTTATAGGTTGTTAGTATCTCTTATAGAAAGAAATCTTAGGTTTATGTTGAAATGCATAGAGTATCTCCTGTCTGCCTCCTTAAAAGCATGAGGAGAGGCATGGCAAGGTAGATCAGGTAAACAGCTCCCATGTTCCTTATCATGGCCCCTCCACATGGTTACTGAAGACCTCTCGAGCTTGCCTGCCTTTCTCCTTCCTATTCAAACATCTATAGACTACACCTTTATACAAGATCAGTCTAGTAATTTTTTAAATTTTTTATTAGATATTTTCTTCATTTACATTTCAAATGCTATCCCAAAAGTCCCCTAGTAATTTTACCTGTATTTTTCCATACCTGCTTCAATTTTCCAAAGTAAATATTTTGTGTATTCTGCCAAGTTCAGTATCCTGCAGGCTAGCCTAGTGCTCCATTTTTGTAGTGTCAGAACTCACACATGTGTAGTTGTTCCCTGTTTCTTTTTGTTGTTGTTTTTTTCGAAACAGGGTTTCTCTGTGTATCCCTGGCTGTCCTGGAACTCACTTTGTAGACCAGGCTGGCCTCAATCTTAGAAATCCACCTGCCTCTGCCTCCCAAGTGCTGGGATTAAAGTGTGCCCTGTTTCTTTTTCTTTTTCTTTTTCTTTTTCTTTTTCTTTTTCTTTTTCTGTTTTTGTTTGTTTGTTTGTTTGTTTGTTTGTTGAGACAGGGTTTCTCTGTGTGCCCTGGCTGTCCTGGAACTCACTTTGTAGACCAGGCTGGCCTCAAACTCAGAAATCCACCTGCCTCTGCCTCCCGAGTGCTGGGATTAAAGTGTGCCCTGTTTCTAATGAGGTGAAGTGCAAAGTTCCTGCTCTGGCAGCCCATTCCTTAGCCTTCGTGTGCGTTTTCTTACATTTACTGTCTAGAGTCAACATAGGCTCTCCGTGTTCACTCTTCCCCAAGTACAGTTTGGCCATCGATTCTCTTTGGCTTGCATACCCACCTCCTCTGAGCTATAAAACTTTGACAGTATTTGAAGATCCATGAAAGCAGTTTTTCAAAACACACAGTGACTGTTATGTCAGACTTCTGTCAGCTCTGTGGCCCTTCATCTACGTCTTACACACCTTAAGGGCCCCCATTCTAGGGAGTGAAATGTGGGGAATGAACATGCAAAACCTGCTGCTATGTTTTAGTAACTCTGTGAAGCCTCTGTTGCTGACTGTGTAGTAGTGGGCCGTAACCTACCAGCAGCTCTGGCAAGTTCAGAGCAGTGAGCACTGAGCACTGAGCAGTGAGCAGTGAGCTGTGAGCAGTGAGCACTGAGCAGTGAGCAGCGAGCAGCGAGCAGCGAGCACTGAGCAGCGAGCAGTGAGCACTGAGCAGCAAGCAGTGAGTAGTGAGCAGCAAGCACTGAGCAGCGAGCAGCGAGCAGTGAGCAGTGAGCACTGAGCAGTGAGCACTGAGCAGTGAGCAGCGAGCAGCGAGCAGTGAGCAGTGAGCAGTGAGCACTGAGCAGCAAGCAGTGAGCACTGAGCAGTGAGCACTGAGCAGTGAGCACTGAGCAGTGAGCAGTGAGCTGTGAGCAGTGAGCAGTGAGCAGCGAGCAGCGAGCAGTGAGCAGCGAGCAGTGAGCTTTTAGTAGTGCTTGCTTTGGTTCTTTTCTTGATTATTACAAATTTTTCTCTCTCAAAAGGTTAAAGCAGTAAAGTTGGGTCATATTCTAGTAGTAGATGAGGCAGACAAAGCCCCAACAAATGTCACCTGTATTTTGAAAACTCTGGTAGAAAACGGAGAAATGATTCTAGCGGACGGAAGACGTATTGTTGCAGGTAAGTACTGAAAAGCAACGTTTTCCTTACTGTGTCAGTTTGCACCTTTAGTATGCTTTGTTGGCTGTTTGGTTTTGTTTGATGCTAAGAGTAGAATCAAAGCTTCAGCCTTGGAATCACATGCTCTGTCATACACATCATCCACAGCCTAATCAGTCTCTGTAAATCTCAGTAGTAGACGTGAGACAGATCAGCTTATACTGTCCTAGTCTGAAAATGTCAACCTTGAGCCTTTATACTAAGTTTTCATATTCTTGTGTATGATTGTATTATTGAATTGCTATCTGAAAATTTTTAGAAACATTGGTGTGTTTCTCTTCCTCACAAAATTTATATTATTGGCTCGGTACATTTAAAAATCACTAATGTGAACTGGAGAGATGGATCAGTGGTTAAGAGTACTTGCTGCTCTTCCAAAGCATCCAGGATCCATTTCCAGAACCTCCATGTTTACTCACATCTGTAACTCCAGTGCTGGGCAGTCCAGTGCTGTCTTCTGGCCGCCCCTGGCGCCAGACACACAAATAGGTGAACACTTGCAGACAAAATGCTAGACACATTTTTTACAGATCACTGGATGTTTTGTTTAATTCGTATGTGTGTATATGTGTGTACAATTGTATAGATATAGGTAGATATAGATATAGATGATATAGATATAGATGAATCACTTGGGAAGAGGTTATTCTCTGCTTTAGATTTTCTTTTCTTCCTACCCATACACACATTCTTTTTGCAGTTATTGCTGGAAAAGAAATGAAGATAAATTAATCTCATCAGTGTTGTCTTCATTAGGATTTCTGTTCCTGTCATAAAGCAGTATGATCACATGCACCTTTGCGACTACAGGTTGTAGTCCATCACTGAAGGAAGGCAGGGCAGGAACTCAAGTCAGGAAGCTGGAGGCAGGATCTGAGGTAGAGATCATGGAGGACATCGTGGCTTACTGGCTTGTGCCTGGTAGGGCTCTCAGTGTGCTCTTTTGTGCACCTAGGACGCCCCTGCCTAGGGGTGGCATTACCCACAGTGGGCTGGGTCCTTTCATATCAATCACTAACAGAGAGATGACTCACAGAATTTTCTACAGGCACTCTTACTGAGGCATGTTCTCATTAGAGGTTCCCACTTCCCAGGTGAACTACCATGTGTTAAGCTGACCAAAAACAAAACCAAACCTAGCCAGCACAAGTATATATAACTGCAAGACAATGTAAGTTTGCCTAATACAATGAAAGATTCTGATTTCAGAGGGTTTTTTTTTGTCTCCTGAAAGACTTGAAAATCCATAACTAGCCATAGAAAATACATAGCCAGTGCCGTAAAATCATCAGTATTTGAAGTGTACATACAAAGAGGACTCTGCTAGAAAGCTCAGCATCATAGAGGCTCTTTGATGCTGTTGGTGCACGGTCCCTACTCCAGCCTCTACTTAGCACCAATAACATCATTTTTTTTTATTTTGAATTTTTTTCAATTTTTATTAGATATTTTCTTCATTTACATTTCAAATGTTATCCAGAAAGTTCCCTATACCCTCCCCCATCCCCACCCCTACTCCCCTACCAACCCACTCCCACATCTTGGCCCTGGTGTTCCCCTGTACTGGGGCATATAAAGTCTGCATGACCAAGGGGCCTCTCTTCCCAATGATGGCCAACTAGGTCATCTTCTTCTATGTATGCAGCTAGAGACATGACCTCTGGGGGTACTAGTTAGTTCATGTTATTCTTCCACCTATAGGGTTTAAGACCCCTTCAGCTCCTTGGGTACTTTCTCTAGCTCCTTCCTTGGGAGTCCTGTGTTCCATCTAATAGCTGACTGTGAGCATCCACTTTTGTGTTTGTCAGGCACTGGTATAGCCTCCCACGAGATAGCTATATCAGGGCCCTTTCAGCACTATCTTGCTGGCATATGCAATCGTGTCTATGTTTGGTGGCTGATTATTGGATGGATACCCGGCTGCCGCAGTCACTGGCTGGTCCATCCTTTTGGTTCAGCTCCACACATCATCTCTGTACCTCCTTCAATGTGTGCTTTGTTCTTAATTCTAGGAGGGGAGAAGTGTCCACATTTTGATCTTCATTCTTCTTGAGTTTCATGTGTTTAGTAAATTGTATCTTGGGTATTCTAGGTTTCTGGGCTAATATCCACATATCAGTGAGTACATGTTATGTGAGTTCTTTTGTGATTGGGTTACCTCACTCAGGATGATGCCCTCCAGATCCATCCATTTGCCTAGGAATTTCATATATTTATTGTTTTTAATAGCGTAAATATACCAAATTTTGTATCCGTTCCTCTGTTGAGGAACATCTGGGTTCTTTCCAGCTTCTGACTATTATGAATAAGGCTGCTATGAACATAGTGGAACATGTGTCCTTATTACCAGATGGAATATCTTCTGGATATATGCCCAGTAGAGGTATTGCAGGATCTTCTGGTAGTACTATGTCCAATTTTCTGAGGAACCGCCAGACTGATTTCCAGAATGGTTGAACAAGCTTGCAGTCCCACCAACAATGGAGGAGTGTTCCCCTTTCTCCACATCCAAGCCAGCATCTGTTGTCAACTGAATTTTTGATCTTAGCCATTCTTACTGGTGTGAGGTGGAATCTCAGAGTTGTTTTGATTTGCATTTCCCTGATGATTAAGGATGTTGAACATTTTTTCATGTGCTTCTCAGCCATTCGGTATTCCTCAGTTGAGAATTCTTTGTTTAACTCTGTGCCCCACTTTTTAATGGGGATATTTGATTTTCTGGTGTCCACCTTCTTGAGTTCTTTATATATATTGGATATCAGCCCCCCTATCTGATTTAGGATTGGTAAAGATCCTTTCCCAATCTGTTGGTGGCCCTTTTGTCTTGTTGACAGTATCTTTTGCCTTACAGAAGCTTTGCAACTTTATGAGGTCCCATTTGTCAATTCTTGATCTTACAGCACAAGCCATTGCTGTTCTGTTCAGGAATTTTTCCCCAGTGCCCATATCTTCGAGGCTTTTCCCCACTTTCTCCTCTATAAGTTTCAGTGTCTCTGGTTTTATGTGAAGGTCCTTCAACCACTTAGACTTGACCTTAGTACAAGGAGATAAGAATGGATCAATTCCCAGTCTTCTACATGATAGCTGCCAGTTGTGCCAGCACCATTTGTTGAAAATGCTGTCTTTTTTCCACTGGATACTTTTAGCTCCCTTGTCAAAGATCAGGTGTGTGGATTCATTTCTGGGTCTTTGATCCTATTCCATTGATCTACCTGTCTGTTGCTGTACCAGTACCATGCAGTTTTTATTACGATTGCTCTGTAGCTTGAGGTCAGGCATGGTGATTCAACCAGAGGTTCTTTTATTGTTGAGAAGAGTTTTTGCTAGTCTAGGTTTTTTGCTATTCCAGATGAACTTGCAAATTGTCTTTTCTAGATCCTTGAAGAATTGACTTGGAATTTTGATGGGGATTGCATTGAATCTGTAGATAGCTTTTGGCACGATAGCCATTTTTACTATATTGATTCTGCCAATCCATGAGCATGGGAGNTGATGTTTCCCTGATCTCTTTCTCAGCCCATTTATCCTTTGTATAGAGAAAGGCCATTGATTTGTTTGAGTTAATTCTATATCCAGCTACTGCACTGAAGCTGTTTATCAGGTTTAGGAGTTCTCTGGTGGAGTTTTTGGGGTCACTTATATATACTATCATATCATCTGCAAATAGCGATAATTTGAGTTCTTCCTTTACCAATTTGTATCCCCTTGACCTCCTTTTGTTGTCGAATTGCTTTGGCTAGGACTTCAAGTACTATATTGAATAGGTAGGGAGAAAGTGGGCAGCCTTGTCTAGTCTCTGATTTTAGTCTTGGAAAGATCGGGAATTCAAGGCCCATACCTAAACATGATAAAAACAATCTACAGCAAACCAGTAGCCAACATCAAACTAAATGGAGAGAAACTGGAAGCAATAACATCATTTTTAACATTTCTATTTCACAGCTAATGAAAAATGAGAATTTGCCTTAGTATTGTCCCTTTGACAGAGTCCCCCAGACTCTCAGAGAATAGAACTCAGCCTACTCCCTTGCTCTGGAACTCACAGCACTACAAAGACAGTACACCAGGAAAGGAGAAGGGGCTCTGGAGACAGAGCTGCTCTGGCTGTGTCTGGCCCTTTGTGTGTTCTCCTGTGATTTGGAAGGCTAGCTTAGAAATAAAAGAATATAATAATTTTCAAATTCAAGTGTGATTTTCAAACAGCTTTTATTTCTGGTGTTCCAGATTGAAGCAGGGCCATTGAGCCATGTTTATCATATGTCCTACCAGAGCCTCATAGGTGGCATTTGAATTGGGAACTCCTGTTTTGAGCAGAGTTTCACAAACATTTTGTTTTTCAGATGCAGCTAATGTGGATGGAAGAGAGAACGTTATTGTGATTCATCCTGACTTCAGGATGCTGGTTCTGGCCAACAGGCCTGGCTTCCCCTTCTTGGGCAATGATTTCTTTGGAACTTTAGGTAAAAACAATGACTATAATAATAACAATGATAGTTTCAACCGCAATGCTGCACTGAATGGCTGCTGTGACTTACTGTGAGCTGTGTCTGCCCTGGCCACATGGGGAGCGGAGAGCTTTTGATACTCACAGGAGTTATTTTTCTGGGATCACTTAGCCAGTGAGTGGTGGAGCTGAGCTTGTGTCCAAGTCTGGCTTAGCCCCTTCCTCCTTAAGCAGTTGTACTGTACTTTGCTGTTTGGTGCTACACCATGAATGGCTCCTAGTGTCTGCTTCTATCACCTCCTCCAACTAAAAAGACCAGCTGTGAAGAGACTGAGTCATCCTGAGTAGAGAGGCACCCCACCCCCACCCCAGGATGCATCATCATCATCATCATCCACGAAGGAGGATTCCTCTGCTCTGGAACCTCACACACAGTACCAAGCAAGCCTGTGCTCCTGTTAGGATCCTGATCTGGCAGTTCACATAGGATTTGTCCCAGTGGTTTACCTGAACAGCCATCTAAGTACAAGGACAGTCAGTACAACATTGTGTACAGTAACTAGAATGAAAACAACTACTGTCCTTCCTTCCAAAGGAGACTAGATAAAGAAATCCTGCTGTATCCACACAGTAGATAGTATGCCACTATTAAGAGAAATATCAGTAATACTAGCATGCTAAAATAAAAAGCAATAGTAATTGTAACAATAAGTGGTGGAAATGAGGATGGTAGTCTATACATTCCAGAAGGGACAGGTATATGCTGCAGTCTCTCTTATACTGTTTAGGTCATTTTTATTTTAGACTCCTGCATTACTGCTGCTGTTACAAATGGGCTCATGTGAACACTCTGGAGCAAGCCTATAGTTCTCTCTAGTATGGAAAGGTATAAGTTCTTCCCAGGATTAGGTTCTTCATAGCTGCTCTCATCCGAGGGCAACATTCTCACGTTTATCCCAAGGCCCACAGTGACGATGCTCAGTGTCTGTCCAACTCTCCTGCCACTCCCTTCCCTGGGCCAGGTGTGCCTGCTGGAGCTGAATCAACCACCTCGAATGTTGGTGAAAGCAGCCTCATTTTGTTGGTGAGGCCCACATGACTGCCCTCTCCCACCTCTGGCTGTACCACCATGGACCATACTAACTTATCCTTGTAACAATATCATTCCATGGATGGGGAGTTTTTAAAATCGTTGAACTATATTACCTAGAGTTGTACCTAGGTAATATATGGTATCTGGAAGATGTTTAGTAATTATTTGGTGACTGCATGGTAGAGGGACCAAGTACCATTTACATTCAAGATAACTTTCATTTTCAAGAAAAAAACAAAACAAACAAAAAACCCAGAGCTGTCCTGCATGTTTGTATTTGAAAATGTCAGTCTGTAAGATGAAGCCTGAAGCTGTGATACTCGGCTTTATTACAGGCACAGGTACATATGCACACATAAAATAGCTGTGTATCCAAATGGTCCCCAAATCAAAATAAGGCCTCACTGCTACTGGTCTAGACTGAGCCATTCCCACCGAGTGTTTTGCCGGGGTTCTGTATATTGTAATATCTCCCAATAATCATGTATTCAGACATCACATACATGTTTATAGAATTAAACTCATGCAGGACAAACCATACATCATTCAGCTTTCTCCTGGTTCAGGCGTTTTCTTTCTGCTTTGTACAGTCCTATTATTAGATGGGCTCTCTGAGATTTGCTGAGCGACTACTGGCCCTTTAAACCCTGGTTGCAGTCTGTGCTGCAGCCTCACAGTGATTGACCGCTCACTGAATGGGACTCTCCTTCTTCTCTGTAGGTGACATTTTTAGCTGTCATGCCATTGACAACCCCAAGCCCCACTCAGAGCTGGCGATGCTCAAACAGTACGGCCCGGACGTGCCTGAGCCCATCCTGCAGAAGCTCGTGGCAGCCTTTGGAGAGCTGAGGAACTTGGCTGACCAAGGGATTATCAACTACCCTTATTCCACCAGAGAAGTGGTCAACATCGTCAAACACTTACAGGTGTGGTACACTCCTGTGTCTTTCAGACTGTACGGTTTATAGCTGGCGTTTCCATTCTATGATAGGTCAGCCAGGCAACCTGATGCGATGTGTGCATAAGCTAAGTAATAAATCTAAAAGACCAACGATGTTCTCACTTCAGTCTCTGAGTTGGCTGTGGCAAGGTTTTGTGCCTTGGGCATTACCAATCAGCTAAAAACTGATGAGTCGACTTTGGGTGTGTTTTGCTTTTTATAGGGGGGGGGGGTTGAGGGAAAAAATAATTAAGCAACAAGGAAATGTTTCTATTGTTTGGCTTTTTACAACCAGCATGTGGTGTCTGGGTAGGAAGTGTTACAAATGACATGAGGTAGAAAGTAGAACAAGAACTAACAGACAATATACTAAAAGAATGTCTGTCAATCTAGGTAAGAGGTCAAGAAAAGAAAACTCCTATGATCATATACAATGTATAACCCACTTAATAAAGAAAAAGAAAAAGTGTAGACTCTATGTAGCAAATAATGATTTCCAGACAATAGCCACAGCCTTGTGACTCTGGAATTCTCTTCCATCTCTAGCCCTCCAAGAAAACCTTACTGAAAAAATAGATAGCTGAGAGGTAAAGGAGGGAGGTTTGCAGGGAGCAAAGCTTCCTCCGCTGCAGAGGGAGAGATTCCGCTACATAGCACAGTGGCTAAAGAGCAGGTGATAAGAATGGAAGGTTCATTTCAATATTCATTAAGATATAATTATGCAAAATGACAAATACGTCAGTGCACATGCTTCAATGATACCGCAACATCTACACTACAGAGATATTGCATTATCCTAAAGTCTGAAAACTGATTTGAAAAAAATTTATTATTATGTTTTATGTATAATATATATATTTGCTTTATATATATATATATATGTTTTATTTTAAATGTGTATGTATGTATAATAGATATATTTATATGGGAAGAAAAAGAAAAGCTTATGCTCTGTAGGAGGCCTTTCTAAGTCCAGCTCACCAGCATGGATGCCAGCTCCAAGAGGAAATGAGAACAGTCAGGAGAGGGACCCCCAGCACAGGTCCAGCTGTGGCGGCTCCTGCCCTCTGAGCTCTGTGTCCAGGGAGCAGCTGACAGCACCGAGCTCCATTTCCTGTCCCTAAGTTCCTCTTCCCCTCCTTGTGCCTTTATCTTTTTTTTCCCATTTATTCATAGACTATGAGTTTTCTAGACATATCTGTGTTGACATTCAGCATTTTATTTAGCTGGTTTGTTTAACTTGGTCAATCTAGTATGCCTTTTTTTTTTTTTTTTTTTTGTAAATCACGTTTTATTTAGAATACAGAACAATGGGTGAATTTCATACAGGCATGGCATGGTGCCTTACTCTGTCCATTCCTCCCACCTCTGCTCCTCCTCACTATTCCTCCTCACCTCATATTGGTTCCCTATGCCCAAATTGTTCCCTCTCTTCTGTGCATGTGCGTGCATGCGTGTGTGCGTGTGTGTGTGTGTGTGTGTGTGTGTGTGTGTGTGTGTGTGTACATAGTTAAAGCCGCCTGCGTGTTTAACAGAGAACATGATATTCCGTCTTTCCCTCCTTGCCCTCTTTTGCCCCCCCTCCCCCTTTAAACCTTATCCTTTCCACTCAGAGGCCCCCCTTCCACTTGCATGTCCTCTGTGTGTTTGTTTAGCACAGAATCCACATGAGAGAGAACACAGCATGCTTGTCTCTGCTTCTGCCTTACATCATGTCTCATGATCTCCAGCTCCATGCATTTTTCAGTGAGTGACAGGACTTATTTTCTTTATGGCTGCCTAAAACCTCAATGTGGGTACATACCACATATTAATCCAGTCATCTGTCAGCACACATCTAGTCTGTTTCATGTCTTGGCTGGCAAATTGTGGAGCAGTAAACAGGTTGAGAAGCCAGCAGAGGGTCCGAGCAGGGCCCCACACCTGAGATACACAGTAGAAATGGAAGCGCTGCTAACCATGAGTGTGTGTGCTTCCTTCCTGCCTGCTTATCAGACACAGCTAATGCGTTTCTGCTGAAGTCCATATGTGCACTATTGCTCTATAAATTTTACAAACCTTTACAATGATGTATGCTTTATCTCATACAGAAATTTCCCACTGAAGGCCTCTCCAGTGTGGTTCGGAATGTATTCGACTTCGATTCTTACAACAACGACATGAGGGAGATTTTGATGAACACTTTGCACAAATATGGGATCCCCATTGGAGCAAAGCCTACCAATGTGCAGCTGGCAAAGGAGTAAGGAAACGCACTGTTGATAGAACCTTGAGCATTGTCCTTCTGACTCTTAGATGCTGGTAGTCCCTAATCTGCTGTAGACACCGCTAAGCTGACTTGGTGTGGGAAGCCCTCCAGGAGTAGTGCTCTTCAGAGGCTACTGTTTGCTGGCTGGTCTCAGCTAAGTAGCATCATTTATATAGTCCTGTAAATTAAAGATTTCAGTTTTATGACTATCCCATGAGTAGATGTAACACACTCAAATAAAGGGGAATATTTGTTTCTTTATCAGTCTCTGTCCTTTTGTTGAATGACTGTGGGTCTCTATTTTATAATCCAGTGCAATTTAGTATACAGCTGTGAAAACTGCATAAGAGTAAAATGTTCATTTGTCAAGATGCTTTCTTTAGGATAGATAGGCTTCTAAATATACCAGATTAATGCAGATCGAAGGGTACTTATTCTAGTTTTATAGATGAGAGAGGTAATGAGAAAAATCGGACTCCTAGCACATGGGATGACAACCCACCTTTTATATGTTCCAACCAAATATGTTGTTGACCAGATGGTAGTTGGCATCTTTGTCTCCAAATGTAGGTTGCCATAAATTCACATGAAGCAGTCATAGATCTTAAGGTAAATTACCTTATTCTACGTGAGGCACTATTTAGAATGCGGTTAAGTTTAAGTCAGTGATTAGTCTGGTAATCTATGTTTTCCTAAGTCTATACATCATCATTCTTTGAAGTCATAAAAACATCATAGTAGAAGCCAGGAAAAACCAATTACTAACATACCAAGAATTTCTCAAAGAGAAACAAATATTCCCCTTCTGTGGTAAAAGCACAAGATGGTGCTATGTTAGACATTCTGAGTGTGCTGGTGTGAGTTATCAATGAGTCATTTTCTTTCAGGAATTGCAAGTGGGAGTCAACTGCTCATGCATATGTGTTTCTATACAATACAGTTTTAGTGATTGCTTAGCAGTCCCATGGGCATCTTGAGCAATGCAGTTTCTTGAGTACAACGTCTTCTATATTAGAGAGTTGAGAGCATGCCTTAATATACAAACTTAATTTACTCTCATGTCTTTCTTACAGACCCTTCTCTTCCTTTTCACTTGGCAATAGGATGGTTTAATCACTGTTAATAAACTTATGTCATTAAGATTCTAGCCCTGTGGAAAATAGGCTTGTGAATTGCAGCTAATTTCTTAGTGTGTTATTTATTGGTGTAACCTGTGTTAGTTCGGCACATCAATTATAAGAAAACTGTTGGCATTTTCTTTTGGAAGGAAGGCAGAATAATGGCTTGGCTCCTTGTTGTCATAGTTATTGTGAAGAGCAGCCCTTAGTGCAGTGGGCTTGCACCTGCCAGGGCAAGAGACTGCTCTCTCTACTCACAATGGCAGTTTAGAGAGAAGATGGTCAAACAAGCACTTGAGATTGGGCTGGACACAGCTGCGTAGACCTAAGAATAAGCTGAGGGCAATGTGGAGAGAAGGGAACTTTGTCTGGGGTAGAGGGGTTTGTATCGTGTATAATGTGCACAGTTGTTCAGAGCAGGTTTGTCAACTGTAAACTATGGTGACTTCAGCAGCTCACAGGACAAGACCCACAGGTTCCATAGGATTCTTCCTGGCAGGGTACCAGCCCTGCATTGGAGAAGTCAGGTAATAAGGTCAGCAAGGCTTGGGATTCAGTGGCATATTGGCTATCTTAGACTGCATTCCTAGGTCTACCACAGCTGCACTCAGAAAGTGCTGAGTTTCTCTTCAGGCACAGGAATTTGGAGCAGTTTCTTCACTGAATGGAATCCCTGATGATTAAAAAGGAGTGCATTTTATTATCGTACACCTAAGAATAAAATTTACACTTCAGATCAGGGCATTTATGAGAATGGAAGAGGAAGTATTGACAGTAACTGTAAAAGGAGGTGTGACATGGACTGTCCTGGTTCAGGAGGGAGTATGTTTATCCTCATGCTCTCTTCACTAGGCCCTGCATCTCTCTCAGCCTCTGTCTCACTAGGCCCTGCTTCTCTCACAGCCTCTGTCTCACTAGGCCCTGCTTCTCTCTCAGCCTCTGCCTCACTAGGCCCTGCTTCTCTCTCAGCCTCTGTCTCACTAGGCCCTGCTTCTCTCTCAGCCTCTGCCTCACTAGGCCCTGCTTTTCCTGCAGCCTTGCACTCTAGCAGAGTGATACTGCTCACCACATCTGCAAAAGCAAACAGACTTTATAAGAGGTAACACACATTGAACATCCTAATTTGAAAATCCAAACTCTGCAACTTTCAACTGTCAAAAATGTTGCAACAGCTGGACATGGTAGCACTGGCCTTTCCTCTCAGCACTGTGTAGGAAAAGGCAGGGGGAACCTCTGTGACTTCCACGACAGCCTCGTCTACAAAGTGATTCGTAGGGTAGCCAGGACTATGGAAAAAGACCACATCTCAAAAATTAAAAAAGATCCTAAAGTGGAAAAATGCTTACCTAAAGTCACATGACAAGCTAGAGTTAAACACAGATATGCTAAAAGTGTGTAAAATTATGTCTAGCGATGTGAATAAGTTATATACAAAGAAACTTAATGTTTGTACTTGGACCTCATCCCCACATTGTATATATATATATGCAAATACTCAAAACTGCAAGTCTCCAAACACTTGTGGTATCAAGCTTGGCTAGTCCATCCTCTCCCCCACTAGATGACTGGATAGTGGATGCACAGACTTCTGAAAGTGTTGGATTCCCATTCCTAAGGGAGAAGGGTAAAAATGGACCAAGTACTTTGATATCTTCTTTCCATAAATGAACCTTCTTGTTAAAACCTGTTAATTCTCTTGTTACGTAACTAAGCATCATCTTGATTCGATGGAAGCAAGTTCACACTGACTCTAGAACATGCGGTCACAGCTACACTGAGGATGAGGGCAGGGAAATAATTTAGCCACCGCCTCAGGAGGCTCAGAAGAGAAATGCAGTGGGCATGGGAACAGAGGGAGGTTTTTACATGGTATTGATACCCATCCGCAGTTCATCTGTCCTTCCTCAATTCAAATCAGAGCATATACGGGTGTTTAATAGTGGTGTTGTCAAGCCAGGAGTTCAATACCAGCCCTTGGGAAACAGAGGCATCTAGATCTCTGAGGTGGAGGCCAGCCATATCTAGACACTGAGTTCCAGGACAGCCAGGACCACACAGTCAGAGCCTATCTAAAGAGAAGAGGAGGAGCTCCGTCACTGTAGTGCCCTGTGGTGAAGTACCCAGGAGAAAAGTGCTCTCCCCCGCCCCCCTCTCTCTCTTAAATAGTACAGTCTCTATTCCCAGGCCCAGAGTGATAAGAAGAACTTTACTGTCCCGTTTAATAAAGCTGGCAGGCCTGTTGGGTTTAGCCTGGGGGGAGGGGTTGTTTTGTTTTATTTGTTTGTTTTAGTAGTTTGGTCACAAAGTAGCCCTTCTTCTGGATGCACAAACATATTCCCTGATCCTGGCACCAGGCCTGGACTGACGTCAGACTTCGGGGTTGCCCTTAACCCCTTTCTTCCACGACCTTCTCTGGATGGTTTTGGTTTTGTTTTATCCCTTTTACAGTTTCTACTGCATGAGAAAGGACATGTCAAAGAAATGGTAAATACCATCAAAACAGGCACACTGGGAGAAATGACTTCCAATTAGAAATGTGCTTTAGAGGGAGTATAAGTTTCATGACTTTTTTTTGTTGAGTGGCTAAATAACAAGTCAGAATTATCAATGCTGTGTGCTATATGGACTCATACAAATCTGCATACTGCAGTGTCATGGTAGACATGGGGATATTTGGATTGAAACTAATTGCTTTAGTTTAAATGCCATTGTTTTCATATGTATTGTATGTATATGGTGCCATTTAATTTATGTATATATGTATATATTGCGTACATGATAGAACTAATTCTAAATACCCAAAGAAAAGCATATACACCATGTACTATAACACGGGTACCTATGCATATAGTTACAAACCTCCTTAGCATAGATTGCATGTTTGTTCAACTGAGCTCTTAATCTGAAGTTCCTTTTAAGAGTAAACAGTCTGCTAGGATATCAGTGCTTCCAAATTAAAAGGCCTATTTTAGGATCATTTATGAAATTCATCATGTTGGAGACATATTTTAAAAGGAGAGCATTTTTTCAACCTCCATTTTAAATGGCATACACTATTTTATACTAAACAGTAATTAAAACGAAAGAACTGTCATTTCATACATCTAAAATAAAATGCAGATGCTTGGGGATGCTGTGATTACAGCATTTCATTGTCACACTAATGAGATAATGATAATGGAATCATTAAATGGTGGCAGCAGAAGCATCGTAGGTGACAGGTGCCACGTGCTACCCAGGTAGTGTGGCTGCACCAGCTAAAACAATTCTCACAGTAAACCTGTTAGACATTTACACATGCACACACACTGTGCATAAAACTGCATTTATAAATAAGGAACGTGAAACAGATTCTTTGAAAACAGGGACAGAGTTGCTGTGTGTGTGTGTATGAGTGTGTATGTGTGTGTCTATGCGTCTATGTGTCCACACCCACATGCTGTGTGTGTTCCAACTCCAGTGACAATATAAACAATATTATTGGCAACTTTTGAGACAGTTATTAGAGACTGAAAATTTTGTTTATTTAAAGAAGACCTTACTAGCCAGGCGTGGTGGCACACGCCTTTAATCCCAGCACTCGGGAGGCAGAGGCAAGCAGATTTCTGAGTTAGAAGCCAGCCTGGTCTACAAAGTGAGTTCCAGGACAGCCAGGGCTAAACAGAGAAACCCTGTCTCAAAAAAACAAAAACAAACAAACAAACAAAAAAGACCTTACTAAATAAAAGCAAAGAAACTTGTGGTTTTGTTATTCTACTTGGAATCCTCATTGTCTATGACATATACTGCACCGTGTCCTCACACAGGTGTATTTAAGGTTTCCCTGTGACATGATGGATGCTCTTAGAATAAAACTGAATGATAATCTCCAACTTCTCTGACTCAGAACACAAGATGAACTCTCACTGGCCGTGGTCCTTGTGAAATGGATAAACAGGGCTGCCTCTGCTTGTTGCCCTGCCTGTGATGGATGCACAGCCTTGAAACCACGTCAGTGGCCACTCTTTTTGCTCCAGATTCATTGCCCTTGACTTGGTTTCTCCTCCAGTACCTCTTCATTTTTCCTTCAGCCACTTTTCTTATTGCTAGTTTGTAAACCAAGAAACCGGAAACTCCCGTACATTCTGCCCTACTGTTTGGAAGTTGGTTTTTTGTTTTTGTTTGTTTGATTTTTGTGACTCTCGTTCTTTCGTATTCGAGACTAACCTCTGAGCACTGAGTCATTGTCACCTTGAGCATGCGTCACCTTGCCTGTTTCATGTGATGCTGGGAAATCACTCTACCAACTGAGCCACATCACCCGCTCCCAGAATGCCTGATGATAAATCCCTGGGACCTTCTACAGTCCTGTGTGTAGTGTCATGATACTGAGGTATTGGCATTGTTTCTGGTCATTTTATCTTCCTGAGGCCTTTCTCTTAGGAGTGGGCATGTTCCTAAAAGGCATTCTTTGTAAAATACTTCATCCTCAAGTGTCTTTGTTGAAAAATAAAAATAGCTAAATTGAGAGATCTAACTACATATAACACGTCTTTCCCACTTCTCTTTTTGCTCCGTTTCCTTCCTTCCTTGGATTCTAAGCTTAAGACACTTATTCCAACTACCATGAACAGATTTGTAAGCCATGTGAGAGTCTCAAAAGAAAAGGGAAACCTGTTAGATCAGTCAGTGCTTTGTGGCTTTATGGATATGGCTAAATGTCCTTATGGTTCCAGACATATACAAATGTTCTCACTAGACAGCTTGCACATCAGGGTGACTGCGCTGGTGGCGGAGCCTTATTAGAGCCTGGTGGTTGCTACTCAGATGTCTTGTTGCTAGGAATTCTCCCACAATTTTATTTAAAATGTTGTAAAATCTCACTTTTAAGCTAAATAATCTAACATTGAGTTGATGAGTTGGGGAAGACTATTAACCCATGGTTTTATTAGGAGTTTTTGATGGTCTACACTTCAAACAATTTAAAATACAATGGTATCTACCCTTCCCTGGGAAAGCTTTCTGTACTGTTTTAGTTTTAGAAAATATGTATCACTTCTGCATTCTAGTTTTTAAGCATCCACTGTGTTGACACTGGAATTTTTCTTTTTTCTTTTAAAAGTTAAGTAAAAATCTATTTAGAAATTGCTCTTTCTTGGGACGTTTGCTTCTATTACAATAAAGCACTCGTCAAACTCCAACACCTCCTCTGAGAACAGAATACTTCACATTCATCTGTGGCAGATGAGAGATCAAGTCAGCAGGCACTCTGGTATTTCAGTACAATAGGTTTGGAGTTGGTATGCATCAACCCAAAAATGTCAACTGGGGATACACAGAATGTTCCCAACCTCCACCCACCACCCAGCACCTGAACCCAAGGCCTCTTGCATACAGAGCACATGGTCTGCCACTGAGCTATCCCCACCCTAACCCCATTCAACACATCTTTAAAGCATCAAAAATTATAGAAGTTGGTATCTTTCAACTCCTAACCACATTCCCTAAGAGCATTACAAATATCAACTCCCTTATTCTACTAGATGTGCAGGTGTGTTGGGATTTGTCTTACACATTAAGGAACCAGGGCTTAGTTCCTTGAATAATGTAAGAAATGATACAGCTAATAAATAGCAGGATAAGGCATTCAACCACACTCCTTCTACAATGAAATTTCAAAGTTATTCAAAGAAATTTCCCTAATGGCTAGGGAAAAGGGAATTTTTTTAGATATTTCTTATCCATTTTTTTTCTTCTTATAAGATTCCTCTGTTCAGATCCCAGGCACATTTTTTTGAATGAATCAACTGCTTAGTTTGTTTTGTTTTGTTTTTGACCTCTTTTTATATATTCCAGTTATCTGTCCTCTGCCATATATATATATATTCCAGTTATCTGTCCTCTGTCATATACACAGCAGAGGTTCTCTGGTGTCTTTGGGCCTCCTCTTCTCCAGGTTGTTTCCTGAGATGTGTAGCAGCTTCTTAGTTTCATGAAGTCCCACCTGTTTGGCATCCCCACGGCTTTGTCATGTGGGATGCTGCCTGTGTCCTTTTCCAGCTTTTATGGTGGCTCAGGCTTCACATTTAGGTTGTTGAGACACTCAGGGCTAGGTCTTGTACAAAGCGATAGATAAAGGTTCAGTTTCATTCTTCTGCATGTGGACAGCCAGTTTTTCCAGCACCATTGGTTGGAGGTTCGTTGTTTTCCAGTGTTTATTTTTGGCACATTTGTCAAATACTAAATGGCTGCAACTATGTGTACCATGTGGAGGTCTTCAGTCTTTTCCATTTGCCTGCATGTCTGATTCTGCGCCTGTGGTTCTGTAGTACTCTGAGGTCTCAAATGGTAATCACTCCAGCATTGGTCCTTCTTCTTAGGATTGTGTTGGCTATGTGGAGTCTTTTTTGGTTCCATGTGATTTTTTTTTTCCTATTTCCTTCTAGACCCTAGAGAAGGATGTATAGGATCTGACTAGGTAGAGAAGTTGAATGTGGGAGGTCTAAAATGTTTCATTCTTTGAGAACTTGAAGCAATGAAATATGATCATATTTACCCTCCTTTTTCTCCCAAGTGCCTCTGGCACACATTTGTAACTTCATCTGCCTCTGTCAGATAAGATCTCAATATTTAGCCCTGGCCAAGCTCACTGTGTAGACCAGGCTAGCTTCAGACTCAGAGAGATCTGCTTGTATCTACCTTTTGACTGCTGGGATTGAAGGTATAATACCACTACATCCAGCTGTCTCTCTTCTCTTTGAATAATGCATTAAATCCAGTCAATGTTGTCCACATTTATAAATGGGCAACCTATCAGTAGCTATAGAAGAAAATTTTTCCCCTTTGCTCCTAATTGCTCCTTGGGTGTGGTGGGGCCTTGTGAGCTCCTGCCCCATCCACTCTGGAATTTTGGCTGGCTTGATCTTGTGCAGGTAACCATAGCTACAATTTCATGGGTACAACGGCTATGTCATGTCCAGTCGACAGCATTGTGTAACGCCCTCTCCACATCTCTTGACTTTTACATTCTTCTCACCTCTTCTTCTGGGGCGTGTCTGAGCTTTGGTAGGGTCGGGGCGTGGGAGTGTGGATAAGGATGCTGCACTCACCGCAGAGCACACACCGTCACTCATTCTCAGCACGGTAGCCAGTTACATTTCCATAGACTTGGCTTTATATTCTCTTACTATAGTGTAAGGGTAGCTGCACAGCTGTTTTGATTTGATCCTTTATTGGAATGGGGGAAAATAGTTAAATGTGCCCAGCCTACAGAGAATTTTTGAGATGTATAGGTCTTAAGTAGTCTCACATCTTTATCCTTAATCCTTTAAGCTTTTGTAGGTGAGGTTTTATAAACTCATGTCACCCAGTCCTATAGAATGCCCCTTATGCAAGCCTGTTGAGGCCACTTTCACACTTGCTTGCAAATAGGCTGTACCCTTTCCTGAGATTCCTCTAAGCAAAGGAAACATTAAGACGTAGTCAGAACACATCGGGAAAGATTTGCCCCTCCGAGAAGAGAAAACAAATTGGTCCAAAAGACCAACCATTCATTCACTCATTAAACAGACACTTTCCATGTGCTGCTGGGGTGGGGGTGAGGGGGCACCATGTGGGATCAAGAGCCTCAAAGGTGAGGAGGACTCAGTGCTGTCTTAAGTAGGTCACGGCGACCGAGAACATGGTCAAGAACAAGTGGTGTGTGTCACGCTGTAGATGTCTGTCAGTGGGAAAATGCATTTGCTCTTGGGGCGAGCCTGTGAGGGTAAGGAAGCCGGAGCTGTGCAGAATTCTTCTGTGTGCCTGGACACATCCAGGAGGGAGAGCAACTCAAGCAGAGAAATTTAATCAGTTCTAAAAATGACATTTTATTTCCCATAAACCTGCTAGAGAGTGTGTGTGGAGGCCGAGGAGAGTTTGCTGGCATGAGTCAGTTTTCTCCTTCATCTGTGTGGTTCTGGGGATCAAAGTCAGGTCATGGGCAAGAACCTTTACCCCACTGGGCCCAAAGGTAAAGAAAATGCAGGTGTATTTTGAGGTACAAGTACTCTGTGAGTGGCAGGGTGAGGTGATAGGAGGGGACGGGGGGGGGGGGGTAAGGCTGAGTAGAAGAGCCAGAATGACCTGCGTGACAGGAAAGGGCTCTGTTCATTTTCAAAAAGTGAGGAAGTGGACGGCAGCCTGAGCACAGGAAGGCTCAGTGGGAAGCGGCGGCGGCGGGCATCCCTAGTTATCAGTGGCAAGCTCTAAAAGAGAAGACAACACTGAGAAAAGGAGGCAATTGGTGGACCCTAAATGAACCCCCACTAATTAATTAAAGCCTGAAGCCTGCCTACTCAGTGAGTCACCAGTGAACTAAATCAGAAACGTGTGCTATTGATGTCTTACTTCCAATGGCCTTGTTCTCAGACGGGTTGCCCCTCTGTGGTTCTGTTCTGTGGGAAATTCAGGACGTTTCTACATTGCCAATGATGGTGGCTGGAGTTTCACTCCCAAGCATTCTCGGAGATGATTAGGCAAGAACACAAGATTTGAAACCACTAAGATGTAGTTGCTGGAGCAGAGGAAAGGAAGGCATTTTCCTTCCAGGGGAATTGGAAAAAAAAAGATGAAGGAAAGTTTAAAGCCAGCCTCCAGACCTGTAGCCTGATGGCAGCCTCCAGGAGAAAGACAGCCAGAGACCATGGCTCAAGCTGTCAGCATCTGCTTTGGCTGGAAGGCAGGACAGCTGCCCTGACACTGCAGGGTCATTCTGGAGAGCAAGAGGTGTGTTAGGAAGTGCCAGCCAAAAATAGCAGCTCTACCCAATCTTCCCATCTTGCGAATCCAGATGACGGCATTTCTGTGACCTCGGCAGGCTCTGGGTGTTAGAGGTACATTTTGTAAATGAAACTAACAACTAAATGTAGAGTCTGGAATACAGAAGAAGATACAAAAGCACACTCACATACATGCCTACATACATGCCTACATACCGTGTTCAGCAAGACAGTGTACAAGTTGCCAGGGACTTGTGAGCCGTGGCGAAGGGGATTTTAAAGTTCTTGGCAAAGGAGGATACTACTGGGAATTTGTAGTAGTGCCCATCACTGATATTTTGTGTTTAAATTGGGCTTTCTTTCTCTGTTAAGCATGTGGCTGGTGTGTGTAAGGGTATATGGGGGTGGGGTGGGGGGCTTACAATATAGTCCATGCTTCTCTGGAAGACTCTAGGTAGTCTATGCTAGCTCAGGCTCCTGCCTTAACCTCCTAAGTGTGAGAGCATAGGCACATGGCACCATGCTTAACCTGGTGCTGAGTTTTTATTAAGTTAAAAAAAAAAAGTCATAGATTCATTTCTAATCTATTCTCTCTAGAGTGGTATTCTCTCTACTCTGTTAAACTGGAACGTTACTGACTCTATAAAACTTTTCAGTTTCATATGTGTAAATTTGTATGGAAACCCTGAAGGCAAAAGGTTGATTTTCTTTTCCAAGAATGAAATTCGAGGAGGGACTCAAAGGCAAATAATATTTGGATTGTGGCTTTAAAAAAAGGATCTCCAAGCTGAGTGTGGTGGTGCATGCGGCAATCCCAGCACTTGGGATGTAGAGGCAGTGAGATTAGGATTCAAGGTCATCCTCTGCTCTGTGATGAGTTCAAAGCTAGCTCCATGATACCGGATCTCAAAGGAAAAGGGGGAGATAGCTCACCGGAGAGGAGCAGAATGAATAGAAATGGCCTCGAGGAGGCATGAAAATACACATGTTCAGGGAACAGCAAGAAGTAGTTCGAGCTAAGGCTGAGTTACAGGGTGGCCTGGAGCAAAAATGGAAAGAGCCAAGTGGGAAGTGTTGGTCAGGAATGATCTGGGAGAGTGCAGTGAACTAACTCACTGTTGGATCTTAAGATGGTAGGAGGGAGAGAGGCCAGGAAAACTGGAGACACTCTTTCTTCTCAAAGATGGTAGTAATTGTTGAGTTTCTGGGTTGGTGGAACTACCCTGAAGTGTTCCATTATCCCCATAAACACTCGTAGTTCTTGTGGTAAGGAAATGTCTTAGGAATTGTTGATAATAGGTATGCCAACAACTTCCAATTGCATAATGGGCCTAGAAAGATCCAAATCTTCATGTGTTTTCTCTCAGACTCCAGAAATAGTGCTGGCAAAGGTTCAGAGGAGGCAGAAATTTGCCAGAACATGTGCTTTAAAAGCCCCCCCCCCTTTTTGGAAGTTTTTCTGAGACAGCTCTCACATGTCCTTCAGATGATGTTACCTAACTTTGCTGGCCATATGAGTCGTGTTATGGCTTGTCTGTGTGTTTTTTTAAAAAGCAAATCCTGTCCTTTCTCTAACATGCTCCAAGTACTATAATTTGACCCAAGTCATAACTTTGATCTGCACCTTTCTCTTACTCAAAACTCTTAGTCTCAGATCTCCGTCACTACTTCCACAAGGGATTAGAAACATCACAACACATGCACTAAAATACATCATTGTTTTAAAACACATAAATTCATGAATGACACTGAAAATAAAAAGCAGTTTTATTTATAGCCCTTGAGTTCACACTCCTCCCCCTTAAAATCAAACCCAGACATCATTCCAGCCAGGACATTAACACAGTTCAACAGCACAGTGACATAATCTTAAAATCATGGAAAATGTTGTTGTTGTGTCAATCAAATCAAGCATAAAAACTTAAATCTGGTCAGAGTTGGATGCCACATTTAGGTAAAATGGAAAAGAAGGCCATTTTGCTAACTGCTTACCAGGATAACACTCCTCCCACTCCCCAACCCATTCCTTAGCCTCCGTTTTGTTGATTATTCCAGAACTTGTTCATACCCCAAACAATGCTTCCTCTCTCCTTTGACTGCAAACACTAAAAGGATGAAAGTTAAGAATGGTCACACACACACACACACACACACACACACACACACAGCTTTGGGAGCCTTGATGGGAAATGAATGGGGAGCTATGGTTTCCCAACCATAGTGTCCAGGAGCAATCAGGGAACCGGATGGTGTGTGTGTGTGTGCGTGTGCGTGTGCGTGTGTGCGTGCGTGCAACCCCAGGCCACCTGCCAATGCATCCTTCAGCACTGTTGACATTGCCAGTAGAAGAACACTGTGGTTGTGTGGTCCTGGGTGCAGTCTGTGTCGGGTATCTAATGGACCATCCCATACTCTGCCAGTCAAACAGCCAAAGCTAGTTCTTCAGATAGCTAGTCAGGCTGTGCATCCATGACTGTTACTTAGAATGAGTTGGCAACTTCTAAGCAGATTTATGCACATCCCTGGCATTGACCATAGAATCTAAGAAAGGTTACCTTTCCTCAAATGGATTTTTTTTCTTACTTGGCACTTTAATATTATTTATAAAATTATTAGTGAATAAATTAGTGGTGTTTTTCAAGTGCTGGGTATCAAGCCAAGAACCTTGCTCATGTTAGGCAAGCTTCTGCAACTGAGATGTATCCCCAAAACCTGGGTGTATTTCTTATGCTGGGTTATCAAGAAATGGCTATTTTATTAAGCAGTTCTCTAGCTGTAACTAGATCAAGATGTGAAAACTTTGACCTCAAACAAATGAGATTATGTAGAGCCTCTTTATTCTTTAAGAAAGCATGCCTATTGACCAAGGAACCCATCTGATTGATAGGTACAGATATTATCATTCTGATTGATCAATTTCAGTCAAGAGCACCAAAGTAGTACAAGCCCTTCACATTGTACTGTCACTTCTGGCTCTGGCTTCCATGGTTATCACAGACTCTCCAAGCCATTAAGACCTTAAGGTCAGTCCTTTCTTCAGAAGCGAAAACATTAATACTGAGATATTAGCTGGCGCTCTTTACAGTTTTGCATAGGTAGTTAGCAAAGAACCAGGACCAAAACCCAGATGTCTTTACATTCACCAATACTATGCTAAGAGAGAAATCAATGTATCTCCTTATGTTTCTCCTTCCATATTTGGAGAACAGTAAACTTAGGAGAACAATTGAAGAATACAGTTTGTTCCCCAAACTAGAAGAGCAAGGAAGATCCCACTTTTGGAGAGCTGCCCTGTTAATGTAGAAACACATTTTATCACTTTATTTAAAAGAACCCATCATAGCCTTCCAATTCAGCATGGACCCAACCACCTCCCACTCTCAATCAAGGTCATGGCCTAGGTACTTAAAATGTATTTTATTAATTTGTTCAGATTTATCTGAATATTTTTACTGATGTATATGAGGAGGCAGTGGCCAGGGAGGTCAGAAAGGGCATTGGCTCCCCTAGAGCTGAAGTTGGAGGTGATTGCAAAGAAAGATGGGAATCTAACCCTGGTCCTTTGTAAGAACAGCGTACGCTCTTAACTTCTGTGTTTTGTATTTTAGATAATATATTCCAATGTGTCCTTTTAAGCAAGGTATGACACAGGGTCATATGTCTTTGAAGACACTCATTATAAGGTCCCTTTCTTCCTCCCAAGTTTCACCAGGTCAAAAAGCATACTCAGCCAGATCATTTAGTTCCTTGTCTTATGCAAAGAGTGATCAAAGCTTTATAGTTTTACTAAGCTTATGGAAATGCATATCAGACTATAATTTTACTGAAAACAAACTGACTTGTCAGTACAAATATGTACTGTGTGAATGATCACCATACTCAGTGTAAACATATCTTTGATTAAGATCAAGCTGTAGGCAAAGCCTGTGAGGCATTAAAATTAGATATTAATGAGGGAGGGCCCAGAGCATTGTGAGTGAGGCCTTCCTTTGATGGGTGGTCCTGGCAGTAGCCTTCCATGACCTATGTATCAACTCCTGCCTTCAGGTTCCTGTCCTGTTTGAGTTCCTTTCCTAACTTCCTTTGATGATGAACAGTGATATGGAAGTATAAGTCAAAGAAACCCTTTTCTCCCCGAGTTGCTTTGGTCATGGTGTTTCATCAAAACAGTAATAACTCTAAGACACTTGATGATGGGTGGAAAATGCTTACTTTTTCAAATCATCTTTGACAGGTTTCCTCTGCCAGAGAAGACATTCATGGGCTACTGGATAGTTGGTCAGACGGGAAATGGAATGCAAAAGGTCTTGTGTCCAGCTGAAACGAATCACATTGACATAAAGGTTGTTACCCTTATGGTTTCCTCTTAACATTGACTCTAACAAACTTTCTGAATCTTCTGTTGATGTGGTCCACACAGTCTGAGGAATGTCTTACTGGTTGGTTGGCTCTTTAGCATCTGTGCCAACTTAAAGTTCAATCTGACCTCCAAGGAATCCAATGTAGGCAGTTGCTATGGGCCAAACAGAACTTCTAAGAGCCAATCTTGTGTTTCAGGACAATCAATTGGGTGTATTGTTTATTTTCCTTACAGAGTTACTATGTGATATTTATCTTTACTTTATGTATGCTAAAAAGATTAAATTGTCTTCCTTTTTCCATTTTTACTCATATATTGATGACATTATCTTCCTGAGAAAAGGAAAGAGTCATTTGTCATTATGACAAATGTAATGAGCTTCAGTTATCATCAAAAATCATTCTAAGCATTTCAGGTAGAAAGAGTTCCCCTCTGGGCAGTTAAGAACACAAGTCAGGGACCACACCGAAATCACTGTTCTAAAATACATTTTTTTTTTCTGTCTGCTACTATCCCCACTGTTGGGATCCACATGGACAGGAGAGTCAGCAGACCTACCCTGTAAATGGTCAGAAGGTATATATGGTAGATTTTGTGGTCTATAAAGATTCTGTTGTAACAACAAAATTCACTGTAACACAATAACCAGTTATGGCAGTACACAAACAAAAGGGTGTGTTCCTCCACTAAAGTTGTATTTAGAAAAATCTGGCCTAGTCTGCTAGTCCCTTCAGGAGCACAGACTCTTCTCTTGTCCGAGACTCTTGTCAGGGCTGTCCCTTCTTTCTGCACTAACCCCCCCTCCTCCGCAATGTCACCTACGAGTGATCAGAGCTCCTAAGTCTCTTCCAGAAGTGTTTTTTCAAGGTTTTAAGAGGGATACAGTTTGACTCTTCAGTCTCCTAGTTACAATCTAGATAGACTGGGACATGTATACCAATATCTAGCCTAAATATCTTGATTAATTAAGGACTGTAGGGCATACAAGTCATTGAAAACTTAGTTGTACAATAGAATTCTTCCAGGAAGTAATAGCTAGCTACCCAGAACTGATACACACAATATTATTAAGTTAGTTCCTTTGCTTATATTGAATAATCATATAACTACATATGAAACATTCCACCTTTTATAAGTAGCACTGGATCTACTTTAGCCATTACATTTCAGTATAATGACTTCACACTCTTTCTTCACAATGGAAATATACTAGTCCTGGGTTTGTTAACTTATGTTATTTTGCTGGCTTGAGCAACTCTGGGCCTTTTTCTATTTGGAGGTCAAAATGGGTTCTTGGTTTAGGAAGAAATGTAGTCATAAGAAATCCTATAGTGCTTTAGACATGGTATACTTCATTAAAACGAAAGAAAAGAGAAATGTAATGAGCTTCAGCATGAGAAAGCACTCATGAAGGTAAGTATATGGTATTATTATAGTTTTAAGTGCCATGCCAAATGATAAAGTCAAGTATGTCAAGATATTAGATTGTGAAATATTGATTTCTGGAACAGCTGTTTTAGTGACTACCCAAGGCCTTCACTAAGACCATGGCTTTGTTATAGGGCCCAGTACTTGTGAACATGGAAAAGTACCCAATAGAAAAACATGAAGCGAGATTCCTAAGCTTTACTGAAGAGTGTACGTCTTGGAAGTTTCCATTGGATGAAGTCAATTTAATCTGTGACATCGCCGTATCACATGGTATGTCCATTGATTCTTTTGGTCTTTTCCTCCTGCACTGATTTAAAATCAGAGGGATTACAGTAACGTGAGGCATCAAGAGCTCTGTGAGAGACACGGTTGGTGACTTGGTGGATCCAGATAGCAATTATATATAATTTAGAACTAATGTCCTCTAACAGCCCCACAAAATGCTATTGTGGACCCCACATAAGCATTGCTGGGTTGGTGTGCAGTTTCTCATTACAGTCATAGCACAAAGTTAAACATACCCAGGCATGTGCTGAAAACAGAAAGAAAGAAGAGAAAGGAGAAACATGGAATTTGAGGAGGGAGGCTGGGGGTTTTAGTTTGTTGCTTCCCATCATTAAGCCCTCCACTGTCAGCTATCTAATGCAGTTATGGGACCTCGTGGAATTCTTTGGGGGCCTGCTACTACAGGGTGCTGCTGTACTGCGTGGGCATCATCTGGGCACATTTAGGGTCGGAACAGAGGTTTTCTGCCTGATTGTCCTAAAATCCAAGAGCTGAGCTTCCACCCTGTGCTCAGCGGCAGACTCAGCAGTGCTAAAACCCTTTGCTGGCCAGAAAACGCTCCATAAACTGCACGATGAATACATTTTTTTTTCATTTCAGAAAATGGAGAACAAACTCTGTATGTGGCTGCGTGCAACCCCGTTTCCTTGTACTTCATGAATATGACAGGGAAAAATGGCTTCTTTGTGGACTTCTTCGACATCTTCCCAAGGATGGCCAGTGGGTCCTGGCGACCATTTGTAACAGTAGCCCCACTGGGAAGTCCTCTCAAGGGTCAAGTTGTTCTGCATGAGGAGCAGGTAAGGTACACTTGTCGCTCATAGGTACCAATGTGGGAAGAGTGAGTGCTTTAAAGGAAAAGTAAGAGTGATGTCAGCTATGATTGAAAACCTGCGCTTTCAGAAAGATCCAGGACAGGGCTCATGCTGTACCAATAACACAGATCACAAATGTGGCCTACTCTCTTCCCACTGTGGAGACTTGAACACACTTTGCAAGTCTGGAAGCAGGTCACCGGTCAGTTTTCTACCTTACCACATGAACAGTTAAGAAACTGTCAGTCTCTTTAAAGAGATGGACAGAAACTAGTAAACCAACAAATGAATACACCTCCTCCAGGTTGTGTAGAAGCGGGGTGACATCAGAGAGCGTGGTGAGGATGAAGTAGGTTAGGAGGGTAATGGAACTCAGAGAGCCACCTTATCTCCTCTGAAGAGATAACATTTTATCTGAGCTCTAAATGACATTCTCTGGAGATAACCACAGAAATCCACTGAGTGCAATGCACTGGGATCCTTCTGTTTCCGAGATGCTCAGCCTCTAGCCATCGTGGTTATAGATTAGTCAGCTAAGGTCTCACTAATGAAAAGTGCAGGTGCCCAGCTAGCGACGGGCTGGAAGTGATTGCAAACAGATGACGGAGAGCAGAGATGGGCTATGCCTCACTTAGTGCAAATTCTAAAGGTCTCATTCATCTGTACGATAGCAGTAGCGAGGGGTCTGGCTTTGTGTGCCTATTTTCTGCCTAACACCTAGCCGGTGTTGCACGGGGCATAGCATTTATTCTACAGTTCCCGTGCCTGCTGCTGGGAATGCGGCAGGAAGGAGCAAAGATGGCTGGCTCAGCAGTCAGGAACACTTACTGCTCCTGCAGAAGACCCAGTTCTCTGATACCGCAGCTCACTGCCCCCTGTAACTCTTGTTCCAGGAGATCCAGTATCCTCTCCTGACCTCTACAGACTATGACATGAACATTATATACATAAACTTGTGAAAGTGCACACATGCATAACCATGAGAGCAATAAAGAAGTAAATAAATTGGTTTTTTTTTTTTTTTTAGAGATAGCAGTTGTCTTTATTCTCAGTTTATAATCTGGTCCAGGATAGACAATAAGAGAAATAAACCACTCGTTAAATTCCACCTTGGCCTGAAGTGTGACTTGTGAGAGAGTGGATAGAACTTAAAATAAGGCCACTGGAACGGCCTGAGTGGCTGATGGCAGTAAACGGAAATGGAATCCTAGAGGAAGATTGTAGGCGCAGGGAATGATAGGTTCTGAGCCCCAGAGGCAGAACAGTCCCTCCTCCTCTTTTTTTTTTTTTTTTTTTTTTTTTTTTTTTTTTTTTTTTTTTTTTTTTTTTTTTTTTTTTTTTTTTTTTTTTTTTTTTTTTTTTTTTTTTTTTTTGAGACAGAGTTTCTCTGTATAGCCCTGGCTGTCCTGGAACTCACTCTGTAGACCAGGCTGGCCTCGAACTCAGAAATCCGCCTGCCTCTGCTCCCCAAGTGCTGGGATTAAAGGCATGCGCCACCACACCCGGCTCCCTCCTCCTTTTTAAGGGTTGAAGGGGGCTGAGAAAAGGTGAAGTAGAATGGTTATTCAGTGAGCAGGAGTAGAAGTGAGGTAGAAGAGGCTGTGGGTATCAGACTGCCCAGAGCCTTGTAGACACTGGAAGGTTCTGGGCCCTGAGAGTAAGAGGGGAGTGTCAGAAAGGGGTTTCTTCAGTTACCCTGTGTTATCAATGAGTAGTAATGAGGCAGAATTAAGGGGCCAGTTAAGACCTTCTCACAGTGAGCCCTCCAAAAACTATTGGTGGCCTGGAGGAGGGTGAAGGTCATAAGTGATTGACCCTAGATGCATTTTGATGGTATAGCTGGCAGGACTGCCTAACAGAACAGGCATGTGGAGTGAGTTTCAGGACAGCCCCCAGAGCGCATCAGTGAGACTCTGCCTTAAACAGACATTCAGAAAGCATGAAGTCTTGAGTTCAGCTCCCCATCCCACATAAGAGCTTTGCAACTAGAAAGCATGAAGTTTTGAGTTCAGCTCCCCATCCCACGTAAGAGCTTTGCAACTGGGAGACTCCACCATAGAAAGCACCTGTCAGGGGATATAAATTTAATAAGCTAACCAAATCTGGATGAGACTCAGAAGTGGAAGTATTTATTCAAACAGTTCCCCCAGATTTTCAGCTTGTCACATTAACAGAAATTTACACATACAAATTCTGTAAAACTATTAGTTTTTAGATGCTCAGCTCCTGTTTTATTTCTCAAAAGACCCAATTGTTTGGCAACATTGTAGACTAATTTTTTGGGCAATGACTTTCATCAAGGAAATAAGGTTTTCATTGTAGAGCTGTACTTGACTGGCACAGCCTGTGCCTTGCCTGGAGGCATTCTCAGACCCTGTCTGACTTGTGCTTCCTGAGTGACATGCGAGGTATCTTTCTGCTGCCCCTCCTCTCCCTCCTCACAGATGTTATTCCAGTTGACTGTTTTATAAAATGGTGCAGTCTGGCTGAGCCGTGGTGGCGCACACCTTTAATCCCAGCACAGGAGAGGTAAAGGCTGGTGGATCTCTGATTTTGAAGCCAGTCTGGTCTGCAGAGCAACTTCCAAGACAGCCAGGGATACACAGAGAAACCCTGTCTGGGGTCAGGTGGGGGTGTGGTGGGGCAAATGGAGCAATTTAACTAGTGGTATAAAAATGTGGGCTGCCATCGAATCCTTCTTCCTGATTCTGGAAGAACTGAAGACAGAGTTGAAAGGGACACAGTGCAGCCACAAATAAATCTGTCCCTTGTCATTTTAAAATAAAGTCTTGCTGTAGACGCATCCTCCCGGTTAGTTGGAAAGTTGTTCAAAAATTCCTTGCTAAAATAAAATCTTAAGTGAGGACAGGAAAACTAAAAATAACGGCCTTGCCCTGCCCCTGTTCCCAAGGGTTCCTTCAGTACATCTGCTTAGCCTTTAGTGTTTCAGACTTGGGCATGGAGGTCACCCAGAGGTTACTCTTCTCCCAGTCAGATACAAACACAAGAAAATGGCTCAGTTGCTCCTCTACCCTGCCCCCACCTCAAGCAGTGCCAAAGCCACAGTTTCTTGTACTCATGTGTGACGTGAGATTCTATTTTTAAGCACAGGCAGAATATATCATTAGTCATTTACAGAAGGAACCCATTAACATCTAAAAGGATGGAGCCACAGAGTTCCTTCAGGCTGCCAAGTGTTGGTGGAAGCCATTCTCAGCCCACGGGGCAGTGCACTCAGGCTGTGGACATGTGCTAGGAAATAAAAGTTGTGTGTGTGTGTGCGTGTGTGTGTGTGTGTGTGTGTGTGTGTGTGTGTGTGTGTGTGTAACTTAGCAGGACTGTGCTCAGGTCACGTATGCCCAGTTAGGAGGATGTAGGTTTTTAACCTAGAAGAGGAAGGGAAATGGGAATTACAGTGAATTCTCTGTTTAATCATCTGCTCATTCTTTATTTTTAAGGGTGAACACTTTACTTTAGGACTTCCTTTAGTCACAGATGGCTTAAGAGCTAAGGATTTATGACAGAGTTGTATGTATTTATCATGCAAGAAACATTTTCTCTATTAAAAACTACCCAAAGCGCCGGGCGTGGTGGCACCTGCCTTCAATCCCAGCACTCAGAAGGCAGAGGCAGGCGGATTTCTGAGTTCGAGGCCAGCCTGGTCTACAAAGTGAGTTCCAGGACAGCCAGGGCTATACAGAGAAACCCTGTCTTGAAAAAAACCAAAAAAAAACCAAAAAAACAAACAAACAAACAAACAAAACTACCCAAAAAGAATTTAACCTGGGGCAAAGACCTGGTAAATTTTTAACTTGCTTTTATGCTTTCTTTTCTAATTATTTTTCATGTGTATGTATGTGTCAAGGCCATAGGATGATGTCTAGGGTCCCTTTGGGCCTCACTCTGCCTTACGTAGTGAAGCAGGCTCTCTCACATGAACCCAGAGCACACAGGTTCATCTGGTCTAGCTCACTAGATTGCCTGGCAAATCCCAGTTCTACCTCAAAAATGCTGGAAGTCCAGGTAGCCACCATGGATTCTAGGGACCCAAGCTCTGCTCCTTGTACTTGCTGATCAAACACTGTTCCCACAGACTTGTCTCCTCTGCCCTTGTTTTTATAATTGTAGAAGGAAAAGCTTCTTGCTCTCAACACCATTTTAGAAATATTCAAATACCAGTAAACATGACTTCTTGGGCTAGATGTTACTGTAAAGAGTATGTCTACTGTAGGTTCCTAACAGAGAGTCAGAAAATGATGCAACTTTAGGGGTGTCAAGGTCTCCTCTTAAATTGAATAACCGAGAGTCTGTTCTGCAGCCTTTAGAAGTGATCATGGCCCCAGGGAACACGGTTTTAGGTTTCCCCAAATTCCATGTCCAAGGTGGAAGTGGGTTCATGACGTTTTTAGAGTTTTACAGAGCAAAGAAAGTCATGAATCAGGTCAAGTTTAAAAACCAGCTTCTTCAAAATCTTTTAAGATATTTAATCTTTTCTAGCTTTCTCTATTTTAAATCTCTATTGCATATATTCCAGTTCATAAGTTCAATACTTAGGTTTATTTCCTTTCTTGAAAAAAGTTACTGAGAGATTGTTACTGCCCTGTGAGGCCATTCGGATGGGTCCCAGGACTGGGTTCTCCTCCTCCTCTTCCTCCTCCTCTGACTTACAGTAAAGGAGTAGGGAAGGCAAGGTCTCAGCACTCAGGCAAGTTTCACTGAAAGCCAAGGCATGCGTACATGCACACAGAGCAGAGCACCAGAGAGGACAGGACCTGCCCCAGGAAGGGGAGGGTCCTGGAGATGTGTTCACGTCTACCGAGAGGTGAGGGATTGTGTGTAGTCCTTCAGAACTGACTGCTTATGCTATCGCAGGTGAAACTGGATGATAAAAAGCCACATAAGCTTATTGGTTCCCACTACAGGAACCTCCAGTGAGAGAGTTGAGAGTTCCTTACTCAGAATAGCTTCCTTCAGAGGGGAAAACAAGAACAAAAACAAAACCACCAAGCCTTTGTCACAGAGATGGAGGAGAATCCAGAAGTGGGCATCTTAAATGTTTAAATAAAAAGGACCTGAGTCTTCTTAGCGCCTCTTTCCAGACTCTCTGCCCGCCAGGGATCAGCCTGACAGCTGGTCCCCCAATTGCACAGCTCTGAGTGATGCCGTGATGCCACAGAAAACTTGTTTGTGTGTTATTGTAGCAACAGTTATGGAAGTTCTGTGGGTAGCAGGGCAGAGGCAGCCATATACCACTGCTCCCTACACTGAAGATCTCCACTCAGATAATCCCACATCCTTGACTTCACTATAGAAATTCAGGCCAGGCCAATATTAAACAAAGCTGGTGGAGGGGCGTGTTCTTGTTATTGGTAGTGGTTTATTATTGGGAGTGGCGGATTTGTTTTGTTTTAAAATGTGTGTGTGTGTGTGTGTGTGTGTGTGTGTGTGTGTGTGTGTGTGAGAGAGAGAGAGAGAGAGAGAGAGAGAGAGAGAGAGAGAAAGAGAGAGAGAAAGAAAGAAAGAAAGAAAGAAAGAAAGAAAGAAAGAAAGAAAGAAAGAGTGTTCCTGCATGTAGGTATGTACATTATGTGTGTGCTAGGTTGGGTGCCGAATCCCCTGTAACTGTAGCCACGGGCTGTGGTACACCACGAGGTCCTCTGTGAGAGCATCCAGTGTTCTCTCCAGCCCCAAGTGTGATCTTCACTTCCTGACTATAATAAACTGAAGAATAGAGCAGCCATCTTTGATTTTAAAACAACCTTCAAAAGCAAAGGTTACATAATTACCTAATTATAAACTCCTCAGTAAATAATTCACGCTGTATTCTGTGTGAAGACTGCTGAGTGTTCCCATGATACCTTACATTTCAATATCAGCGTGTTTCCTTTGGTTTATCATAGTAACCTTCCCCCTCAGGCTCCTAGTCACTGCTGTTTTTGTGGTAGTGGTGGTGGTGCCTTCAAAGTCACGCCGTTTTCTTTATTTCCAGAGTAATGCCGTCCTCTTACTTGACACTACTGGCAGTGCCATTCGCCGTCTCGTCCTTCCCACAGAAGAGTTTACATCTAAGAAGTCTTCCTGGTGGAACAAGGAGGAAGGTGTAAGGAATAACAGATTTGCCTAGCAAACTGATGGCCAGGGATTCTCCCAACTGCAAAGATGGATGCCTGGCTATCCCTCCCAGTGCCAAATAACAACAGAAACTAGAAGCCACAGAAGAGTTATTAAGCAATTTTAAATTTTGACATGGGAAAACTGTGTAGTTAGATGTACATTAAATAGCAGGAGGTTCCTTTAGTATCCAGCATATTAACGTGAAGATTGCCAGGACTGGACTATTAAGGAACATTAGAGCTATTTGAGTGTGATATTCATAGCAAATTCTTAGTCATGCAATCAACTTAATTATTTTCCAATTACTTAGTTATATTTTGGATTTATATGTTAAGATCTTAAGTACAGCAACTGACTTGCCACTATCAGATACATGTTTCAATTTATTAACTAAATTAAACAAAATAAACATGTAGTCTCTCTCAAGGAAAATTTTTTCTTCTTTTAAATATAAAATAAAGCTTGTCCAGTGCTTTGCAAATAAGCATACATAGTTCATAAAATACTGAAGAAGTATTTTTAAGTGTCATAATTGAATTAAGAGCTAAGAAACAACATATTTCCTGTATGCTTATATTATGAGATAAATTCCACTATAACCAGTAATTAGTAGCTTTTTTTTAACCAGTATTTTGTACTTTTTTAAAGATTTATTTTCATGTGCTGGGTGTTTTGCCTACATGTCTATCTGTGCATCATGTAAGTGCCTGGTGCAGAGGCAGAAGAGAATGTTGGATCCCCAGGAACTAGGGTTACAGATGGCTGTGAGCCAACATATAGGTGGTGGGAACTGAACCTAGATCCTTTGTAAGCGTAGCAGGTGCTCCTAACTGCTGAGCCATTTCTCCAGTCCCATTAAAAATTATTCTGAAGAGGTTTTAGTAGCTCAATGATAGACTGTTTACCTTCCAAGCACAAGGCCCCAAGTCAAAGCCTCAGTACTCAGAACAGAACCCCAAATGCCTAGAGAGCTTTACTATATAACATGCACTATGTTTTAAAATATAGGTTAATGTATGTTCCCCTGAAAGTCTTGGCATGGATAAGTGCTTCCCTGCCAGTGGCTTGCGTCGTGCATTACAGGAGTAGTTAAGAGATGATTCATGTGAATATTTGTCTTGTTCTGTTTTTCTTTAGGAAACTTATAGAATGTGTAAAGAATTCTCACACAAAAACTGGGTAGTATTCTACAAACAAACAGGGTAAGCTCTTCACTGTAGAAGATTTTAAGCTGGAATTCTTATTTTGTTCATTCTGTTACCTGATGTAATTATATTTGCTTAGTATAAAACTAACAAAAATAATAAAATTTTATTCTGAAAATAACCCTTCTAAAATCATAGATAGCTGAGAAACAGGCATAAGAACTGATACTGTGATTGTGTAACACAGCCCTGGCTACACAGCAGGTGTTACTTCCTGTTAATTTCTTTCATACCTACCCTGACATATTGAGAATTTTGTACACCAGTTCCTTTATTATTGCTTAGTCTAAAAAAATGCACATCTTTGGGTTGTATATTATATTGTAACATGATTACATCACATTGTCCTCATCATGTCCTTTCAGATATAATTTTCTTCCTTTTCAGGAATAGCTTGACTGTCCTGGATGTCTTAGAAGGACTAACACACACCATCTCACTTCCCATCAACCTCAGGACAGTTTTCCTTGTGGCAGAGGACAAATGGCTTCTTGTGGAAAACGAAACCAATCAGTGGGTAAACCTGAGGGTGAACACTCTCGTGAAGCATGCAGAGGCCCAGCCTCATCTACCATGGCTCTCCTTTTTTGTTTATGTTTCTGTGTTTGTCAGCCTTTCTAGGTGAAGTTTAGAAAACACAGTGAGGGAAAGTTAAAGTGTACGCTGTGTCTCTCCTGAGAGTATGACATGGAAATTAACAATAAAAAAATGATGACTTTTATGAATGACCTACTTGTGTTTGGGTTTTCCCACTAGCACACTGAGTGTTCACTGTGTTCTTGCCAAACTTCAGCTGCCATAAAGCACACTCTCACCCTCTCTCCTGAGAGGCAAAGCCGACATCCTAGAGATGTTGCCTTTTTGTCACCGGTCCCACTCAGACACTCCTCCTTTCCATCTTGTATGCTTACTGGGTCTGGCTATGGTGACGTCTGCCAAGTCCCTTCTTGGGCCACACACTTCCTAGGAAGGTAGTATTTTGCACCTGCCTCATAAAGAGTGCATGGTGGTTTCAAGTTTGTCTTCCTTACGTGCCACGTTCACTATCTAAGTGCAGACTCTTTCTGATGATAAGTGAAGTGCCTTTCAGAAAACAGCATCTGGCTACTGATAGATTTATGTTTTAGAAACCTTTTTTAAATTATTTATTTATGTTATGTATGTGAGTACACTGTCACTCTCTTCAGACACACCAGAAGAGGGCATCAGATCCCATAACAGATGCTTATGAGCCACCATGTGGTTGCTGGGAATTGAACTCAGGATCTCTGGAAGAGCAGCCAGTGCTCTTAACCACTGAGCCATCATCACTCTAAGCCCCTGTTTTAGAAATCTTAAAAACAAATTTAAAAAATGGGCAGTTACAGTCATAGCACTTCTGTTTCTCAGCTGGTCACAAATCCAAGGTCATATTCTCATTTGCTGCCTGATCCAAGACTCATCTGGATAGGACAGAGCTCCATTTCTGGGCATGGCAGTGCATACCTGAAATCCTAACACTCAGAACATGGAGGCCTGAAATCACAAGTTCATGGCCAGCCTGAACTAGTAATTGATTCCAGTACCAATACCCTGTCTGAAAGAAAAAAAAATCTATAAGAACAACTACAAAAAAGGGTGGGCCCCATTATAACTGTGTCTGTCTTGTATAGGATTTTTTTTTAATTTGTCTTTACTATGTTATCATTTGGTATTTCTCTTTACAGTATTGTTGAAAAGGTTTTTGGTAATTTGTGATGAAATGTTTAAGGTACAAATTATGCTTAGGGCCTCTGAGAGGAAAAGAACTCATTTTTCTTGGTGGATCCTAATGATTGTTAGAAAAAAGAAAACATTTAACATAAACTAGATTTAAATTAAGTTAGGCTTCTTGTTTGTTTACAGGAAGTATCTTTTGACTAAGCCTGCACATATTGGTTCTGAGGACACTGGGGCCTGTCAATTGTATATGTTGAAAGAAGAGCTGCCTAGCACAGGATTTGGGGTCACACAAGGTAAATACTGTGTTCCCTGTGCTTGCTGCTATGTGTGTGCATGCTTATACATACACTGCCCTCCAGGCTGATGGGAGAACAGGAGTATCAGCCTATATGATACTTACACCAAACCGAACAGCTTAGAAATAGGAAATCAGGCTCTTCCACCTACAACTCTTTATCAGGAAGTCACGCTTTGAAACTCTGTGTGAGATTTGTTTAACTGTTGAATGGCTTGTTTGTCTGTTTGTTTCATTTTTCACTTACCATTGTTAGGTCTGGAGTCTGGCCTGGGTTAGCATCTTTCCTCCTATGGGCTGCTGTCTTATCAGAACTTCTGCCCCATTCATCTCAGTTTGCCAACCCTGGCCAGGGCCTTTGATTCAGGACAGTCACTGCTGCCAAGGGTTGGCATAAGTGCTTGGACTCACTTTGGGAAGATGCTTCCATGATTAAAACCATTTTCTCAGACAAAAGCTGGCAGGTGTAGTTTAAAATATTGAAAAAACAAAACTTGTTGTTTGAGTTGTTGAGAATGAAATCTTGCAAAAAAAATAACAACAACAATAATAATAATTAGGATTATATTATGTCTAAGATCTATCTGACATTTTTTTAGAAACAGAGTTCTGCATACCTCATAAAGTGTCAAGTGATCAGCTGTCATCTGAAAACCTAACCTCAGCTGTGGGCCAGAAGATTGCCTCTCCTAACCGTATTCTCTCGGATGAAAATAGTCACGCTACCATAGTCGTTGGCTTCCCGGACCTCATGGTAAACACCAACCTGTGAAATTGAGTGAAATTGAGGGAGCGTTTCTCCTCAGAGCAGCCCAGCATGTCTCAGCCTGTCTGAAGAAGAGTAACTGAGATTAATGTTCTGGTAAACAGTTTCTGTCAAGGCTGCATTTGAAATCAGCCACCAAAACTATGTCCTACACATATAGCTTCAGTACTGTAAAAATAGCATTGAAACTGTGATGTGGTAGAATTTAGTAAGGAAAAAAAATTTTCCGCCTCTGGGAGTTTGTGTGTCAGAGCACTTGACATACTAATGGTGACTTTCTTACCACACCATCCTTGTCATGGACTAACAAGAGGAGCAAGCTGAGATCAAAGTGCCATGTCTTCTAGGACGTATATAAAGTGACTCTTAAATGGCTTTAAGTAAAAGTATCCTTCATCTTCCCCTGGTGGATATGTAGGGGATGAAAAAGAAAGATTATTCCAGGACAAGTTGCAATCTGATAGTCTAAGATGTAGCCCTGTACGTTGTGATTAAACATTCAATTTAAATAATTCCCTTTGTCACTCCAAGGTGAGCTGATAGAATCGGTTCAAGATAAAAATAGAGTTCCACTTGATGCACCAATCTCACATGCTTCCAAATTTTAATTAACAGATGGGAGAGTACTTAGGGATCGAAAACATTGAAACCCAGAACTGAATAGATAATATTCACATTCTGTGACTCACAATGCAGAGTGCTGTTACTGCACGGTGTCTGCAGCAGGCCTGATGGAATGATGGCGCTGCCCTGCTGAGCTTGCTGCTGCCCTTGCTGCTTAGGCAGAAAGATAGTAGAGCTTTTCTATGGAAATGGGACTGTCTAAAAAGTGATCTCACCACTTCACTCTGGTTGAAGATATCAGTTTTAAAATATAGTGCTACCAAAAAGGTCGAAGGCAAAAGCTGTGTATAGGCTACTGTTTGTGTTAACCCTTTGGAACCCTTCATAGGGTTAATTAGTAACCTTATTAAAGCCATCCTCTGGATGCTCGGTACCCACTGTGGAGGAAATGCCCAGATACAACCTAAATGAAAGTCAGCAGTCAGAGCAAGCGCTTCTGAGGCCCACCCAATACAGCAGTAACACACTGCACTGCTCTAAGCCCTTCTATTCCAACAGCTCTATTTTTATACAATAATTCCATAGAGCTTTACACATGGAGAAACAGGAAGTGATTGTATGTCCCACAGAGACTGTAACAACAGACCTAGAGCCTCGGCTCAGGTGTGATTAGCCCCCTAGCCTATATCCTTTACCACATTGCCTCCCTGCTTGTATGCAAATTTCTTTGTATTTCTTCATAAGGTTCTACAAAAGGATATGTCTTTCCTTATTAGATTTTTATGCAGTTATCAAAATCAATAAATTATTATAAACTTACATAGTTTTCTTACCCTAATCTGTAATAAACATCGTTATCAGTGATGACCGTTCTTAAATTTATGCATTGGCACTAGCTTAAGGGGCAAAGTACTCTAAGCATTGTGATGAGTGTAATAGGTGTGTGATTTTAGCACCCTTTCTCCTTTTCCTTGTCTTCCCTTTCTATTTATTTATTTTTCAGTCACCCAGTGAAGTTTATTCATGGAAGAGGTCTTCATCTTTGAGACAACCAAGTGTCACCAGCATGACAATGTATACAGGGAAGCGGACAAATGTCACCCCAAGGCACAACAACTGTGTGACTCTCACACATACTAATCAGGTGGTGAGGATTCTGCCCCCAGGAGAAGTCCCTCTGAAAGACATCTACCCAAAAGGTGCGGAACCATTAAGACGGTTGAAGACAGCTTGCTTTTGTGGGGAGATGTTTAGTTTATCATTGTCATTTTCTATTTACATGTATAAACCAGCCTGATGGTTAAAGTAGCTAAAAACACCTCCATGTGTAGGAAGTCTGTGGACACCTCCACATGGTCCCTACTGTGGGCTCTGCAGTGTTCATCTTTGTTCACACTGTACCTGTGTGTACCTTAACTTACTTAGAACTCAGCTTCCGAGAGCTCGCAAGAAGAGAGCTTGTGTGTGGCTTGCTTTATCCGCCAGCCCCAGTCACCTCATGTTGATGACTGCGCATGAAGTGCAGTGTTGATCATTTCTGTGTTCATCTGTTCATCTTCAATCCCCACACCGTTATTAGCTTGCTTTTCATTTTATTTGTGCTGAACCTTGGGGGTAGGGAGAGAAGGTGAAGAAGCTGGGGTCACCTACCAGTGGCCCGAGGGGTGCAGATCTGTGCCAAGCTCTCCCACGACCAACTGGAGAACTCTCCTTCCGTATTACACTGGCATTCAGCATAGCCGCTCTAAGAACCGTCATCTGCAAGGCGGTATTGCTGTTCTCCTGGACTTGTATGTGTCGTGTTAGTGTGGCTCGTTAGTGTGGTTGTTAACTCGCTCTGAACTCCCCACTGTCTGTAGGTGCTTCTCACTATCATCCGCTGAAATGTTCTGAATTTCTGAAAGAAAGACACACATACACAGCCTTCTATTCTAAACACCTTAAACAGCTTAATGGCTGGGCACTTCCAATCCTCTCCATGGCTAGCACACTCTCCCCTCCGATATTTCTGAATTATTACTTTCTAAAATATATATTCCATCTCTGCTACCCCAGACCCAATCAGAGGAGTGGCCCTGCCTCTGTCTCCCTGCCCAGCTGTCGGCTGCAAACAACTTTCTCAGTCAGAGACCCTCAGCGCGGACATAAGGGTTCCATGTGATTCTTGGGAGCTGAATTAACTCAAATAGCATTAAAACCAGTCCACAACATAATGCTAAATGTGTTATAACCATTACTGAGTTGAAAGACTCAGTGTTTAAATGATTATACTAAGAGTTTGTTCTTTCCAAACTGAAACTCATGGAAAATAATCATCATTTCCTTAAAATACTTTGCATGATAAAAGTAGCTGAATGATGTGAGCTGTAGTACATCACAGCATTACTATAGTGTATATACATATATATGTACTATACATACATATAACATACATATATAATATAGTGTATATATATAATATAGCAGCTGAATGATGTGGCAGCTGCAGTACATCACAGTATGCTATAGTATGTGAATATATATATGTACACACACACACACACACACACACACACACACACACACAAGCACACGCAATCAAGATGATCTATAAACACAGGAGGAGCTAATGGTCCAGTTAAAGATAGTTAAGTGATTCCTGAAAGATGTGTGGAATTTAATGAAATGAAGGAATTATGACAGGAAAGGGGGCCAAGTGACAAGTATGGGAACTTGGTAGACACTTCCCACCACAGCACAGTGCCCTTCTATCTACCCAGAAACACGGGGCTCCCCGTGCTCTCCCTCCTCATCACTCATGTCTACCCTTTTTCATCCATCTTGTCCCTGTGATACGGCTCAGGAGTGCTTGTTACATTAGATCCTATTGCCAGCATCCCATCAGGACACACTCAGGTGCTGGCATGGCCCATCAGGACACACTCAGGTGCTGGCATGGCCATCAGAATTCCTTCTTCCATCTTTGCTTTCCTTACCTTTAGTGGTGATCATTTGAACATTCACATTTCTTCTGATTAAACACAGTACATTTCACTGTTTTTACTATATTGTTTTTTACAATTGATGAATACAAACAGTTGCTTAGTCATCATTACAGTTAGTAAAGAAATACCTTCCTGACCCACTACCAATAACAGTAGTCAACCCTTCCAGCTGCCTCTAGTCCTTACTGATTAATTTCTGTCCTTACAGATTTGCCTTTAACATGATGCTATACTAATGGATTCATATAAATGTATATAAATTAATCCTTGAATATACATGTAATTCTTGAATCTGGCTTCTTTCACTTAATATCTTCAAGACTCATTTGTTTTGTGTCTGTCATAGTTGAGCTTTCTATTGCTGTGATAAAACATCATGATCAAGCCGGGCGTGGTGGCACACGCCTTTAATCCCAGCACTCGGGAGGCAGAGGCAGGCAGATTTCTGAGTTCGAGGCCAGCCTGGTCTACAAAGTGAGTTCCAGGACAGCCAGGGCTATACAGAGAAACCCTGTCTCGAAAAACAAAAACAAACAAACAAAAAAACATCATGATCAGAAACAACGAAGGGACAAGAAGGTTTATGTCACCTTACAGCTTATGGGCTATCATGAAGGGAAGCCAAGACAGAAATACAGGGATTATGAAGCAGAGGCCACAAAGGAGTACTTCTTACTGCCTTGCTCACCCAGGGCTTGCTCAGACTGCTTTCTTATGCAACTCAGGACAATCAGCTTAGGAATGACACTGTGTACAGTGGACCAGGCCCTTCCACATTGATCAGTAATCATGCCCCAGCAGATTTCTCACAGGCAAATAGGTAGAGACATTTTCTCAGTTGAGGTTCCCTCTTCCAAGGTGACTAACTTGTCTGAAGTAAACAAATCTAGCCACTCCCTTGCAAGTATGCTGTGCTGACTTACTCGGTGTGGTAGACTGTTATATGGTTATACCATTACCATGTGAATTTGCTACCATTTGTGTATCCATTCATAAATCGATAGATGCTTAGATTGGTTCTGGTTTTACATAGCAATAAGGCCTCTCTATGAGTATTTGTGCATAGGTTTTTCAGTGCACCTAAGGTTTTGTTTTACTTGGGTAAATACTTAGGAATGGCATTTTATATATAAATGCTAGACACAGTGCTGTCAGCTTTTCATCCTTGTGAGAAGTGGATAGTACTTCTCTTTACAGCTTTTATATTTTATGGCATTTTGATTTAGTGTGTGGAGGGGTTTGGCATTTGCCTTAGTGTGCATGAAGAGATCAGAAACAGTGTGCAGGAATTTGGGTTTTCCTTCTACCTCATGGGTTCTGGAAGTTGAATTCGGGTTTTCAGTCTTGGCAAGAAATGTCTTTACCCACTGAGCCATCTTGCCAATCATCGTTATGGTTTTCATTTTGATTTCTACCACTCAATTGTGCTGACCATTTTTATTTTTTTTTCATCTGTGTCTAGATGTAAAAGTAACTTAGAGTCGCCTGATGAACATGTACACACACATACATAAAGACATCATTCAATGAAACGTTTTACTATAGCACATGTCACTTTAAATCCGTGAATGCAGAGGAAAGGACCTCAATCCTAGTGGCCAGCAGAAATGCATCGGATTACATTTCCAAAAGAAGTGAATTTTGTAAAGTAACTTCCTTTGCCTCTGCAGACTCTCTTGGTTGTTTTACCTGACAGTTTTTATTCCTGCCCTAACCTTGGCCCTGTACATATAAACACTCCGCTGTTCATGGGAACTCAGTGATAAACACTGCAGCAATGACTTCCCTTTAATGGTGAGTGGACTAATCCCTAAATACAGTTTGTACCTATCTTTGAAATCCACCTGGGCTGTAACCACAGTGGAAATACACTAAGCCTCCATCTCCCTAAGTATGGGCACATTTAAAATGGCAGGATAAAGCTAAGTTTGGAGAGGAACCTGGTTACAGATACACTTCCTTAATTTATCCACAAATTCCACTCAAGGATACCCATAAGGCTCTTTCTGTAAATACTTTAGTCTCCTGGTTTATTCTTAGATCAGTAAGCTTTACTCTTGACTCTTCTTAAGTACTTAGCACTATTGCTACAACACTGCCAGGTACCCGTGTGACCACAGAGCCCTTTTGCTGCTGCATGAGGTATCTAAGATCAATGTCGATTCTTGCTTTCTCCTGACTGAACAGAAGACACAGCCATCTCTGCATTTTCCTCCTCCTTAGTCGGTGGAATTAATTGTGGACAAAAAGAAAGAATGATGTAGTAAAAGATTTTAAAATGAGTAGACAGGTTGTTCTTGCAGTGGTCAGAAAGTGGTGTTAGAGTAACTCAGCTTCCTGCTGTGTGCTGTTGAAAATGTCCTTATGTGACAGAGCAACCTGTTTAGGTAAGTTAGACAGGCAATGCTAGCTTCAATAGCTTGTCCTTTTTAGAAAAAAACAAGACAAACAACAACAACAAAACAAACAAACAAACCCAAAAAGGTCAATAAATATATATTTGTATACCAAATATAAATTCACCTCATTTCAGCTAGATTTTAGAATCAGAAATTGTCAAAAAATTATAAATGGTATACAACTTTATCAAAGATTGGCTATATTCCATAGAAGCACAAGGCAGACAGTGTGACTTGTGACAAGCATGTGCTGCTTGTGGAGATGGTCACCTGGGAACAACTACTTCAGTTGGGTGGGAAGATCTTAACCCTTTCCTCAGTCCCCTGTCCTCCCTGGTGCCCCTGCCTCCAGCCCTGCCCCGCCCCCAATACCTCTGAATCTCTCACACATGGCTCCAAGTCGACAATTCCCACTCTGGAATCTTTTCCAAGTCCCCAGAGGTCCACAATAGCCCAGAAAGGAAAAGAAACAGCAAAGGAAGGAACTTTGCTTCTACGTGCTTTGAGCTCATCAGGAGTGACCTGCCCCACCGCCTTCCAACAAGCTGGTTAGCATGTCTGCTGCAAAGTTAGGGTCCACACACACGTCGACTGCGTGCATAAAGGTGCACTGAGGAGTCTAGACATCCCATTTCAGAAAAATCCATCACCTTGAGTTTTTATGATGGTTTGGTTTGGTTTGTTTGTTTGTTTGTTTGTTTTTTAATCCTTCGACTGCAGAACGAGATCTACTGTTGTTTGTTTTTGTTTTTTTTCTTTTTTTCTGGTGTTGTTTATTTTGTGAACCACAATCAATGGATACAGTGTGAATATCCTGGGCATTTCATTCTAACCCAAACTATAATAAAAATGATGGAATATAGGAAGATAGATGGTACACATGTAGCTAGACAGACAGACAGACAGACAGACCGAAACCTTTAAAAGCATGTATGTGTTTGTGTTGTGTTTGTGTTGTGTATGTGTTGTGTTTGGTTTTTCCAGAGTCCCACCCTTGGGTCCACCTTGGCCTCTGCACCTTTAACACTTGGCTTGTGTCGTGACTTATTTGCAGATGTTACTCCTCCCCAGACAGCTGGCTACATAGAGGTTACTGATCTCCAAGCAAAGAAACTCCGATACATCCCTGTCCCCAGGTAATCTCTCTCTTCCGTCCTTACTGCCATGTCCTATGAAAGCAAGAAAGCTCTTCCCATTCATGTGTTCACCACCAGGCTCACCTCCACAGTCCCCACGATGCCTCAGCTGAACAATCCCCAGAGACTTAGGGCGGAGCTTGTCACCACTCGGTGCTGCTGTTATTGCCCTGCCATAGTAGCAGGCCTTTAAAGCCGGGAGATGTGTGATCTAAACAGGCACAGAGCCGCTCCTCTCCGCAGACTCAGGAACAAGGCAGATGTGCTCTCTGCCCCCAGCCCTGCAGCCTGTGCCTAGGCTCCTACTTTCCGACAGCTTCATTGCTCGTGACCTTTAGTCAGACTTTAAAGCTGTGAAAAATGAAGTCATTAACCAGAGAGGTAAATTTACGTTCTCTAATACATGTGGCTTCTTAGAATACCTTAATATGTTGGCTTGGTGGGAGATGTTTTTTAATCATTTAAGGAAATGTCTTATTCCATCCTGGCTGTATATTTGCTTACATACACAATTAGTCCAAGAATGAAAACCAATAGCCTCTCGTAATATCTTAGGGTTTTTATTGCTGTGATAAACACTATGACCAAAACAACTCTTAGGAGTCTCAGGCCCATGCTATTACTGAGGGGAGTCAGGCAGGAACCCGGAAACAGGAGCTGAAGCAGAATCCATGAAGGAGCGCTGCTTACTGACTTGCTCTCCATGGTTTACTCAGCCTGCGTATATAACCTGGAACCACCTGCCCTGCGGTGGCACCACCTACGGCGGGCTAGCCACACACGCATTCACCCTTATCAATCACAAGTCAACAAAATGCCCCACAGACTTGTCTGTAGGCAATCTGGTGCAAGCATTTTTCTCAATTAAGGGTTGTCTTCCCAAACACGTCTACATTTGTGTCATTTTGTCAAAACCCGACATAACGACTGTCAGCATTTCTCAAGTATTGTCACTTCCCCGTGGTCCCCATAAGCTGTTTGCATCTGTATGCACTGTGTTCTATATGAGCGACTTATTCTTACTTTGGGCTCCCTTTTCAGCGCAGAGTCTCTCTCGCCATACACCGCATGGATATCTGCTATTTCAGACACAGATGCTCTGCTGGCTGAGTGGGACAAGAGCAGTGTCGTGACTGTTGATATGGGAGGGCGTGTCAGGCTCTGGGAAACTGGACTTGAACGTCTTCAGCAGTCGCTCATGGAATGGAGAAACATGATTGGACAAGACAGTGACAAACATGTGCAGGTATCTCTCTAAACTGACCTTTCCTCTCACAAATGAATTTGCTTTCAAATGCCGCCATTAAGGGAACTTCTGGCTTAGCCACTCCAACAGCTGCTTGAATGGCTAAAATTTATTTTTAGACTCTTAATAGGAAAAACAATCTATCCATCTTGAGAGTGACAAAGTAAGGCTGTGTCTTAGTCTTCAGCCGATGCTAAGTGCTACCAACGTTACAACGTACAGATATAAGCAACGTGTAGTTTTTAGCTGTAAGCATCTCTGGATTCCTGCATTCTCTCTTCCTGATATCAGCATGGTTGTCGACAGCCATCCTCGCTGCCTAGGAAGGAAATACGACCTGGGGCTGTTGTGTACAGCAGGCTCCTTTAAGGTCTGGGGCTGGAGACTGGAGAAGGTAGGCCAGCAACGAGGGCCTCTGGTAGAGTTTGTACCAGCACGTGTCTGCAGGTGGTGCATGCTTGGCAGGTGCCATGAGTAGGGGCAGCTCTGACTGAGAGAGCAGCACTGCCCTGAAGCTCGTTAATCTTGATGCTGAGGAGAACAAGCTGGAGGAACCAGGAGGGCTGCAGGCTGACTTAGACCGAAGCAGAAGTTAGTGGGACATGCTTGCAATTGGTTTTAATCTTCACACAAAAAAATCTTTTCTTGTTAAATATCATTGTTATGTAGCAGACAGAAAGGTAGTCTCCAGAATTAGTTAGTTGCTAACTAATTAATTAATGAACTGAAAGAAGGGTAGGTTGCTGCTATCAGCCTCATCACTCTGCAAACCTCCATTAGCAAGGGAAGGCATTACCGCGTATCATTCCATCAGTAATAGATTAATAATTACTATTTTATATGATTTTCCTTAAAAGCGGTGTAAGTGTCTTTGTGAATGGATGATACAGTGCTGTCTTAGTTTTTTGTTGTTGTTGTTTTGTTTTGTTTGGGTTTTTTTTTTTTAGCTTACAGGAATGTTTTAAAAATCTCAAACCAAAATAGGCTACTGACTTCCAATACTTTGTTTTTTTCTTTTGAGACAGGGTTTCTCTATGTAGCCCTGGCTGTCCTGGAACTCACTTTGTAGACCAGGCTGGCCTCAAACTCATAAATCCGCCTGCCTCTGCCTCCCGAGTGCCATTGCCACTGCCCGGCGACTTCCAATACTTTTGAAGAGGCATAAACATAATAGTTTAGTTAAGTTAAGACAAAAACATTGTGTAAAACAATGTTGGTAGGTCAGTAGCTCTATAGCAGCAGCAAGATGGGCCCCGTGCATCCGCCAGGCTCAGTGATTTCTAGGGAACTTGTTACCTGTGGCTCTGTTCACAACTACTCCAAACGGTAGCTTCCCCTCTATCTGATCCAGTTTTCCTTCTCTCTGTTTTCACTGGTGCCTGGCAGTAAATACTATTGTGGTTGAACTTCAGGTGTGCTCTTTGAATGTCTCATATAATGTGGAGCTCAAAGGTCATGCTTTACCTGTGGACAAGATGTGAATGGGTGTGGAGACGCACACTTGTTATGTGAAGGAAGACAATCATAAATTCAATACCTCCCTGTACTACATAGTGAGTTCTGGATAATCCAGGCTCCATAGCAGGACCCTGCCTCAAACTATAAAAAGGAAAACGGGGCTGGGCATGGCAGTGCACACCTTTAATCCAGCATCTGGGAGGCAGAGGCAGGCAGAGCTCTGAGTTCAAGGCCAGCCTGGTCTACAGAGCAAGTTCCAAGACAGCCAGGATTACACAGAAACAAAGGAGAGAAAAGGAGGGAGGGAGGGAGGGAGGGAGGGAGGGAGGGAGGGAGCAACAGAGGAGAGAGAGAGAGGAGAGAAGAGAGAGGAGAGAGAAGGGAAAGAAAATATTGGTGACCTAAATTAAGCCTCTTATTTCTTTTTCTGAAAGAATCTTTACTTAAAGTTTTAATAATGGTTCTTGTCTGTTTAAAGCGCAGCCCGTCTCTGTGTGCTTTAATCTGCAGCTCTTTCGTCCCGGGGCTTTTCTGGATGTATTGGGAACCTTTGCCCTCCCAGCTCCCTTTTACTGATGGGTACACAACAATTGATGTCTTCTCTTCTGCTCTATCTTGTCTAAACTAAATGACACTGGTAACTGAAGCTAAATAGTTAAGCTATCTAACTTAGAAACGAGCAAAATTATCTCAAGGATAACCAAAATATTATTATATGAACTTCCTCTAATCAAGTGTTTCTCAGAAATGTATAGCTTCATGTCCACAGCTCAAAGTTTAGCGAGCAGACATAAGACACGCTTAGTAATAAAGTAATACAAATCGGAATTAAGTGGCACTTTGATGAGAAACCCCGATGGCAGCATGCTGCTGTTACTCCATTGTCCCTCGGTCTGTGTGGTGGACAGGAAGTGTGCGTACTTGGACACTCAGGTAGAAAAATAACTTGAGAGCGCGAGGCCTCAGGCTAAGTGGCCACAGTGAATTCTCAAAGTAGTCTACCACTGTTTGTGGCTTTTGGTCAAATCCCTTGGTAAATAATGAGGCAGAATGCTAATTACTCTATTTAGGCCCACTCCTGTTGGGATTCACAAGTAGACTGTACAGCCAAATCTCAGAGTCGTTGCCAGTAATAAGAAGTAAGGCTTGTCCTCTACAGTTCCCTTCCTCATCAACCTGCAAGCTGCGTCACCAGTGGGCTCTTCCCTCAGAAGAGTTCTGCTCCTGGTTTTGGAGCCTGGGCAATCCCTTCTTTACAGAAGTTTTGGGGAAAGATACCTAGTTCCTGTTGCCCTACTTCTGGGTGCCAGCAGCTTTCCTCGGACTCTGGGGGAGTGCCCGCATCGCCATCTAGTGGCCATAAGGTGTACTACACGTTATTGAAATGAACACTCACCTTTGTAGCCCAGCACTTGGAAAGTCAGCCTTCTGCTTGGGAGATTTCCACAGTCCCTTGTGTGGCTTAGATAGTGGATGCTCCTTTATTTAGGTCAGCAGTGATGGCCTGGAAAACAATCTTTCAAGCCATCTGCTTCATCTTTCCATGGTTGTTCTGAGTATAGCAGACTGACTGTCCTCAGACACACAGTCAGCCAGCTGCACTGTCCTTGCTGTCCTTGCTGCCTCTTGCTGTCAAGCAGCATTAGCTTAGAGGACAGACTTGTTTGAGTTTTCATTAGTGAATTCTCTGCTATATTTTCAAATGATAACACAGGGAGAGCTTACTGTGTATAACATATATTCATTAATTTGACACTCTAACAAGAACATGCATTTTTCCTATAATTAGAACAACTATAACAATAAATTCAAGTATCACTACAACTGGAGTCCCTAGACTGGATAGTTATTACTTTTAGACTGCATTTTTAAAACCATAGGCTATTATAAACCAAAACTCACCTAGTTATATTTCTCAATGTTGCTTCATTTTTTTATTGTATTACATTTTTTTCTTCTAAACAGTTCTATTAAATATACACCATTTTCCTCAAAAAATCAAATCATCATGTCTGCAAAGCTGTCAGTGACTGTTCTCATGAGAAAAGGTTGAACGATTATAGCTTCAAATGTCACTTTCTAATAACAGCAGGAAGATCCCCATAGGACACTGCTGGAGTCTGAAGAGTGCTCACTTAACCATAAACTTTAAAATGACACTGCCACGGGGCTAGAACCCACGTGTGCAGCAGTCAGGACTGTGCTCAGTACACGGGAGGCACACACCCAGTGTTGAGACAGCAAGAGATGCCCAGAAAGAGGCACAGAAGAAAGGCTCTCTGGGACTATGAATACATGTCGTTTATTGTATATAGATAGGTGTGTTTCTGTTGCTGTGATAAAACACCCCAACCAGGGAAGCTTATAAAAGAAAGTGTTCAACTGGGCTCATGGTTCTAGAGGGTTAGGGTCTGTGAGAGCAGGAATGGCTCAGCACTCACATCTAAGCCACAGCAGGAGACAGAGAGAGCACTGGGGGTGGCTGGAAGCTCTTTAAACCTCAAAGCCCAGCCCCAGTGTCACACTTCCACCAACAACACCACACCTCCCAATCCTTCCCAAACAGTTCCACCACCTGTGTATGCGCCTTTGTGGCTCACTCTCACTCAAACTCCAATGGATACTTAATGATTGGCAGATTTGTTTGTTTGTTTGTTTTTAGCAAGAAAAAAATAATGCAAGTTTATTTTCTTTTTATTTTACGTTTTTACTTAAAACAATTCTTAAATTTAATTTTATTTTGATCATATTTTCCCCTTCCCAAGTCCTTCTAGATCCTTTCCTCCTTGAGTTTTTTTCTCAAAACAAACAAAAGCCAGTGCAACAACAAAACCCTCCAGTCCAAGAAAACAAAATAAAACACTACCCAAACAGAAAAAACTCACCAAACTGTAAACCAAGTAAAAAGCATATATGTACGTGTACACACACACACACACACACAGAGTGGATTCTATTATATGTTGGTCGACTACTCCTCATCATGAGGCCTGAGGACCTGGAGTGATTGATATACCCAATGTCCCAGAAAAAAACAAAAAACAAAAAACAGATTTTCCCTCCAGCAGGTATAAGTGATAGTTCTGTTGTTAATGGTTAGCCATTTCTAGCCACTAGCTCAGTAATTTTGCAGTTTTAAGAGTTCAGTTGGACAAGAAAGCCTATTTTCAGATATAATTGCTACTCTTATATTTAAACTTATCTTTTTCCCAATATACAAGCAGTTATCTTAAGATCTTTTAGTGATATACAGTGCTCTGTTCAGTTTTCAAAGAAAGCATGGCCCACTTATTCTTTGTTCTTTGCTTTGGCCAATAACTCTGGAGACAGGCTGCTTCCGTGTGTCACTATTACAGAATGCTTCAAGCCTTGTGTGATTGTTGTTGTGAAATATAAATTGGCAATGGCGGGATCTGGGGAGTTCCGGGCAGCCAGTGCTGAAGTGCTGAGGCATCCCCTTGAACAATCGTGCCACTCCAAAAGCTTAGTATAAAAGAAAGTTTATTGTCTGGGAAAAGGTGGGGATAGGGGACCTGGAAAAGGGCAGAAGCAGAGAAGGGACAGAGAAGAACAGAAATTGAGAAAGAAGGGGAACAGAGAGAGAGAGAGAGAGAGAGAGAGAGAGGGGCAGAGGGTGCTGGGGTAGCAGGCAGTCCTGTTTATGGGTACCTGGTTCACACCTGGCAGGCAGAAACACAAGCTGTTGCTAGATCACTGTTGGGAGGAGCCCTGCAGAATTGTCTGCAAGCCAATACTTGTTACACACGTGCTGTCTGTGGGAATCTCCTTTTCCCAGAAAGGCAGTGCCTTTCACAATCTTTTGCAATTTCCTGCTGTATGTCTACTCATGTACGAGTACACCTGGCTTTTACTGTTTGCCTACGCGGGGTGACCCTTGGGCTATGCCTATAATCATTTTTCTATTGTTTATTCCTGCTAGAGAAATCCATAGGAGCCACTTTTGGCTCGGTAAGATTCTCAGGAGTACCCACTAAGAATGTAAGCTCTCCTGGCAGGTGTCCCTAGGATATGCTGATAAGGCGGCTGTCCTGGCCTCAGCAGGCGGGCAGGGGTTGCTAATGATGCATGCCAAGTTCTGTGGTGTAAACCTTTTCTCCCTGCTGATTTCCAGCTACAGAAGTTAATGGTCTATTTACAAAATTCCGGAATATTATGTATGCAGCTATCTCTCACAGGCAGATAGGGTTTGGTTCCGTGCGCCATTAGCTGAACTATCTTTATGCCCAATCCTTTGAGATCTGTGATGGTTTCTAAAAAGGAGGAAGACTGACCTGACTTATATAAGGTAGTGTGTTGTGGATAGCCCTAGGGCTAATTATATTTGATGTTAATTCCATTCTCCTGTGAGTGGTTGTGAACAAGGAATGAGTCAGCCCTCAGGTGATTTCCTGTAAACCTGCTTCCCACCTTAATTTGTAAAATAAAGGAGAGCTGATGATTGGGCAGATAAAACGGAAGGTGGAGCAGGTGAGGAGAGAGGAGGTTTGAGAGAGAGGCAGTTCAGAGGAGAAGAAGAAAAGCTGAGCAGAAGCACATGGCCTGGAGAAACTGCAAGTTCTAAGGGGTCTCATAACATGAGAAAGATGGTAGTGTAGCGGTAGATCTGCCCAATCTAGGTGCACAGCATGTAATCATATTAACTGAGTTGTGTTGTCATTACCAGGGCATATTAGGGTTGGAGATTTACCACAGTAATAGTGTCCTGCTCTCTCTGGGAAATATAGAAACCACGGTTGTCTCAATTACAGATAGCAGTGTCTTTTAGAAAAAAACCAAACAAAGCAAAGCAAAGCAAAACAAAACCAAGAAACAAAGAAAACCCCTTTCTCCTGTCCAGTGCTGTGGATTGAACACAGAGCCTCACACATTGAGGCAGATGCTCTCAATCCCATCCCCAGCCTAGTCATACCCCAGGAGCAACAGCTGGGGTTGAGCAAAGAATTAGAAAGCAGTCTGCCTCCCAGTGACACCCCTGTATGGGGACAGCCTGTCTTACATGCATTGCAGTTCAGAAATAGTCACTAGTCACGTTTTCCACCCCTCCAAGGATTCCTGTCCATCACAGCATCAGAAACAATCACATCTAACACAGTGAAACCAACAACCACTGCCCTAAGAAGAATCGGGAAGTTTATGAACCTTGGGAGGCTATGAGTTTTCAGTTATACCTTGGGTGTATCCACTGAGAGAGGTAGCCCTAGGGAGTGAGCCCTATATCCAGTGAAAGAGACATATAAACTGTGTATATCCAGTGAGAGTATCAGCCCTATGGACTGTGCATATCCACTGAGAGAGATGGTCCTATATTCTGTGCATAACCAGTAAGAATATCAGCCATAATCACTGTGCATATCCAGTAAGAATATTAGCCATATACACTGTGCATATCCACTGAGAGAGGCAGCCCTATGGACTATGCGTATCCACTGAGAGAGATGGCCCTATAAACTGAAAATTGTAGCTGTAAGAATTCTAAACAATTATCAAAAATAGAAATCCTGTCTTGCCTCCAGACTCTGGAAAAAGCCTAAGGCAGTCTTCAGAATCTCCTCTTCACACCATCATCAGCACCATCTCAGTTCACACCATCATCAGCACCATCTCAGTTCACACCATCATCAGCACCATCTCAGTTCACA
>LR749571.1:1780531-1913387 GCA_902729485.2 Mus minutoides
ACACCATCATCAGCACCATCTCAGTTCACACCATCATCAGCACCATCTCAGTTCACACCATCATAAGTACCATCTCAGTTCACACCATCATCAGCACCATCTCAGTTCACACCATCATCAGTACCATCTCAGTTCACACCATCATCAGCACCATCTCAGTTCACACCATCATCAGTACCATCTCAGTTCACACCATCATCAGTACCATCTCAGTTCACACCATCATCAGCACCATCTCAGTTTACACCATCATCAGTACCATCTCAGTTCCCTTCCCTCATGCCAAGCCTTAAGATGGTTGTATTCCCGCTGTCATATTAGTTAGATTGGGAAATAAGGGAACAGTATTAGCAGTGTTTATTAAATATGCGAACTATATTAGCAATGTTTATTAAAAGTGTAAGGAAGCAGATTTAAAACATGCCCGTGACGTATTAAGGTGTCACAGAGGCTGACAGTCCATGCTCTAGAAGGGCTATGACTCTGAGCGGTTTTAATATGCATTTAATGTGGGCAATACATCACAGTGGCTACAGAAATAAACTTTCTTACCATTACCTTTCTAATAAAACTATGATTTATTTTTACCCATAAGCAGTATAACCTATTTTTTAAGAGTGTAATATTTGGAGTCAATCTGACTTCAGGTCTGGGTCTCCCGTTGTATGTGATCTTTGGCAATTCCTTGTGCTTTTGAGATGTCACTTCCTTGTGACCTATGATAATGCTGTTTGTACATGGCAGAGTTGTTGTGAGAATGAAATACTTCCCCCGGCACAGAATGTAGGAGCTCAGGAAACAATAAGATTTAGAGACTTAGAATGTAAGGAATATTGGGCTACAGAATTGTTCAATGTTTATGTGGAGACAAAACCACTGTAAAATTAAATGCTATTACCCAGATACCCTCTAGTGAACCAGAACCCAGTGGGCTATGTAAGTCATCGTCTGCCCTGTTATTCAGTCCAAGCTTTGTTTATAATCTTGCTTAGAAAAAGTTTTGTCAGACCCAAAAATGGAATTGAAAAACTAATCTTTGCTTAAGCTGTCAGCTTGAAGAAGAGCAGACAATCAGCGACAGGACATGGTCAGAAGAGGATTGTGCCAGCACTCGGGAGGCAGAGGCAGGCGGATTTCTGAGTTCGAGGCCAGCCTGGTCTACAGAGTGAGTTCCAGGACAGCCAGGGCTATACAGAGAAACCCTGTCTCGAAAAAAAAAAAAAAAAAAAAAAAAAAAAAAAAAAAAAAAAAAAAAAAAGAAGAGGATTGTGCTTGTTTAGTTAGTCAAGAGACAAGCTAGAGCAAGGTGAAGTGCACCGCAAAACACACAGCAGAGTGGTGGAGGCAGTGGCACGCCTGAGGCCGAGGGCACGGGAAAGGGAGTTGGATTCAGAGCTGTGCTGTTTTAACATCCCTCTCCTCCCACCCCCTTAATTTAGCATTTGTCAGCTCTAGGACTTGAAGGCTGAAGTTTGGCTCGTGGCTGACACTAAAATCTAGCAGCCCATTCAGGGTCATTTAGTTGTGTGGCTCTCTTCCATCTGATACCCCCATCAGCTAGCTCTCTGCTACCTTACAGGAGGTGGGGTGGTCAGAGACTAGCACAGCCTGGGCTGGGAAGACTGGAGAATCCACAGTCCCCTGGGCTCCTTAAGACGTGGCTTTCAAGCTTACGGTCCAGTCCGCAGACAGGAAACCAGGGAACCCTTCTCTGACAACCGGCAGGACTGAGTTGTGATGCAAAGATCTAGAAACCCCTCCAGATCACTATGAAGAACCCACAGATCCGCAAGCACTGCCTTTATACAGTGCCCCGCCCCCTCCTGCTTTACCCTTAAATATCAGTAGATCCCCTCTTATCCAAAAGCTGAGTAATAAACACATAAAGCAAAGAAAAATAAACTTTGAAGAAAGGGTCTGGGTGTTGGAGACAGTAGGAACACATGTTATAAGGTGAAAACAGGAAAATAACTCCCTAGGATTTGAAAGGTAAGAAAAATTCTTTAATGAAACAGAACTATATCTTTAATCAACTTAGGAATCTTCAGAATATGAGCTAGACCTCTTGGGGGGAAATCTGTAGGTAGAAATAAATATTCAGTGAAAGGAAAGAGACATTAAACATCCTAGAACCAGCACATATATGCACACATGCGCGCACACACACTTGAAATAACAAAAAGAAAGTCAGGCATGGCGGTACTCCTTTAATCCCAGCACTCAGAAGGCAGAGGTAGGCCCCCCTCCTCTGAATTTGAGGACAACCAGACCAAAAAGAAAAAGAGGGGGTGGGGGAGAGAAGAAAAGAGAAGAAAAAAAGAAAAAAAAAGTCTTTTTTTCTCTGTCCTGGAACTCAGCCTATAGATCAGGCTAGTCTTGAACTCACAGAGAGCTGCCTGCCTCTGCCTCTGCCTCCTGAGTGCCAAGATTAAAGGCATGCGCCACCACCACCTGGCAAAATTTTTTTGTTCTAATACAAATTTCAGAAACAGAAAATGAAAGAGCAGAAAATCATACCAAAATGTAAGAAGGAAATTAGCAGGTGTTGAGAATAACAAACAGAAAACACAAATTCACATATTATCTTCCTAAAAGTTTAAAAACCCTGTGGATACTGAAACTCTTCACAGTTTATAAGTCAAGGGGAGTGGAGAACAGGAGAATATTTACATATTTTTTAATGTGACAGGAATGCTAATGCCATTGGGTCATAAAGGGGGAAAGTATTCCCAATTCACAGTTTAATAGCCAGCCACACTATGAGTCAAGCGGCAGGCTGACTACAGATACCTGCAGATGGCCAGACCACAGAGGGTGCGTTTTCAGGAATTACTATATGGTGTGTTCTCACCAAAAGGGCAGAGTGGACAAAATATGGCTAATGCTGGGAATGACAGGGAAGGAGTGTGTCAAAATTGGTTTGGTGTCAGAGAGCAGCAACAGCTAATCCAAGAGGAAGTGAGAAAGTAAGGAGCAGAGAGGAGGGAGGTGAAGAGGCAGGGGAGGACTGTGACATGTGGACACAGGCTGCCAACATGATGAGTGGTCCTGTTGGAGCGGCTCTGGATCCCTAGTGCTAGGTCCATCACGTGGAGGTGAGAAGCCATGACTGTTCAGTAGACGATGAGACTAGAGAAGCTGCAGTGCAGAACAGTGTGCTCTCAGTACAACACAGCAACATAGTGAAAGACTAAAGATGCTATGAGAATGTGGAGAAAGGGCTGGCCAGATGGCTCACCCAGTAAAGAAGGCACTTCCACACTCACATACACACACTCACACATGAACACACACTCACACACACCACACTCACATATGCATGCACACACACACTCACACATGCATACACTCACACACACTCACACATGCATGCACACACACACTCCACACTCACACACTCACACATGCACACACACTCAGACATGCATGCACACACACTCACACATGCATGCACACACACTCACACACACTCACACATGCATGCACATGCACACACACACACATAGTTTCTAAGCAGCTCCAGCTCCTCTTGAGAATGAACTACTGAGGTAAGAGTTTAGCAAGACTAGTGTGCAATGTGTGGTGAACAGCGCAAAGCACTAATGAAGGAGATGGAAGTGGCAGACGAAGCTCACCGGTCAGATTTGATATGACAAAGACTCCCATCTCAAGACTGACCTATAGATTCAATGCGGCTCTAAGCAGTTTCCAGCAGGACTTTTTTCTAACAGCTGAGTACAAGCCAATTCTAAAATGTTTACGTTAAGGCAAGGAATTAACATAGCCCAAATAATCATTTTCAAGATGAGTTAGGCTGGGAGATCCTGTTACCCAGTTTTAGGGTTCACTGTGCTGTTGGCAAAAGGATGAAAAAACAAATCGATGGGACAGATAGAAAGTCCAGAAACAGACTGGAGGAGAAATAGCAGGCTGCCGGAGCACTCTGACGGAGGGAAGATGGCCAGCAAGAGTCGGGGACAACTGGACAGCCCTAGGCAGACAACAACTGTTCTCAAAGATCCGCGTGAGGGGCTGGAGAGATGGCTCAGCAGTTAGCACATGTGCTGCTTTGGGGGAAGACTGGAGTTCAGTTGCAGCAGCCACATCAAGCAGGTCACAAATGCCTGCGAATCCAGCTCTAGGGGATCTGACACCATCTCTGGCCTCTGCAGGCCCCGTAACTCACACACTCAGATACACACATAATTCATAATTTAAAATGAGTGATAAAATAGGATCTTTGAGGCTGGAGAGATGGCTGTGTGACTAAGAGCACTGACTACTCTTACAGAGAACCGTGGTTGGGGTCTCCGTACCCACATGAATCACAACAACACATAGTTCCAGTTCCAGGAAGGTCACTTCTGGTCTCTGCAGGCAACAGGCACATATGTGATACACATACGTACATTCAAGCAAACATTCATATACATAAAATAAAAAAATAAAACATTTTGAAACACATTTTAAAATATGGAAATAAAATTAATTAATAACTGCTGCAGAGTGCCCTAGCATTCATTATTATTTGAAGAATGTGAAGCTAACTAAAATTTATCCTAATATTACGCTATCAACAAGGCACAGTGGGTAAAGTCACTTCCCGCCACGCCTGATCACCTGAGTTCCATCCCTGTACCTACATGTTTGAAGGAGAGAACCAACTCCCACTAATTAACCTCTGACAGCCACACAAGGATGCTCACTGTGGTCTGTGTGAGCATGCACACACACACACACACACACACACACACACACACACATAATTTAAAAAAATATTCTAATACTCTTAAATTTTAAAAAGCAACTTTGTTAAGGAGGTTTATTATAGCTTCTTTTTTATTTATTTATATATTTTTTATGTATATGGGCACACTGTCGCTGTCTTCAGACACCAGACAAGGGTACTGGATCCCATTACAGATGGTTGTGAGCCACTATGTAGTTGCTGGGAATTGAACTTAGGACCTCTAGAACAATCAGTGTCCTTAACCAGTGAGCCATCTCTCCAGCCCCCACAACTTCATCTTTCCATATCAGTTTGGTAGTAAGAAATCCAAGTGTTTAATTCATGGACATGAGAAGTTGATGCCCACCAAGATTAAGGAACTAGCTAAGGTCATATAGCTTGCTCTCCTTTGAATCTTAATCCACCCAGCTGCATGGTCCATGAGCATTAACAATGGTCAGAGTTCAGTCAACTATCCTAGAGGTCCATACTGCCACCCAAAGCTACTAAAACCCAAAAGTACCAGCGGAGTTTGAAACCTGGCTCCTATCTCTGTTTAAGCCTGTTAGGTCACAGGAGTGAATGTTCCTAAGGAGCCAAGTCACTATCCAGCTACCCTTGGCATGTTCAGCAAGGATGCTTTGGGATGCTCCTCAGTGATGATAATAGCAAGCAGGTGTCTCGGGAGCTTCACAGTGTACCTTAACTTAACACTCTTTCCCTTAGTAAATACAATGCTGCAGAAGTGCCACATTGTGCCTAAATCAGAGCAGTAAGTCTGCAGCAGGCTTTCAGAAGAGCAGGCAGCCCGTTGACAGGAAAGGCTAGCAGGATACACCAGTGCCACAGGGGTGATGTGGTTGGATACCAAGTGTCACCTCTAGGCCACTCTAAAAAGTCAGGTGCTTGCTAGGAATGATGATTGACTGACAGGAGGGACCTCCTCATTGCAATAAACAGCACATTTTTTTCCCCTTGAAGATGTGCTTGAATCACATTGGAATGAGTAGGGGAAAATGGGGTGTCTTGGATTAAATATGATTGTCAGCTCCACAAGTAAGTATAGCTGTAGGAAAGCTAAACCCCAAATGTCTTCCTTTCTCCTTATTGTTTTTAAAAGGTGTTTCCAGTATAGGTATAGACTTTCAGGTTAACAGAGTCCAAAGATTTTGGAGATCAAAATAGAGGACCCCAGCCCCCTTGATGGCGCCGTGATGGCAGTAGATTTGTTGCAAATATCTTGCTAGCCCAAGAAGCATCAGTTAACTATCTTGTCCCATATCTTTGTAAATTTATTCAAATTTCAGGTACATTATCTTATGAAAGCATTTTTAGAAGTCACCAGTTTGAACTTATTTTGAATGTTGACAAAAAGCTTTGCTGCTCTTAGTGTGATCTAGTTATTTACACAAGGGTCAGAAAGCTTTCCCTAGCGACAGCAGTTAAACACTGAATAGATACGTCAGCATTCTATTGGATGGACCTGGGGCATCACCCCGGAAGCAGACAGAGCAAGAAAAGGAAACACCCTGGAAGCCACCTGAAGTGTCTGCATTTTACCTAGTACTATTCTGGCATCTGTAGGTTTTTTGAAGGAAGAGGATTCTGTGATGGTCATGTAGTAGAGGTCAAAGGGGAAATGATAGGAATCAGTTCTTTCTTTCCACCATCTGGATTCTAAGAATCAAACTCAGGTTGTCAGGATTAGCCACAAGCTCCCTTATTGGTAAGCCAGCTCACCAGCCCATCGCCACCTTTTCCCATGCTCCCGCCCAGGGCGGTTAGAGAAGAGCTAGCCTTTCTCTGCCCTGCTGGCCATAGGTCATGAGGGTACCACAGTGTCAGACTGGCATCCAGGATCCTTTCAGCCTTGATTCTGGGCAGTGATCTCTCTTCCTTGACTCAAGAACTACTACAAAAGCATGTTCTCCTGTTCATGTACGTATAGATGATTAACATAGCCTACCAGTCCATCTGTCTTGATGCATAGCCTTAGGTGATGCTCAAAAAAACGAACAACAAAAAACCCCAGAATCAGACTGGCTGGCTTTTCTGGCATTGGAGTGCAGTATTGGGGTGCCAGCAGGATTTGTGTATGAAGTGCTCCCCATGCCTCCCCCCACCCCAGGGGTCATGTGTTGACCACCTTTCCTTGGTGGGTCCAGCCACTGCAAGCCAGCTGCTCTGTGAGCACTCTGCTTTCATCACTGGTAGAAACTTGTAGAGATAGAGCCTCCTTGGAAGAAGCAGGTTGGTGGGTATTAGGTATTAGGGGGTACCTTCCTGTGGGCCCCCTCACGTCTCTCCTTGCTTCCTAGCTACCCCCATGTGAGCATCTCCGCTCCATCTCACCCCTCAGCCATGATGTCCAGCCTCACCGCATCCCAAGCAGCTGAGTAAACCAAGCATGGATGAAACTTGTAGAGGTGTGAGCTAAATAAGTTCTCCTGTAAATTATTCCCCTCAACTGTTCACTCAGTGATGAAGACTCTGGCTAAACCAGAGTTCAAGATGGTGTCTTGACCTCCATGTGGAAGAGACACTGAAGAGAGTGACAGTTACCCTTTCTTAGCAGTATGAATTCCCCGTTCCTTCCCAGGACCCTCAGAGCAAACCACCCCTCAGATGTCTCCCTTTTTAATCCTGTCTTACAGTTAGGTTTCCACCTGAGCTTTAGAGGAGCAGGATTTGAACCATAATAAGACTAGACCTGACCGGGGTTAAACTGATTGCCTGGACATGATTTCATGAGAGAGAGCCTCTGGAGAAGTTACCAGAGGGAAAGCAGAAGTGTGGTCCCGAATGAGGTTTCCCCACTCCTGCTCACCCTCAGGCAGGCTAGCCCACACTTCCCTGGGTTCTAGAGCCAGCAGATGAGCCACCATTGCTCTTTGCTTCCACCAGAAATATTGCTGAGGGTGACGGGTGAGGGACTCCAGGGGAAGGAGTGACACCCTGAGCTGCAAGGACAGAGCAGAAGCCTGACCGCTCCACCCACCTCACAGAGCCTGGCCTCTCACTCACTCAGAAGAGCTGTCTTTTTCCAAATCACCCTGTTCCCATGATTCCCTTTGATTTGTCAAGTATGGTCTTATATCAGCAATACTGGAATACTCATGAAATAACTGTGGCATTTAAAATGTGAATCAATTTGTAATTGTTCTCATATAGATACAGTGAAAACTCTTTAAGTACAACTTCAATGAAAATGGTATAATAGTAAGTAGCTCCTGGCAGCCTTACACAACAGTTTATGCCATAGCTCCAAATGCATTCGTATGTGATTAGATACAGACCGTACATGGCAAAGCACCAACCTGGGGTGTACAGAGTCCTCCCTTCAGTCCTCAGCACTCACACCCCACCCCACCCAGCAGACCCCAAATTACATGTTTATCAGCATAAAACAGCTTTTCTTGGAAAAGATGGCTTCCTGCCATGCTGTCCAGTCTGCAGCCTAGTGGCCTAACTGCTGGACACTTGTCCTTAGCATTCTACTGGTTGGCCCTCCCAACCCATGTTTCTCGTCTATTTATAACCATACAACAGTGTCATCAAATCTGGCTTCAGGAAGTTCAACAAACCACAGTTTCCTAAGATGATGATGGCAATCCAAGCTGTGCCATTGGCAGGTTGTCATGCATTGAATTATAGACGAATAATAGGTACGTGAGGCCTTTGAAAGCCATTTGGCCAGCTGCTCCTGGTGGAGCACTTCCTGGGGATCCACTGTCAGAACCTTCTATAGGGAACGTAGTCCATAAGGCTGCTAATCACGAAACCGAAGCAAGGAGCCAGGTGGTGCCAAACAATATGTAGTTAGTTCCGTGTTAAGTGAAGGCCTGTGAGGCCTGTGCAGGGCTCTTGTTTATAGTACTGGGATCTCAGGTAGATAAGCCCAGGGCCCTGTATGTGAGGCAAGTGCTCTACCTCTGAGTTACTTCTCTAGCCCAGGCTTAGCTTTTTGATTAGATGTATTTGAGTAAACAGAGAACAATTTACGCAAGCACTTTAAAGCCCACGGGTACAGACATAGGTGTAAGAATTAGCATGGTGTGCTCTCTTAGCAAGAGGGAGAGCTGTGCCACAAATCTGGGGATGACCAGGAATAGGAACCACAGGAGCCAAGAGCAGAGCCATAGCCAAGCTCACAGCCCAGAGGGCAAGTCCAGGTTCAAACCTGGTATCCCAAGAATGGCGTGGGACTGGGACGTGCAGCAAAGCCAGGGTGAGGGTAAGGGCTGGAGCTACAGGAAGCACGTGAGCTTAGCAACAGTGTGGGTGAGGTTCTGTGCCATCTGTGAACTCAGAACATTTTCAAAACAGTTTAAAGGAAATTCACCCTCCAGGCAGCCATTAGTTATCATTGTGTGCTTTTAGACAAGCCTGGTTCAAGTAAATGGTTCCCCTAACAAATGGAGTCCAGGGTGAAAGACAGCCCAGACTGCATAAAGGCAGGATGAGGCTTTCTGATTCCTTGAGAGTGGGAGTTGCTATGGGTTACTAGGCAGAGGCTGGGTGGCCTTGGTATCGATCAGCAATGTGGGGACCAGCCCCCCCCCAATGAAGCAGGGCAGCCATGAGGCCCGGGTGATGACATGGTGTGCTGGGGGAGGCTGGCTGAAGAGGGGCAGGAACTGTACACAGTTGTAGTTTAGTGTCTAACAAAATGGCCGAACACTGAGGCAGTCTGGACACTGGAAAGGAAATGGCATTCGAGTGTTTTGAATAGGCTGTGTTCATGGTGGTAAGATTGCAGTGCTGATACTCCGGTAACTGTGTTCTGCTGCCGATAGAAATTAAAGGCCAAAGCTTCAAGCTAGTGTGAGTTATGACCCTGACCAGGGAAGTGCATTTAAGGCCATGAGGCTTGTTAGATGCTGGAGAGAGGCAGAGCAGAATGGTTGGGCAGTGGGAAGGTACGGGTCAGGAAGTGCAGTGTACTCGCTCAGTCAGCTGTCTTTCAATGCAGCCATAGAAACGTTGTTCTCTAGGGAGCCTATGTGCTAGCCATTGCAAGACACTCTGAGAAGATGCTTACAGGTTAAGTCAGTTAGAACATCTGTCGTTGGGAATACCCACTGTAAAGAAAGCAGTTTAACCCAGTAGCCCTCAAAATTTACTGTTATTAAAAAATATTTTATCAATAGACAATTCTAGAAGACCTCTAAGAACAAGCCCTTTATACTGATTGTAATTATGGTTATGATGCAGCTGTGTTGCATGCTATTTATGATTTTATAGGATAAATAAATAGGGTTGGGCCGCTGGTTAAAACAGTAACTTCTTAATTCTAGGAAGGGGCACAGAGACCACATTTTGAACTTCATTCTTCTTGAGATTCATGTGTTTAGTAAGTTGTATCTTGGGTAGTCTAGGCTTCTGGGCTAGTAACCAAATATCAGTGAGTACATGTTATGTGAGTTCTTTTGTGATTGGGTTACCTCACTGAAGGAGTTACAGAGAACATGTGTGAAGCTGAATCAAAAGGATGGACCAACCAGTGATGGCGGCTGCCAGGGATCCCTCCCATAATCAGCCACCAAAATAAACACTATAGCATATGCCAGCAAGATAATGCTGAAAGGGACCTGATATAGATGTCTTGTGGGAGGCTATACCAGTGCCTGGTAAACACAGAAGTGGATGCTCACAGTCAGCTATTAGTTGGAACACGGGACTCCCAAGGTAGGAGCTAGAGAAAGTACCCAAGGAGCGGAAGGGGTCTTCAACCCTATAGGTGGAAGAATAACATGAACTAACTAGTTCCCCCTGCGCTCATGTCTCTAGCTGCATATATGGAAGAAGATGGCCTAGTTGGCCATCATTGGGAGGAGAGGCCCCTTGGTCATACAGACTCTATATGCCCCAGTACANTACGTGGCATTCTGTGTGTGGCCAGGATAGGGTTTAATTGGTTGCTCCCGGGGGAATAATTCCAGAAGAGAGGAAGAAATGAATTTACTATTTACGCTTAAGCTGTAACTGCATGCATAATACTGAGTAAACTAACTTAAGTCGAGGAACCCGGTTTGGTCTGTGTCTTTTCCTGCGGGACGGGACGGGGCGCGGATCAGTGCGCCACCACTGCTCAGCCAGTTTTTCTTTTTTAATGCATAGGTGTATTAGCTCAGGATAGCCTCAAACTGGCTATTTAGCCAAGGAAGACCTACTTGATCCTCTTATTTCTATGTCCAAGTGTTGGGATTACAGGCATGTACCACCACATCTTGTTTATGCTGTACTGAGAATCAAATCCTCCCTTCATACATGCTTACGTGTATACATATATATAAACCATATATACATACACATATGGCTTTCTACATGCCAGGCACTCTACCAGCTGATCACAGAATGAGCTACGTAAAGCTAAGTAAGTCTCACTGCATTTTATTTTAGGAGTGAAGATCAGGTTCCTAAACTCAATACATTCCTCATTGCTGGTGTGGGTTGGGCAATGTTCCCATAAAGAACACTCTCCTATAGTCCTCCTAGGAAATCTTATACTTACATAGGCCTTGTGTTAATCCAAAGGAAAAGCACTATGTTCAATTGAAAACCATCTCCTTAACTACACTGAGTTCCTATTGATGAAGCTGTAACATCAGAAACTGCGGTGTCCCAGTCTAGCTTGGAGGGGCCCATAGTGTGAAGGAAGTGTCTCGTGGCTAACAGGATCCACTATTGCATCTGTTGCTCTTCCCCTATAGCTCATAATTATTTAGCTATTTAAAAACAATAACCAACAGCATGTCTCCCTTGTACCTCTGGATTGGTGGTGGGAGTAAGCTTGGGTTTGTTGTAAAAGTATGACAGGAGTTAGTTAACCATTCTCAAAATAGCTTGCTTCTCACCAATGCCCAACTCCAGGACAGATGACTTATTCATGCATGCATGGATGGGTGCATGGATGGATAGATGCATGGATGGATAGATGCATGGATGGATGGGTGCATGGATGGGTGCATGGATGATGTGTGGCAAATATAAGTGTATTTTAATATTTATTTATGTATGTGTTTTTTTTCTAAAACTCCAATAGACTGTCCTTTAAAATAGATCTTGAATTTTCTTCTCCAAGTTTATCACTACATGTTCTGATCTTCACTAAATGTGAGGGGACTCTGTTTTCACTGACACGCCTTGAATGAGAACGGGCACAGGGATGGAGTGCTGCAAGCATTGTGTGCACAAGTTATTAGGAGTCAAACTCTGTTTAGGATTTCTGCCCTTTGGGAATTTAACCATTTTGCTTTGTTTTGTTTTTGTTTTTTACCTTCATAAACACTGTATTTATGAAGTCTTTTTAATTTCTCTGTGTTATATGTGATATATGAGCCCTATATGTCTCTTTTTCATTAACTGCTTGAAAGTAAACTATACATATCCCTTTAGTTCTAAATACTGGAGTAATTCCTCCCCAGGCACATGGTCCCGCATAACCTCCATCCAGACGTCAAGCTCAGGAACGTGAGACTGATTCAGTGTGGAAGCCTTGTCACCAGACCATGTTCGGGTCCAATGCCCCGTAAGAACAGGAAGCAGTTGAAGAGCTGCCTCTTTGGTGTCTTTCTGTCTCACCAGTTCCTCATTTTGCTGGCTCTCATACATACCTGGTTCTCTGTGGCATTTTGAAGACCACAGCCCATTGTTTTGTAAAACATCCTTTGATTCGGGACCCAGAGTACGAATTTTTGGCAGGAAAGTCACTGACCACAGCGTCCCGTTCAGTGTGCCCTATCCGGTGCTGAGAACTAGTCCCCGGATGGTGAGATGGAGATGGTGAGGTGGAGGTGTTNGCTCTCATACATACCTGGTTCTCTGTGGCATTTTGAAGACCACAGCCCATTGTTTTGTAAAACATCCTTTGATTCGGGACCCAGAGTACGAATTTTTGGCAGGAAAGTCACTGACCACAGCGTCCCGTTCAGTGTGCCCTATCCGGTGCTGAGAACTAGTCCCCGGATGGTGAGATGGAGATGGTGAGGTGGAGGTGTTGTCTCCACCTGGCTTCACCTGGAGCTGCCGCTGTTTCCCATTATGGTTAGGATGGGTGTTTGTGGCATGTGTCTCAAAACTGTCAATATTCATCCATTGTTTTGCCATTCTCTACTTGTACTAATTCAGTGATGGCTGCCAAGTGGTGACGTCTTACTCCACCACTCCTCCTGTTCACACTGGTTGGCATGCTAAATTAGAAAGACCCTTCCTTCCTCCTCTATCTGTATGATGAGCCCTTGGCTGTTAGCCCCAGGTAACAGGCTCCGCTGTATGGCCACCCTTATTTGCTTGCTGCTCTAGTTATCCCTGACTCTTAAGTCAGCATTTGAATACAAACGGGGTATCTGTAAACTTACTTTCACTTATCTGCAGGCTGTCCAGCTTCTCCATGGGGTATTCTCACACACCCCCATTCCAGAGCTGTGTTCATGGAGTGCATCTTGCTTGATAAGGCAACATTCTGGAGAAGTTCCCCAAATAGGATTCTTATCCATACACAAACCAGTGAAATCCAGAGAGTCACAGAATATTCTTTCATTCACAGCATTGGAAAAAAAGCCTAAGTAATCGGTGGTAATGTGGCTACTACCACATATGTTGAATATTATTCTTAATTATAATAGCATTTCTTTTATGAACAGCACTGCAAGAAAACATGCATTCTCACCTAGCTGTTTCTTCAAAGGGTTACTTGGAAATATTTTTACCTCTAAGCATAGGCTAGAGCCTAAAATAATATTATAACCTTTTAAAATGTCATTATACACTTATTTATCTTGTTATATGTAAGCATTAACTTCTAAATCACTCCAAATTTATACTTACCTAAAATGAATACTTCTGCTGACCACAAGAGGGTGTCAGCAAGCTTAAAATAGGAACTGTCTCAGCCTAGTCAATGTTAGAATTCCATCTACTAGGTAGTTCCTGTCAGTTTATTCTTGCAGAACTGTAGTTAAAAAGACAGACATGGGGAGGGGTCCAGTGATCTCTCTGTCCTCTCATCAGAACGCCCACCTTGAGTGCCTCTCTGTCTGCTCTCACTAATATTCAGGCTCCTTGGTTACATGATTTGGGTGGGTGGCTGACCCTGGCTTGTCAGGGCACCCCTAAGGACGGCAGCATTATGGCAATCACAGAAGGATTAAAAGAAATAGTTTGGGGTGTCTGTCACCCCCAACAAGTCGACTCCAGAGAGAAGGAAAGAATGAGAGGTTCCAGCAGCTTCTGAAGTCATTTTACTCTGCTGACATTTTTTGTAGCTGAACTACCATGTGCCTCTTGCCTCCTATTTAAACTCTACCCTCTATCAAGGCCTCAAGCTAGACCTGGAGCAGTTGATAGATCCCCCGTCCTCATCCCAGTGTTGCCACATTGAATAATGCCTGTTTTCTGCTTTTACTATTAGTGTGGCTCCTTTAGTTGGCTTATTGAGGACAAGTGACCAAACCTGGCTTGTTGGATACACAAATCATGACCTTTAAGTGCAATAACGCTTATCCTTTGTAGCCGGGTCATTCTGAGCTGCTTAGCCCCTCTCTGGCCTGCTTCTTTCCCTTGGAAGCATGCTATCTTTTTGTGGGAGGTGCATGTGTGCTCACATAGAGGCCAGAGGTCAAGGTGGGCATCTCTTATTTAACCTGGAGCTAGTTGGCCAAGCCAGCAGCCCCAGTGACTCTCCTGTGCTGGGATTACAGATGTGCACCAATCACCCATGGGCTCTAGGGGACTGACCTTAGGCTTCATGGCAAGCACATCACCAACTGAGCTTTCATTCAAGCCCCTGAAATGTACAACCTCCGAATAAGCTGTCTCTGCTAATGTCACCCTCCCAAAAGAATTAAAAGCTGGGTGGTGGTGGTGCATGCCTTTAATCTCAGCACTTGGGAGGCAGAGGCAGGCAGACTTCTGAATTCAAGGACAGCCTGGTCTACAGAGTGAGTTCCAGGACAAGCAGGACTATACAGAGAAACCCTGTCTCGAAAACAAACAAACAAACAAACAAACAAAAAAGAATTATGATTAAAAAGCAGTCAGACTCTCTACACTAGAAGAGCTTTGACTCTCAAAGGGAAGTCTTTTATGAGAAGTGTTGGGTGAGGTGGCATGACCTGAAAGATGGGACACAGTGCGGGTCCTGTTGATGCCACAGGTACAGAGAAATGTCCTCAAGCCCAAGTAATCCAGGGAGGAGATCCTGGTTCCTGAACCATTAGCATGTTTCCCTGAGCACTCATGTCACCTCTTTGGACTTAATTTCTTTTTATAAAATCAAGTATATTATAATCTTAGCAGGGATATACAAAGAAACCTTGTCTCAAAAAACCAGAAACCAAAAACCAAAACGAAAAAGAAAAAGGAAGAAAGGAAGGAAGAGAGAGAGAGAGAGAGAGAGAGAGAGAGACTATGATAACCACTGCTTCCGGTGTGTGCAACTCTTTCCATTTTGAGGTTTAAGTAATTTGGCCACAGTTGCTCTGCTAGTGAAGAACAAAGCTGTAATTTCACCCTGGTTCTCTCTGCTGTAGAAGCCTATGTGTCAGTCCCTTTCCTGTTGTTGTGGCAAAATGTCCGACAAGGGTTCGTTTGTACTCGCAGTTCAGTGGCATTCAGGTTAGTGGTGAGGAAATCGCAACAGTAAGAGCATGTGGCTGTCCCATCCTGTCCCCTGTAGAAGGGAGGGAGGGAAGGCTGCACTCAGCCAGCTTTCTCCTGTGACATCAGCCTGAGACATCAGCCCATGGGATGCCGCAGCTCACATTCAGGACAGGTCTTCCCACTTCACTCAACCAAATCTAGAAAGTTCCTCACAGACACACTCAGAGCTTTGCATTTCTCAACCTGTGGGTCAGGACCCTCTTGGGGGTCACATATCAATTATCCTGCATATTATATATTTGCATTACAATTCAGAACAGTAGCAAAATTACAGTTATGAAAAGGCAATGAGATGATTGTATTCCATAGGTTGGGAGTCACTACACCATGAGGACCTGTATTAAATGGTCACAGCATTAGGACAGTTGAGAAGCACTGGTCTAGATCCTGACAAGTTGATGGTGCTAGCTGGCATGCCTTGTTTTGATTCTCTCCACCATTTAGCTTCCCTAAGGCCTAAAGACTAAGTATATAGAGGTGGTTTTCTCGGAGAAGACTACAAAAACGTTTGATCAAACACACACAAATGTGACACAGAAGTGGGGCACAAGCCAGGAGGGTCTCAGGCCAACAAGGCATTGTGCATCTCAGAATACAGACTTCTAAATGAAATCTTCTTCACTTGAAATTGAGGCGAGAACATCTGGAGTTTTAAGGAGAATGGCAAAAATCTCCCTACTGACTTCTGTTTCCTCTTAGTAGGGTTGGCACATAGCAGGAGACAAAGCCAAGCTTTCCCCAAGCTTTGTCAGGCTGTTGAATTTGCTACCTCTCCCTACAGACTCTTAGCTTCTCCAGAAAAACTTTAAACATTTGAAGAGTATGCTATCTGGGGAACGGGCAAAATATGCCCCTGGTTTTGTCGAGCTGACAAACATGTTTTGTTTTATTTTGTTCTGTTTTAAACATTTCTAGCATTTGAAAAATCAAGAGTTGTTTCAAGTAACTCATGAAAATTAAATGAAGTTCAGATTTTGGTATCCACATAAAGTTTTATTGGAACACAGCTATGTTCGCATGGTAGTACCTGTGCCTGCCTTTGTGTTAGAAAGGCAATGCCCGGTAAGTTGCAACATGACCCACCAAGGATGAAGTGTGCACCATCTTGCCTTTACAGAAAAAGGTGAGGACTCTGGTTTAGAATTCAAAACCAAAAAAGATGGGCAGTGCCCACCCGCCTCCCAAGATAAGGTAAAAGTAGAATTGTGTAAGTCAGAAAGGGGAGAAGAGAAGGAAAATTATCAGTTTTTCCAAAAACTACCTCAGTATAAGAGTCAAAATATTTTTTATTGTATTCATTGTTTGGGGGAATCTGATCTGGCCCAGAATGGTGTTCTAGAATGTTCTGTATTTTATGAATGACAAAGCAAGATTCTTTACTCCTAAGAAGAATGCTGACAACGAAGCCAGACTACTGTCCTCCCGACCTCAGACATGCACTGTGGGCTCTGTGCCTTCAGTCCACCCACTGCTGGGCCCCAGCCTTCATAGCTAAGGACCGCTTTGTCTCCACATGCCTGGTGGGCCAGCAGCCCTCCCCGATCACACAGTGATCTTTCACTCTGATCTGTCTGGAAGGCAGGCTTCCCAAGCCCGAAGCGGATGCCTGAAGGCTGTGCCCCCAGTGCTGCCTGGAAGCCTGACCCCAGCTAGTGCTCAGTAGAATCTGAGTACACGGTAGAGTCTGTGTCTGAGTTTCTGTGAGGTCCTGTGAAGAGCTGGAACCCCTTGGCGCTTCCTAGAAGGATGAATCTTCCTTTTCTATGAGCTCACATCTCACTAGGGTAACAGAGAACACTTTGAGCAGTTTCATTGTTAGCCTTTTCCTTCCTACTGCTAAGTTTGTGGCTCCTGAATGAACACCTGTGAGTCAGGTGCCATAAGTTCTACAATTTGTTTGTAATGATCATTTTTATTTGTCTTTAATATGTGTGAACTCCAATTGACTGTGGAATGCCATCCTTCTAAGCAATGAAGCCCAATGTGAGCATATGACGTTGGTATTTTCTTCTACCTTTAGAGATACCTTTAAAGTCTATTATTTCATAGGAGCCCAGACTCTATGCATTATAAAGGTAAAGGTTCATTTCAAAAGGAAAAAAAAAAAAAAAAGCGCCACCACCCAGCCAACAAGCCTATAGAAGTTATGCAATGAAATTATAAAAATTGTTATTAAATACCAATATACCCAAAACAACAATATTCAAACTGTTCATAGATCTTCTCTATTCAAAATATTCACCAAGAAATACACAAAATAGCATTATCCCACAAGAAACACAGGTGATGTAATTACCTCTTGAGGTTGTTCAGTTTAATAACTGTCTTAGGGTTACTACTGCAGAGTCAAACACCATGACCAAAAGCAACTTGGTTTACATATCCTCATCACTGTTCTTCATGAAGGAAGTCAGCACAGGAACTCAAACTGAGCAGGACCCTGGCGGCAGGAGCTGATGCAGACCTTAGAGGGATGCTGCTTACTGGCTTGCTCCCCAAGGCTTGCTCAGCCTGCTTTCATATAGATCCCAAGACTCCAGCCCAGGGATGGCACCATCCACAGTAGGCTGGGCCCCCCTCCCTTGATCATTACTTGAGAAAATGCCCTACAGCCAGATCTTATAGAGACATTTTTTTTCTTAGAGGTTCCCTCCTCTCAGATGACTGACTCTAGCTTGAGTCAAATTGACATAAAACTAGCCATCGCAGTAACCTAACGTAAGCAGAAGGCTATTAGCCATCGCAGTAACCTAACATAAGCAGAAGGCTATTAGCCATCGCAGTAACCTAACGTAAGCAGAAGGCTATTCGTTTGCTTTTGTTATACAGATTGAGTTTCCCTTCTGAATGCTTTGACAGAAAGTGTTACAAGCTTCAGGTTCTTTTAAACTTCTGGAATGTTTGTGTAGATGATGAAATTTCTTTGGGATGGTACTCAAATCTAAACATGAGATTCAGTTCCTGAAGGCAGCTTCCTACAGTATTTTTAGTGTGCTGACCATGCCCATCACTTGATTCTGGATGGAATTCTCTACTTGTAGCAGTAATTTGGCTCTCCAAAAAGTTCACGTTTGGATCTCCACATTAGGGATGCTAAGGTTCCCAAGTACAGAGAGAAAAATTTACTGAGTGGCAGGATATCTGATCCTTGATTAAAAAGGGAAGTTTGCAAAGTCTAGAATTATCCTCTTCCAGTCTGGATTACTAAACTGCTCAATTCAGTCATCGTAACTAGTAGCATGAACATGCCATTCTTGGTCAAAAACTGTGTGCTATGATTTCATGTTGGCAACATCACAGGTAGCCATCGGCCCACTTCTGTCTTGGGGCAGGGGTCGATTGCCAATTCTGAACATTTTGTAAAAGATAAAATCTATGTTATGAAAGTCTTTATGGCAAGCTTTATGCAGTTATAATATTTTAATGCACAACCATGCCGCAATATACTTTAGAACTTCAATTTCTTCTGTTTCTGACTCCTACCCCATTGCATGAGTACACCTTGGGCCTATGAACATTTGTATACCTGCTGTTGTATGTTGTATGGACACAGGCTTTTGGTTATATCACATGTACACCTGGGTGTGGAGTAGCTGGGACATGAGAAAATTCCATGTGTAACTTTTGAAAGAAGTTCCAGACTGTCTTTCAAAACAGCTGTGTTATGTTATATCCCCACTGCCGTACACACAGGTTCCTGTTTCTTCCCATTTTCAATTGTGGTTATTACTGTCTGTGTTTTCATTCTAATGTCCATAGGGTAGTATCGCATGGTTTTGACGTGCCCTTCCCAGGAGCTAACAACGTTGCACATCTATCTGATCGTCATGTGTCTGTGTATCTTTGGGGAAATAGCTATTCAAATCCTTTGCCCATTTTCCATTGGGTTGTCTTTTTTGCTGTTCTATTATCAAATTCTTTATATAAAAGCTCCTATCTGGTTATCTTTTGCAAATACATGTTCTCCTTCTGTGGATTGTATTTTCACCTTCCTATTGAAGCGTAAAAATTTCTATTGGGATTTACCTAGTGTTACTTGGCTTTCCATTGGTTGCTGTCCAGTTAGGGTTTCTAGTGCTGCAACAGAAAACCATGACCAAAGTGTAAGCTGGGGAGGAAATGGTTTACTTGGCTCAGACTTCACTATCCCACACTGCAGGAAGAAACTCCAACAAGGCAGGAGCCTGGAGGCAGGAGCTGTTGCAGTGACCAAGCAAGGGTGATGCTTACTGGCTTGCTCACCCTGGCTTGCTAATCATGGCTTGCTCAGTCTCCTTTCTTATAGACCACCAGCCCAGGGGTGGCACCACCCACAATGTGCTATCCCCTCCCCCATCAATCACTAATTAAGAAAATGACCTACAGGGTTGCCAACAGCCCAGGTTTTACAAAGGCATTTTCCCAGTCCAGATTTCCTCATCCCAGATGACTGCAATTTGTGTCAACTTGACACAAATTTAGCTAGCACAGTTGCTTATACCTTGGGTGTCATATGCAAAGTCAATGCCTCATCCAAAACCACAAATATCTATCTCTGTGTTTCTTCTAGGAGTTGTATAGATTTAGGACTTATGTCTAAGCCTTTGACCCATTTTGAGTTAAATTTTTTTGTATGTTATAAGATAGGGATCCCAAGTTAATTCTTTGTCTGTGGAGATCCAGTTGTCATAGCACCATTTTTGTTTGTTTGTTTGTTTGTTTGTTTGTTTTTGAGCACTGTAAAAACAATGGAATTGTTTTGGTCTATGTACAGAACCATCTGACCATGAAGTCCAGGGCCTCTCCATTTCATTCACTAATGTCTAGTGTATGTCAGGGCCTCTCCATCTCATTCACTAATGTCTAGTGTATGTCACTAATGTCTAGTGTATGTCACTAATGTCTAGTGTATGTCACTAATGTCTAGTGTATGTCACTAATGTCTAGTGTATGTCACTAATGTCTAGTGTGTGTCACTAATGTCTAGTGTGTGTCACTAATGTCTAGTGTGTGTCACTAATGTCTAGTGTATGTCACTAATGTCTAGTGTATGTCACTAATGTCTAGTGTATGTCACTAATGTCTAGTGTATGTCACTAATGTCTAGTGTATGTCAGTACTACACTGTCTTGATGATGGGGACTTTTTAGTGAGTTTCAAATGAGCGAGCACGAGTCTGCAACACTGTGGGCTGTCTTGGTTCCCTTGCATTTATTTTTATACACATTTTAGAACTAGATTATTGGTTCTTACCAGGAAGCCAGACAGGATATTAATAAAGACAATATGAAATCCTTAGGTGAATGTGGAGAGTGCTGCTACCTTAACAACTTTAACTCTTCTGGTAGATCATGAACATGCATATTTTGTTTATTGAGGCCATGAATATACATATTCTTATATTTATGGTGGTTCTTACATTCCTTCCAAAAATGTTTGTAGTTTGCAGAGTATAGGTTTTACATTGTTTTATCCTTTTTAATGCCACTGGAAATATTTGTTTTTAATTTTGTCTTTGAATGTTCATTGTCAGCATATGGAAATAATATTTAGTTATTGATCTTCTGTTCTGCAACTCTGCTGTTCCAATAACTTGTTCTAATAGTTTTTAGTAGAACCCCTGGAATTTCTTATTTATTTATCTATTTATTTGTTTATTTATTTATTTATTTATTTATTTATTGTTAGTTGGTTGGTTAGTTGGTCAGTTGGTTGACTGAATAATATTTTTTTAAGATTTATTTTAAGCCGGGTGTGGTGGTGCACACCTTTAATCCCAGCACTAGGGAGGCAGAGGCAGGTGGATTTCTGAGTTCAAGGCCAGCCTGGTCTACAAAGTGAGTTCCAGGACAGCCAGGGCTAAACAGAGAAACCCTGTCTCGAAAAACCAAAAACAAACAAACAAAAAGATTTATTTTATTTATTTTATGTATATGACTACACTGTAGCTGTATAGATGGTTGTGAGCCACCATGTGGTTGCTGGGATTTGAACTCAGGACCTTCAGAGGAGCAGTCAGTGCTCCTAACTGCTGAGCCATCTCTCCAGCTCAACTAATTATTTTGAAACACAGACTTACTTTGTAGACCAAGCTGGTCTGGAACTCAGAGCAGTCTCCTGTCTCAGCCTCCTGAGTGCTGAGATTCCATGCATGACGTGCCACACATGGTGAAGATATTCTGTTTATACAAGTCTGTGCTACGCACTTCTTTCTTTTCCATATGAACACCTCTTATTTTATGTTCTTTCCTAGTCCTGACAAGATTCTCTAGTATAGTGTTGGGTGGGCATGGTGGGTATAGCCTCATCTTGTTCTTTGTCCACAGAGGGAAAGCCCTTACTCTTTGATATGACAGTTGTCATGCTATCTTTGCAGTTTTCATACATGACTCTCATTGGGTTGTTGAATTCTCTTCCATTTTTCATTTGTGGAACATTTTTGTCATGAATTTCTCAAATGCTATTTATGCATCTGTTAATATTATCATATAGTTTATTAATTGTGAATTATATCAATATATTTTTATGCTTAAGTTCAACCTTCCATTCCCAGCTTAAAGCCTATTTGGTCATAATACATAATCCTGGTTTTACTGTAATGGGTTCAGTTTCATATCAACTTGTTGAAAGATGTTCACACCTGCACTGGATATTGGTCTATAGAGTTTGTTGAATATAATGTCTTTCTAGTTTTTGGCACCAGCCATAATGGCCTCATAGAGTCAGCTGACAAATGGCCCCTCTTTCTGTTCTTTAGAAGAGTTCATAAAGAATTGTTTTCAATTCTTTAAATGCTTAATACAACGTAGAGGTTATAGTATCTGATCTTGAGTTTTCTTTGAGGTATAGGCTTTTTAAAATTCTCTCTCTCTTTCTCTCTCTCTTTCTCTCTCTCTCTCTCTCTCTCTCTCTCTGTGTATGTGTGCGTGTGTATGTGTGTGTGTGTGTGTGTGTGATTGTGTGTGTGTGTGTGTGTGTGTGTGTGTGTGTGTAAGTGCAGGTCAGAAGACAGCGTGGTAGATTTGGTTCTCTCCTACCATGTGTGTTCTGGGGCTCAGATTCAGGTTGTTAAGCTTGGCTGCAGGAGCCTTTTTTCTCTGAACCACTCCCTGGCCCCTTGAAAAAGGCATTCAAGTTACTATTACAGGTTCTTAAGTCATTGCAGGCAATTTGAGATGTTAAGGATGTCAGTTGGTGTAGGCTATGACCTAGAGCTTATCCGTCATTGGCACCTTCTCAACTCAAGTAAACTGTTAAAAAAAAAATGATTATTGATCAGATGCCCCTCAAAATACTAGTCTACTTAAAAGTAAGTATTAATAAGTGGACCAGTCCTCAGGTCCTCTTAGTGCAACAGTAGTAGAAACTGAGCAGGGGTTGTGGGGGGGAGCCTTGACCTGAGAGGGCAAAGCAGATGTTCCTGTGTCCCTCCAAGACCCGACCTGACCACTCACCTCAGGTGGGAGTACAGGAGAGGTAGAGCAGGAGAAGGGCACTCAAGTCTTCCCTATGGAGCTAAGTCAGACACCAGGTAGACACTCCTGCATATTTACTACTCAGTGACTCTGTCTTCTTGTACTGTGTAGGCCAATGGATGTCCTTGTCTTTTCCCAGTCAGACTGGCAAGTCTTCCCTGCTGGATGAAGGGAAATGTGACAGGAAAACTCTGAGGGCTACACCTCTCCTCTCAAACAGGAAACAAAGCTATGGATATTGTCTAGTTTATTCTTCTAAAACCAAGGCAATGGCTCATTTATGTCACATCTGTTCATTACTATGAGTAGCTTGAGAAAGAGGCAGCCATAACCCTTGAAACTCTAGAATTGGGCAGAGCAGAGTGGATCCTGGCCTCCCTGCACCCACTGTGTGGCCATAGCAGCTGCCTGTACAAGCCTCACTGTACACTGAGTGGATAATGTTGATATTTGGGTGTCACCAATTTTAAGTAGCTCATAAATCATAGGGTGCTTCCAGTATCCTTTGTGATCTGAGAAAAGTTGGCCCTGTTCACATCCAGGATAGAGGCACAAAAGAGAATGTCGCAGAAGCTAACCTCAGAGACACTGAAACCCTGACCCTGTCTCCTCTAATAGTCCCCCACCCCAACACAATACACACATCCATCTCAAATAACAAGCGCCTGTAGAATTTGATATTTATTATTTGAATATTGAAAACTTATTATTGAAAATAGAAAACTTCACATAAAATCTAAACAATCTCTGACACTGTTGTCAAACGTTCTGTAGAGAATTTCTTAGGAATTTTCAACAGAGAAGAACCTCGGGGCTGGCTGTGTAGGATTAGAGCTGGCACAGTGGTAGAAAGATGCCTGCAAAATCTGAGATGAGTAAGGAAAGACTTTTGGTGTTTCTATAATAATGATGTAATTTGTTCATTGGCATACAACTCCACTAAATATTATAATCAGTGCCCATTTTAACTTGCTGCAATGAAGAGAGGTATAAATAATAGGAAATATCTCATCTAACTGCTGTTCCTTTTGGTTTAAACTGTTAATGCTCCATTTTTGTGACCCTAACCTCCTGAGCCATGTGCTCTGTGGGCCTCGAACTCTGACTGAGTGCAAAGCATCTGGCTGCTGTTTGCTGTAAACTGTGTCTCCGCATCCCTTGCTCCTGAAGACTGAGTCCCTTTGCTGTCTGTCCATCCTGGCCATCTCTTCCCTTAGCAGCCTCTCATCCACAGGCTGCGATTGCTGCTCTGCAAATGATGGAGAATTGTTCATCTCCTGGGACGATTAAACTTCGCAGGTCTGTGGGCAGAGTATTTGAGGAAAAGGTTGTTTTACTGTGTGCTAAATGTAGCTTCAAGCAAGCACTATTGTTTGAGACCTTTTATAGGCATAGATGAAATTCCTTTTGCCATTTGAACAGTGTTTACATTCAGGAAAGCCCACAGTTGAGTCTCTGACATACTGTGAAAGGCCCTTTTGTTCTGCAGAGAAACACACTTCCTCATCCTTTGAGTCACCTTGTTTTTATTCCCTTGTTTACTTTTCTGGGGAAATAAAGCCCATCTCCCCAGTAATGTCAAGGGAAGAGCTATTTCAGAAAGCTTAGTTGTTAATAGAAAACTTAAAAAAAAATAGAAATATTTTTAAAACCTGAACCAGATAAATATCATAAGCTCAAGTTTCCAAAAATTCTTTAGATTGTTTTTTTTTTTCCAAACACTAAAAAAGGGAATCTTTTTTTATCATCCTAATTAGTAGCAATCAGGCTCAGGAAACCTGGTGCTGCACATGGGATGCGAGCATGGTACAGAGGTCTGTTCCTGAGGCCCTGGGAGAGCCCCTCGCCTCTAACTGTGCTCTTAGACAGCATCTTCCCAGAGTTTCAGAATGAGCTTAGCTTCAGCCAGCTGAGCCTGAAGTCTTTGATAAATACTTATTTATTAGCTTGTTCTCACATGTTCAGTGCCAGCACAATTCCCCACACTGACTTTACACCCACTAGACTTCTTTTTTTTTTTCCCTTGTTCCGGTCAACCCCGCTCGCTCCGCTCGACCCCGTTCGCTCCAGTCGGCTCTGCTTGCTCCGGTTGGCCCCGCTCACTCCAGTTGGTCTCTCTAGTCCAAGGATTCGTTTTCTTATTATTCTTCATAAATACGCTGTAGCTGACTTCAGCCGCACCAGAGGAGGGCGCCAGATCTCATTACAGGTGGTTGTAAGCCACCATGTGGTTGCTGGGATTTGAACTCATCACCTTCGGAAGAGCAGTCGGGTGCTCTTACCCGCTGAGCCATCTCACCAGCCCTCATCCACTAGACTTCTATTGAAGGAATGTCTTCAGGGTGGCAAGTAACAGTTTTTGGATTTTTAAGATATTTCTTCTAAAAGGGGCCCCCTTTCCCTGCACATATCCTGGTGTATCTAAGAGAAGCTTGTTGTCTGTAGGTTTGTATTTGAGTGGTTTGTGTGTTTAGCCTTACCGAATGTGCGGAAGTGGATCACCTGTGGGTTAGTGAGCAAATATTCAAACCCATCTCCAGTTACCCAAAAGATGATTTACGTTCTTTTTAAGTATCATAAAAGCTCCCCATCTGCATTTAGGTCCCAGGTTTTGTCACAAGTGACCCATCTGCTCGGAGGTCTTTGTGTGGGACTATTTTCTTCTGTAACTGAGAAGACAGTGTGCCTTGTTGCCATTGTCAGGAAGCTGAGGTGAGGGGAAGGCAAGAGACCTGTCCCTGCCAGCATTGCTCCTCCTCCTAACAACACTCTTGCAATGCCAGCCAGTCCCATTTACACATCAGAAACTGCCACCTGCGAGGGATTATACACCAGTGTCCTGTGACAAGGAAACCTCCGAGTCTCTCTGAGCCGTGCTCACAACTGTCTGTGCGTGTACAGCACCTGTCCCTGGGCTTCTGGAGGGTGCTAGGGTCCTTTGCAAATGCCGCCTTAATGAAGTATGTGGATTCCTGTACATCTGTCTGGCACATGAGTTAAAAGGGAAGTCATTAATGCTTTAGACACATTTCTTGCCACAGTACACTTTAGAAAAGAGAATTCTGGGACTCTTAAGAACTTTAATTCCAGCACTCGGAGGCAGAGGCAGGCAGATTTCTGAGTTCAAGGCCAGCCTGGTCTACAAAGTGAGTTCCAGGACAGCCAGGGCAGTACAGAGAAACCCTGTCTCGAAAAACCAAAAAAAAAAAAAAAAGAACATATCTTTTATTAAAAGCCAGCATAACAGATCTGCTCAATCTCGCTTTTGCACTGGCAAGAACTGGGCTTAGAATTAACAGTTTTGTGTGTGTCAATGAATGAGCTGTTTTTTTTTTCCGCTTGAGTTTTACTTTCCAGCCCTGCGAAGTGGAAATGGCACAATATGGAGAATTGTGACTATTAGCAGTGGTCTGTGTAAGGTTATAGACTGTAATGGGGATGTTGTTCTGTGCACGGCCCAGGCCTCTTCGTGGTGCTCAGCATCAGGTCCGTGGGCTGAGCTAACGAATGACTTCATGTTCCTTAGCAGACAGATCCATTCTCATTCCAACTCTACAAATGAAAGAAATACAAGAAGCTTCTCCTAAAAGCTCCCATGAGACAGAAAGCAGTACACATTCTCTTCTTTGTGTTTTGTGGAACATGTTTCCTTTTTTTTTAGACACATGCCAAGAAATATATAAATAAATAAATAAGAAATCTCACAGTTGGTACTATCTGACTTAAAATATGTTGAAGTTGACAAGCAAACACGCCGGAGACATTGAAGTGCAAACTCGAATTTGGAATTGGCAGGGGTGGGGGAGGCGGAAACAGCCTTTCTCTTGGCACTTGAACATACTTCTCATTCTTGTAAGCTATCTTTCTCTCTTGAGTCTTGCTGGGAGCAGTCATGTGGCCTCTTCGCCACTGGAAGTGTCTCAAGTCCCCTACATGCTATGCCCTTAGACACTGAGAGCAAACATATTTTCAGGAGTTGTAAAGCGAGGAAGCTCTCAGTCCAGCTGCAGTCTCGGCCCGGCTGCCCGAGGTAGGAAGGGTCAGCTCGGTGTTTATAATATCTGCAGCAACATTGAACTTCCCAAAGGACGTCATGAGCACTAGATGATTTGGACAAAATGCTGAATCTTATACAACTCAAATTTCACAAAGCCTTCTTGATTAAAATCCTGCCTTATTTTTCCCAGTGCTAGTATTACCATGATGTATAGCTAACACATGCCTTCTGAAAAAAAAAAAATGATTCACACTATGCCATATCTTTTATCCTCAGAAATAATAGAATAATAATGGCTAGTCTAGATAAGCATGGTGAGGCCAAGGATTTTTCCAAGTGATTCTGTGTGATTTCCTACAATGATGCTGTAGATAAGATGGACACCTTTGTCTTTCTTGTAGATGAGGGGCCTTACCCGGCTGTGTCAAGAACCAGGGTTCAAATCCAGGCAGAGAAGCTACAATGCCTACACTTCTAACCATGTTGAAGAGTTCTTTTTTTTTTTTTAATACCCCAATATATGTCTCTGTTAGAGAACTGGACAAAGAATACATTTGATGATTCTAGAAAACTCAGAACAGGCAAGCTGCTCCCCTTCATTTCTGTGTTTTCTTAGGTTTCACAGAAAGATTAGAGGAAAATCTCTTCAAGACCTTCCAAGGATTCACCCAAGGCTTTGGAAAAATCTTGCTTTAATATAATGCATGGTAACACACACTTATCAACTTTCGATGAGGCCTGTCTGTGTGCACTTACAAAAGGAAGTTGAGTTTTGCCTGCAGTAAATAGAAAGGCATGCGTAGATTTATTCATTTCTAGATGATTGGTTCTTTAGAGTTACAGTTGCCAACATTTTACTTAGAATGCATCCTGTGGGAGTGGAAGCCCCTAGAGCTTCTTCCAGCATGCATGAGCACTACATAAAATCAGGAAAAGGACCCCCAAGTAGAAGAATAGATAACACTTTCGTTATCTATCTCGAGTGTAACATACAGCAGTGGGGAAACCAATCATTGAAATCAATAGTTGAAAAGAAAAGTGTGTTTATTGGGGGTGAGGAAACATACATGACAGACACACAGAGACAAAGCAGAAGCCGGAGAGCCCTTCTCTCCTGAGAGCTGGAGTACATGGCAGACACACAGAGACAAAGCAGAAGCTGGAGAGCCCTTCTCTCCTGAGAGCTGGAGTTCTCGGTCTGCAGCGTTTCCTCCTCTAGTTCAGTCAGTCAGTTTGAAGAAGGGTAGGGTTCTATCTGGTTTGTCACATGTTCTGATCCAGCCTTGAACTTATGGTGCCAGTCTATCACCAGGTAACCTGCTGGTGGGAGACAAATCTTACCAGGCTCTTGTTTTAAGATACCAGGTTTTATTTCAAGTCAGGAGGCTGAGGAAGAAGCAGCCATCTTGGAAGTTCACTGTGTTTGTTACCTAGCCATGGTCCCTCCTCTGTGTGTCTGCCTTCCTGGGAATCTGTCTAAGTCCTAGTCTCTCCCTTCTTCTATTAAAGGAGTGTTGCCCATGTTGATTGGTGCCAAGAAACAAGGTTTAATTTAGTACCCAAATAGCACAGTTCCCTTTCCCAAAGGGCTAAGCTGTGTGTAATGACCAGCCATGATAGCTAACATGCAATAATTATGTTAAGACTAAAGGCAGTGTTTTTAGTCACTTAGCTGGACTTGTAGTGATAGGAACAGGAAGATCTGTCCTGCCAAGGACATTGTCTCACTAACCTCTTCAGCCCTTCCTCACCTCTAAGCCTTTGAACAAAATGGTTTGATCATAACTAATCATCATTATTATTATTATTATTATTATTATCCTCAGACAACTGGTGCTAACTGGGATGGCCCAGGCACAGCAGGACATAGGATTGAATGGTGATTACAAGTAACAGTCTACACACAGCAGCGCTGGCCCCTCTCAAGTGGGCAGATATTACAGTAACATTAGTTTTTAAGATTTGCAGGGGCTAGAGAGATGCTGAATTGTTAACAGTGCTTGCCACTTACTCTTCAAGAGGATCTGAGTTCAGTTCCTAGCACCTATGTCAGGTGACTCACAACCACTTGTAATTCCAGTTCAAAGGATGTTAACACCCCTTTCTGGCCTCTACAGGCACCTGCATACATGTGGTGGGGCAGAGGATGAAAAATAAACTTTTTTCTTTAAACTTTGTTTTACCGTATAAAAACTCCTATTCTTACTTCAGGTGCTCATTGAACATCTTTCCCCCCATAAAATGTCCTAGCCATGTTTTCCACATGCATTTTGCCATAAAAAACAGTAACACTCCCTGCCAGTGCCATATGCAGACAAGTGCTTAGAGGCTAAGACCTTCCTGCCAGTGGGTGGAGGAGGAGCAGAGCAAGGCCACTGGGAAGGGAGGCATCTGTCAGCAAACTGTGGGCAGGGGTCTGGACAGAGAGGGTGGAATCTCTTCCCCTGGTCCAAGCTCATTGACCTCTTTGGATGTATCTGCCACTTATTAAGTAAAATAAAGTAATCAGGTTTTTTGGTATTTTGATTCAAGCTCAAAATGTTACTCCCCAAAATCTCCTATAAATTTTCATTTGTCGTTGGGATGTCCACTGCACTGAGTGGCATTTCTTTGCTGTTGTCAGGTGACAGCAGATGAATCTGAACAAAGCTCTCTGTCACACTGAACACTGTAAAGTTTGCTGCAGTTTTTACTGACATTTTCACGCATGCATATATTATACTTAGGCCATACTCCTGCCATCACTACCTTTTCTTACCCACAGAGTGCATTTCATAAATGGCATAAAGCCAGAAGTGGGGTTTTCAGCTAGCAAGCATATGAATTTTAAATCACTGAATTCAGTTCCCTGTACACTTAGTTACTCTACCAACACTCCAAATGATTGCTTTTTCTTGCCAGATTGATTTATTTTCCTTCTTAGGCTAGCCATCCGTCAGGCTTACAACATTCAGGTTTATTGAGCACAGGGAATGTCCTTTTAAAAAAATCATTGCGTCTCAGTTTATATAAGTCTACCAGCAGGAGCATTTATCACTCCCTAGGGGTGACTATGAACCATCCAGGTCTGGCTGCCTGTTAAAATTTATGGCGTTTGTGACAGACTGGGGAGCTACAGCTGAGCTCCTGCTCCGGTGACCATCCCCTGGCTATGGCTGGGGTCACTGCAGTGAACAGGCACAGACAGAAAGCTCACTCCTCTGCTTTGTTCAAATTAAGAAATGCGTTAGATAATTATCTGTCTTTTGTTATCTAAGAAGAATAGGAACATGGGAGGGGTGTCGTTTCGTTTCCTTGAATTTTCCTCACTGGGCTCCCTAAAACAGAATGGCTGTGCATACAGTCCACACAAAGAACACAGCACTCCAGAGACGACCCACCCATTGGTCAGGATCTGAGAGTCTTTGTTCTCAAGGAGATACCTCACCATATGCCAGCCTTCCTCAGGGTCTGGAAAGCCTCTGTCCTTTAAACAAGCATCCCAAAGGTTGTGTTCTGTGAAAGGTTACAACAATGTATACCTCATCTGTGTGAGTTGTGGGCATAGTTTCAACCCTACACACATACACCAGCAGGGACAGGTTTGTAATGGATAAAGCACCCTGGATGGATGGGACTCTTGTCACCAAAGGGCAGTGGGGACAGCCTGCTGGGAGACTTCAGAGAAGCAAAAGCAGGTGCTGTATGAAAGCCAGGCTCACCTTTGGAAGGCCAGTCACATGATGGCTCTTCTCCACTCCACATACTTGGAATTCATCCAGAATGCAGACCTTGCTGCTCTGACCTCACCTGATCCCTCTCGCACCCAGCAAACTATCTTTACCTCTAAACAGACAGCCATGGGCTACAAAACCTCCAGTTAAAGGAACATATGTAGATTTACAGAAATTCTTTTGAGATTGAATATGTCTTTTAAGCCCAGTCTCTCTGAGGAGTTCTATAACGTCTGCATGTCTCTGAGACCCAAAGCCCCACCACACACACACACACACACACACACACACACACACACACACACACACACACACACNTATGGAAAGGCAGTTTTCTAACTCCCAGAAACAATATGGAAAGGCAGTTTTCTAACTCCCAGAAACAATATGGAAAGGCAGTTTTCTAACTCCTAGTAAAGCCCCCTTTGCCGGGACTTCGGAGGTCAGCAGTGTTGAATGTCACCTTTTGAAGGCTTTTTAAAATACCAGGCAAAAATAGAAAAGGTGGACTATAGAAAGACTGGACCTTTGCCCCACCCGCATTCTCGGAATTTAGCTAGCATGTTGTTTTCATGGTGGTTTAGAATCCTGGCTGCCCTCCTGTGGAGCTGTAGCAGGAGCGAACCATTTCTGTGCCAGTAAACTGTAGCTGTGCCAATTATTTATGAGGTATTAGTGTTCATGGGTTTTTTGCTTTTGTTTTTGTTTTGTTTTGTTTGGGGGGGAATCACTCCCCTACACTCAACGACAAAAACATTTGGATTCCCTCAATAGTTCATTTTTAAGAAAAACCCACAAAATCACCTGATTCCATCATTTCTCATTCTCTATTTCCAGAGTTTCTGAAAATCTTCGTCTGTTATTCCTTTTTTGAACTGAGAAAGAGAACAAACAAGGTACACACGGAAGTGAGAAGCAACATTGGCAGAGGGTTCTGCAACCCTGTCTTATTTTTAGCAACCATTCAGATAATTGCTTTGGCCTTGGTAGCAAGTGGAGAAACATCTCCATGGACTCACAGGCTGTGCCTGGAAGCCTCTCACGTGTCTAAAGGGAAGGTGGGCCAGAGGATGAGAGTCCAGCTGGGGAAGCACGGGATCTACACCTAAGCACCACTGAGAACCGACAGGCAGAAGGGGCTCCCGCCTGTTAGAAGATGACCTGCTGTCCAGTGGCCCGGCTATGTGCCAACTGTGGGCTGGCACACAGGACTGGACAGGGTCCATCACCTATTCACATGAAGTATAGCTTGATTTGAAATTACATCCAGAAAGTTAACACTTACAATTCTGTCTCCAAGCAGTTCTGATGCTTGTTCATTACGAACCGATTATATACAAGGCCAGTGTGACTTCTGCTGTCAGGGATGAAAGATGCAGGCACACACTAGCAAGGTGGTGTCTCTTCTCTCTAGTTCATGTCTGTGAGATCTGTAAAATACTGCTCATTTTAATGTGGATAGGGTGCTGGTTGTTGTGTAGAAATGGCTCCTGGCATAGAGGGTAAGGGAGAAAGCTCTTTACCAAAGATTCCATAAACTGAAACACTGAAATAACCCAAGGTATATCCCAAACATCTAGATGGAGAAAGGGTGTTTAGAGCTATAATTTCAAATGTTTTAAAGTATGTACCAAGCACATCACTTGGACCCCAAATGAAAATGTGCCGAGCCTGGAAGGGTGCCTATTTGGGAAGAGAAGGGTGAGGCTAAGGTGAGGGGTGGAGGTTGTGGGTGGGTTTGGGGAGGCGAAGAAAGGGTCCATCCCAGAGTCAGGAGGAAAATGCGGGTGAATCATTTGAAAAACTCACAAGAAAAGAACAGAATTCTTTCATACCAGAATATAGGGCTCTGCAGGACAGAAGAGGGTCCAGCCATTGCTGCTTATCCAAGATGTCACAGGCAAGCACACACACACACACACACACACACACACACACGCACATGCACACACACGCACACATGCACACACACACACACACCATCCCCCTCCTGTATCTCTGCTTGCTTTTTGATTCCAGGACCTTCTATGAAAGGAAGAAGAAAAGAAGACCCAAATTATCAATTAGTAATATCAGTACTTGAAGTATGGGTACCTTGTGGTATTGGAAAACAGCAGGCAACTGGCGTACCTAGGGTTGCTGTGCCAGTGTCACCGGGGACTTGTTGGGAGGCCATACAGCTGTGGCAGTGGGAACTGAGCCCAGGGCCTCCAGCAAGCTGGGCAAGCATGCCACACAGCAGTGAAAGCTGTGGTTACTGCTGATGCAAAGTCCAGAGGAAGGCTTTTAGGAAGCTGAGAGATAAGAGGGCAGAAGGTCACTGTATGTGTGAAAACAGATGTAGCAAGGACTAAAGATGAACTGCAGTGGCCAGCTTTGCCAGGGATGGGAAGTTGGGACATACAGAAGCCACCGGTGAGACCCAGGCATTTTTATCAGGCATTGTCATTGTAGAAGGGGCAGGTTATTTATAAAACTGACGATGGTCAACTTCTTATCATGAAAGGCCATCATTCCTAGGGCCATGCTTGTGTGACTTTCAATCCATCGGGGTCTATGAAAGAATATTCCGGCCCATGTGTGGGACCAGGCTGTGGCGATGCCATGCTTCAGGGGTGTGTGTTGTACCTCATCACGGCCTGCATTACCCTGCACTCTTCTGTTCCGCTGTACTGTGGCTCTCCAGGAGAAAGGCAACTCTGCTTTAAGCATTTGGTATCCCAGGGAGCAGCAGGCTCGTTACACTCTCAGGAATCAGAGTGTGCTTAAGTCAGCCGCCTGCTAACAAGTAAGTGTGCACTGTACTGGTTTCACCGTGGGTTGTTTTGTTGATTGGTGGCAAAGTGCAGATGGAACCTAAGGCATCATGAATACCCAGCAGGCACTTTACTACTGAGGTATGTCCTCCGCCCCATGTGGAAATTGTCATGTCAGAAAGTTCAAGGCCTGTCTTCTCACCAGCGGTAAGGCATTTCTCAGTTCAGGTCTTAGCCTCTGACTAATGTCCCATACTTGTCCTTCATATAACAGTCAGATTGCCTCCTATGCTTATTTCAAGTAGCAGAAAACCCACCGTTGCGTGGCTTCAACTAGACCTATGCTTATTTCCTCCTGCAGAAGGTTATAGCAGTAACTGGGTCGGCAGCTAAGGAACAGCGTGAGGGGTGTGGTCTTGTGTGGTCTTTTCTCTCGGCTGCGGATCTCTAATGCTGTGCAGTTCACAGGCAGAGGCTATGGTGCTTTGCCATGTCTCCAAGTGGGCCTGGCAGGAAGTTCGTGCGTGCGTGTGTGCGTGTGTGTGTGTGTGTGTGTGTGTGTGTGTGTGTGTGTGTGTGTGGTGTGCATCGAATGTGTGGAGGGTTGGTGAGGATAATGCATGCAGTGGGAAGTTCCTCAGCTCCCTGACCTTCTGACCTGAGAGGAAATTCTTCCTCAGTAGCTTCCTGACACTCTCTCTGACATCCCAGGTCTCATCTCTAGACCAGTTGATGGTAAGGCCAAATGTGAAGACCACTACCCATAATTCATATGGCTTCTGTCGAGAGGAAGAAGAGGGAGTGAACCTTGGGTAGGGACCTAGAAGTGTCTGCCGTGCCACTCCCAGCCCCGCAGTGGAAAGCAGTAACCAACTGTGTGGTCCAGTCAGACCTCCAAGAGTTAACCTTCCCCCCAGAATTATGATCTGGCCATTTATACCATCTTACTGAATTTTAGTTTAGTTTTCTAAAAAAAAAAAATTATAAACTCAAGGAGGAGCCTAAAATATATGGGCCTTTCCCAGAATTATAGGGCTTTGGTGAGTCATGTTCCTTCTCAGGTCTGGCTCCTCATGACTTCACTCTGCGACATTTTATGAGTTGCTGTTTACAAGATCCGTGTTTTCTTCCATTTAGTTCATGTGTAGGAGGATAATGGTTCTTAGGATTATATCACACTTCCCTAATAGGAATTAAAGTCCATCTGCTGTGAGGAATATGTCAAGGGGTTTAGCATATGTGTCAAGTTATGCCAAAAATTATGGGGGACTCTTCTCTGACTGGGGAGATATGTCCATCCCCTTGTATGAACTCAGCAGTGTCTATTTTACTCAGTAGAGCGACTTTCTTGAGCTTTTGGTAGATGAGCCCAGTTCTCAGAGGACACACATTCCAGCCGCACCTCAATTCTTTCAGGAAAGAAAGCAGGCACTTATCTGCTTTCTGAATAGCAGTGTCCCTTAGCATGCCTCTGTCTGCCTCACCTACAGAAATGTGTCCCTGTGACCACTGGCCAGATGATCCGAAATTAGATAAACTCCCCAGGTGCCATGTTCCTAATTAAATATGCCTGGAATTTTACAGTATGCATTTCTGTGAAATAAATCAGTGTTTGTACCATGTTTCTGTCTATTAGTCTATTTTGAAATGTCTCATTTGGGCTTGATATGGGGGTCGTTTGGGCCATGTGAGCAGAGACACTTCCCTGCAGATGGCCTGACAAAACTTGTTCCTTTCTGGCCAAAGCAATTAGCCTGTTTTCTGCCTCTCGGAGAGCCATTATAAATGTCCTCGGAATATTAAGAGCATGACCCTGGGGTTCCTCAGGAGGTTATTAGACAGGTCTCTTCTTTTGCCTCGTCATCGTTTTAGTACTTAGTCCTCAGAAGTCCCCTTGCAGACTGGCTGTGCTATGCAGTGTCTACAGCAGAGAGCTACTGTGAACCAAAGTGAGGCCACTCCTCACATGGGAATTGGTTTCTCCTACATCTCTCAAAGTTCTTTATTTAAAATAAACAACAGACCAGAAAGGACACACACAGTCCAAAGTGAAAACCAGTGTCCAAGAAGTTCTCCCACTAGACCTGTGCTTGCTTGGACCAGTGTTAGAACTAGCACACATGTGTGCACATGTGTGTACATGAGTGTGTTGATGGAGGGGGGTCAGAGAGAGGGAGAAGACAAAGAAAGGCATTGATGTTAACTATCTTCCTCAGGCCTTCAGTCCCCCTTCTCCTGGTTGTGTGTGTGATGTGTTTTGGTTTTGTTTTGTCAAACTGACACAAGCTAGTGTTATCTGGGGAGAGGAACATTAATTGAGAAAACGTCTCTCTCAGATTGGCCCGTGGGCAAGTTTGTTGAGCATTTTTTTAATCCATGATTGATGTGGAAGGGCCTGGTCCTCTGGGGGTAGTTCCACTCCGGGGTCCGGGATGGTCTGAGAAAGCAGGCTGAGCCAGTAAGTCATGGGGAACAAGCCAGTAAGCAGCAGCCCTCATGGCCTGTGCTTCAGTTCCTGCCTCCAGGTTCCTGCTTTGAGTCCCTGCCTTGGATTCCTTCAGTGATGGAGTGTGACCTGAAAATAGGCCTTTCCTCCCCACATTGCCTTTTTTCATGTTGTCACAGCACCAGAAACATAACCAGGGCAGAATCAGCAGCAGCGTTGTGGGTGTTGCGGTGACAGGCCTGACAGCACTGGTTTGGGCAGGATTGTGGAATGAGTTTGGAACTTTGGGCTGGATTAGCCATTGAGTGCCGAGCTTAATAAGCTGGTATCAGAACTTAAAAAACGATGCTGAGCAGTGCAGGCCATGAAGGCCTTGCTTGTGGATATCTGAGGGAAACTTGTGAATCCCCAAGACTCTTACCAGTCCATTCATGAGATGGACTTTGAATTGAGAATCTGTGGGGTCTGGTCAGCTGGTGCTGAAGAATCAGCTGTGATTGTGAGACCCCAAAGTGCTTCCTCCTGAAATGTAAAGCCCCTAAACGCTCCGCCAAGCCTGTTTCCCCAATCTCTAAGAATACAGCCAGTAAGAAGCTCTTTGTTCTCTAAAGCTAGCAAGAAGCCTTTTCTTCCTCTACCTTAGGTGACCTAGCCAGGCATGCCTGCCTGCCTATGTCAAGGATAAACTCCACAAAGAAGAGCTGTAGCTCACCCCCACTCCCAACTCCTCCCAACTCCTCCCAATTCCTCACTCTTTCCTTTAAAAGCCCCCTACTGTTACCACTCTGGTGGAACTCCCCTGCCCTGTGTGTGTATGGGGGTGGGGAGTTCGTCCTCAGCTGGCTGACAATAAACCTCTTGCGGTTTTGCATCAAGTGGTTGGTTACTCTCAAGTCTTTGGGGGTGCCAACTCATCCTGGGACAGGAGTGACCCTGTTTCGGGGGGTCTTACATGATCAATATGAGACCTGCACCACTGACATGAAACCTTTCCTGGGATGGTTGATGCTGGTCACTAGGACTCAGACCTGGGGCTCAGATTTAGTGAGGTGAAGCCTCCTGGGCTGTCCCCAGGGTCAGCACACAGAAGCTGTGGTCCTGAGAGGAGGGGAGGGTAAGGCTGGCTGCATTTCATACTGGCAACTGAACTGGGACATGTGGACAAGTCTCCCAGGTGTGGTTCTAGTTTTGTTAGGCATAAGGAGTCCTGGGGTGCAGCTGAGGCTTGGCACTGTGAAAGACCAGAAGAGGCAATTGGTGAGGGTGCAGCCTTAGTGGCCGTGGAGATGGAAGGGCTGAAGGGATCCAGGAGAGCTCAGAGCACTTCTGCAACAGAACTCTAAGGCTGAACACAGCTCAGCCCCTGCTCCTTTCTTTTCTTTTCTTTTCTTTTCTTTTCTTTTCTTTTCTTTTCTTTTCTTTTCTTTTCTTTTCAAATTAATTTTTCTTCCCAACCAAATGGATGTTGAATGTGATGAAGCTTTTTCCAGACCCAGCCTCTCACGAGCTGAGGGTACCACCCCTCAGGACTTGGAGAAAGAGCTTTATCCATCATGCAGCACCTGGTGCTCACAGGAGAGTGATCGTGTTTCAACTCTTCCTTTCAGATAACAATCGAAAGAGACAGTAATGAAGACGTGAGTGACCCCAAACATGGCAAGGAGGACCCAGACAACATGCCCCATGTGGGTGGCAATACCTGGGCTGGTGGAACAGGTTGGTAGCATGTGAGTTCTGCTGGGTTTTGGCAGATTTTAAGTGTTGAGGCCAGATTCCAGCCCTGAGATACAGTCCTGGTGCTGGTTGTCCTTCTTGGCCTCTCTCTGTGTTTGTTAGATGTGTTCTCTCTTTCTGCCCCTGCATTGGGAACCCCACAGACTCTCACAGAACCCTATGACCTAGAACCCTACAGCCTAGAACCCTATGACCTAGAGCTGTTTCCCCTTCGCTTGCATCTATAAAGGGAGGGAGGTGACATTATCTGCCCCAAGAGGTCAGGCTAAAGATAAAATGGGAACCTAGAGCACAGATCACAACAGTTGGGCTAAAGAACATGGTCACTGGAGTGTCAGTCTCTTCTTTTCAACTCCTTGCCTTTGGAATTGTGCCAGAAATCCACAGCAAACCCTTGAACAACTAACGTGGGGAAGCCATGGCTCTTGTCCACATCTGAGAAGGGAGTGTGTGGAGGTCTGTGGTTTGGAGATCAGGTTGTGTGATTCCCACTGATGGCCAGGTGCCATTCCTTCCTCTTGGCTACCCTCCTAGACCATTGTTCCCAAGCCTGCCTGCCGTCTTCCTTTTCCCCCCAGCAGCTGCGGCAGACACATGTGCTGGATCACAGGAACAAAGCCAGACTGTGCACCGTCTGGCTATCTCACCAGGAGAAGCGCTGGCACTTCTGGCTCAGTCCTTCACCTTCCCTGAGGATGGATGCTCTGTGCCTCTTGGCCTTGAGGGCCTTGGCAGGAAATGGGTTTCTGTGCTGAGACAATATGCTATCAAATAAGCCCGGGACTTCTTGCCTACTCTGTTTATTCATCAAGCATCAGCTTTAAAGAAGGGCTATTTTTAGAAGTGTCCTTTGATCTGGAAGTTAGTGTCAAGCCAACAATATTTAATCCATATGGAATGCATCTTGGAACGAGCTGGCCAGATGTCAGCTTCCCAAGAGTGCCTACACAGAGGCAAAGTTTCATTTGTTAATAAATGTGAGTCTACCAGTTCCAGCACCTATTCAGACCAAACGTCCTGTCTGCTTCCCGGCCTTAGATCTTCCAACTGATCAAGGCTCCTGGGCTTCGACTTACTTTTTGTCTGTCATCTGTGCCCTTCGGAATGCTCTGCCTTAAACCTGGCTCTGGCCCAAGTCATTTGGTTCTTTTCCTAGGAGCTTGATGCTCAGTCCAGCCACCAACCCTCGTGCAGCAGGTCAAGCCGCAGCTTCCCACCCTCAGGGCCTGTCACTGCCGACCAGTACAACTCCACCACACACCTGCTGGAAGTGAAGCCAGGACACATACAGTGTAGAAGAGATTTTCCACCCCCCCCCACTTCTAAATGAAATAAGATGTGCTCAACCAAAAGACTGAAACACTGTGATTAATAGTTATCATGCTCTCATTGTGCTTCCCCAGAGGAAGTGACCTACCTAGACTTTGATGAAGCAGAGTTCATGCCAAGTTCTCATTTTTAATTTATTAGACAAATCAAAGCTCTAGTGGAGGAGAGTAACATAATTTATCCAAAGTCTAAAAGGTTTCCAATTTTCCACCATATGAATCTAGAAATGATCTCACTCTGTGTCGCTGAATCAAATAATCATCATGAGGGCACTCACTCACATAGCTCTTACTGCATGCCAGATACATTCCCAAGCAGTTTGGCTGTGTGAAAATCCCATCAGGCAGGTATTGCCTTCCCGTGTTGCAGGTTAGCACTGAGACACAGAGAAGATGAGTAATTTCTCTGATGACCCAGCTATCGAGTTGAAACCATATTCAAACTCAGTCTGTCTTAATTATTCAACCAGCTTGCAGGCTGTGCTAGACTGTGCAATATGGCGCTGCCTCTCTAATACTGGATTCTCATTAAGTTCCCAAATTACATATGCATAAACAAAGGGGCCTGGTTGCTAGTTATCTAGGAGCAAGGATAAGAAATCATTCATACAAAGTCTAAATGCGGCCAATAGATGTACATATTTTCTTTGGTCAACACAATACTTTAAAATAATTTAAATCTGAACATTCAGTAGACCAAGCATTCCTATGTAATTGGCCAGTGTCTCTACCCCTTTAAAATACTACCTAGCTAGCCTTAGAGGCATCTAACTTTCATTTTAGAATAAATAGCTCATGCGGCATTTCGTGATGTGTACTCACAGGCATGCAAACTTGGGATTATTCAGAAACAACTGTTCTGAAGCTAATGATGTTTATCTGTTGAGCATTATTCAAAACATAATTATCGGCGTCAGCTCCTGGCAAAGCAACTGATGCGAGGCCACAGAGATGTCATTCAGTTTCTCTGTGAATCATTTTCATTGTTTTCAAAATCAAAAGACATCTTATCTATATCTTGGTATTTTAGGGAAAGTCAATAACTAGAAGGAGAGTTGGCCCTTTTAACCAGTGCTATGTAATGCTTAAGTCATTGCCACAGGGCCTCTCATCTAGGGCAGAAGAACAAGGACATCCATCCAGCCATCATACAGTTAAGGAAAACTTGCTGGGCTGCAAACAGTGCACAAAAGCACTGATTCCCTCCCTACAAAGCAGAGACATCAGATGAATTGTTCAGGTTGAGTTTGGACTGAACCTTAACGTATATGCAGATCAGGATGGATGAAATAAAAGAAAAGTTATCCTACGCAGAGGCATCTTAGAGTTTGGGCAAAGGTGGTGTGAGGCTTTAACCACTAGTGAGTTCAGTTAATATTCTCACAGGACTGTCTTAGAGCCATGATCTGACTTTTGGTTTGTGGCCAGGTTCTAGATATAACAACTGTGTCCCCATGATTTCTTTCCAGGGGGAAGAGACACCGCAGGTCTTGGCGGCAAAGGAGGTCCTTATCGCTTGGATGCAGGCCACCCAGTGTATCAAGTCTCTGAGGTGGAGAAAGATGCAGTGCCTGAGGATATCAAGAGAGCTGCAAGAGAGATGGCCCAGAAAGCATTTCAGCGGAGGTGAGTGTGCCTTGTGCACCTAGAACAGTGCAGGTGAATAGCGCGCGCGCACACACACACACACACACACACACACACACACACACACTCAAAGCTAGAGTCACAAGGACTATGTCCTAGGATCATACTGAGAAAGGCAAAGATCTTTGGGCTATCATGAGACAAGGCCTGTCCTCATTTAGGGTTTGGAGATAAGAGCCTAGAAATTCAAGTCAAATGAGCCTTCAGGTTTCAGACCCGAAGATGCCATGGCTGCCTTGGGCTACTGATTGGCCCTTATTGGAAAGGAAGACTCCACAGGGTATTTTACTAGAAGTTCACATGTGCTCTTCAGCAAAAAGTGAAAAATCCCAAAGCAGCAGGGAGCACCCTTTCACACTGAGGAGGGACAGAGAGCAGATTTGCATTTCTGTGCTCAGTGGAAGGAGCTGGGGCAGCCCGACAAAAACATGTTGAAGAGTATGTGAGTTATGAAATTCCTCCCACGTAGAACATCTGGTATGTTCTCACATGCCCTGCTTTCACATCCTACAAGTAAACAGCAGTGAACAAAAGAGACGAAAATGCAGGTCCAGCCGCCACGCCCTCAGGAAAGCCCGCAAGCCTCTCACCCCTGTGGTACTGCAGCAGGTAAACTTCACTCATCTGGGAGGTTTTGCCCTCAGCTTCATCACTGACTTCCCTGGAGCCTCAGGCAACTGCTCTGCCCTCACTGTGCCACGCTGCATCCGTGGAAACGGGGAGCCCCTCCCCCTCCCCCCCCCCGCCCCCAGAGGTTGTGAGACCGGAAAACGTTTTAGGGATCAAAGTATGCATTTCTCAAAAGACGTGGAGGAAAGTCACGTCATAACGACAAGTCTTATTAGGATTAAAATTACTCGACATTTCATATGAAAAATAAAACTTCCTTTGAGAAAAAAATAGAAATTAGGCATGCGTCATTCTCCTGTTCAATTAGTGAAGGACTGTTACTGCCATGCCCCAGCCCTCGCAAGTGATTATCCAGTCTGAATCTGCCCACATGGTTGTACAGAGTGCCCTAGCACATGAGCATTCACAGGAGGCAGGAAGCCTTCACAGTGGCACTTAGCCACGAGTAAGCTAAAAGATTGCTTCTCTCTGACTGCCACCAGAACAAAAGCCTATCGGGACACTATGAAGAACCTCTGGGGAAAGGGGCCAAGCAAGGGTCACTGTGATCCTAAGACAGCTGAATATGCCTGCCCGTGAGGTGGTGAAGGGGAGGAAGCAGGCAGGGAAGAGACAAAGAGATGAAGCACACAGAGACCCTGGGAAAGAGCACAGCAAAGTGCTACCTTAAAAGTACGCACCCCGGGCGTGGTGGCGCACGCCTTTAATCCCAGCACTCGGGAGGCAGAGGCAGGTGGATTTCTGAGTTCGAGGCCAGCCTGGTCTACAGAGTGAGTTCCAGGACAGCCAGGACTATACAGAGAAACCCTGTCTCGAAAAACCAAAAAAAAAAAAAAAAAAAAAAAAAAAAAAAAAAAAAAAAAAAAAAAAAAAAAAAAAAAAAAATGCACACCTTTAATCCCAGCACTTGGGAGGCAGAGGCAGGCAGATTTCCGAGTTCGAGGCCAGCTTGGTCTACAAAGTGAGTTCCAGGACAGCCTGGGCTATACAGAGAAACTCTGTCTCAAAAAACCAAAAGAAGAAGAAGAAGGAGAAAGAGAAGAAGAGAAGAAGAGGAAGTAGAAGGAGAAGGAGAGAAGGAGAAGGAGAGAAGGAAAAGGAGAGAAGGAGGAGGAGAAGGAGAAGGAAGAAGAAGAAGAAGAAGAAGAAGAAGAAGAAGAAGAAGAAGAAGAAGAAGAAGAAGAAGAAGAAGAAGAAGAAGAAGTAGTAGTAGTAGTAGTAGTAGTAGTAGTAGGCTTGCGACCCACTGGACGAGTGTCTACTTAAATGTATCTTTAACTTTTTCTTCTGGACCTTTTCAAGCCCACTGTAAATAAAGAGAAGCACATGACGAACCCTGCGGACCCCTGCCCCCATCCCACTCCCATTCTCCACTTTGGATTGTTTAGAGCTAATCCAAGATATTACCTCATCTTGTCATAAATATTGCCGACTGTGTCTCTACACACAACTAAGTAAGACAGAAACCCACAAACCCACCGATACGCACATTCGTTTCTATGGTAATAATTCTTTACTATCATCTTGAGTACAGAATGAGGCATGCACACAGTGAGGTCAGGTCCAGACGCTTTTGCAGCATCCTGTATCTTGTCTCCAACGCTGACCACTCTCCCCCATCTTATCACTTGTGGGAGGGATTGCTTCTCCCCTCCTCTGTAAGTTGCATGAGGGCAGAGCCCGGAGTGGGGCAAACACACACAGAGAATGATCAACACACGTGCATGCATGCGTGCGTGCAGGAGCCAGCTCTCACCCGTTGGTTCTTGTCCTACAATGGACTGACTAGGCAGTCCTCACCATTAGTTAGAAGTCTTCCCCGGTAGAAAGGACCTCCCCACGTCATTCACAGCATTCAGTTAGCATTGATTTAAACCAGATATTAGCCCTGCACCTCAAGAACTGATCGATTGAAGCTGACTAATAGAGAGACACAAGCCTAAGATGTGTAGATCACATCCAGAAATGTGTGATGACACCAGGAGAGTGGGGACAGGAAAGTGCTCACTGGCTCAAGCATCCTTGGAAAAGCTGTCTGGTGGGGTGCTCCTCGGTCCTCGCTGGGAGACTGCGCCCACCCCCATTTGCATAGCTAAGCAGCTCCACACAGTAGATCTCAGCTTGTGTTTGCTTTCCTCCTCACACTTGAATCCAAATTATAGTATTTAAGTCTAACCTATAGAAGAAGTAAAATAAAGACCAAGATTCCCGGACTCTTACATAATGATAAATACACCCTTTAAACATGTACCACCAACAGCATGCTGTTTGTCCACACGGATCCCCAGGCTTGTCTAACCCAGAGGTTAAAGTTCCCTGCTTTATCCTTTCATTTCCCGCTTCAGCCTTTAACATTCAGAACGTATTATCCCCTGTGAGCATCCTCTGAGTATTCTAGGGAAGGCTGACATAACCCAAAATATGATTTCCAGATTTTCTCATAATTAAATTAGCATGGGGTAGATAGGGATGCACCCCAGAGATAGCTATCTGACTAGAGCTAACTGATCTCTCCCAAGGCCGCTGTGCTCCAGGCGGCTTCCCAGCTGCTGGAGTCCTCTTCTCTGTGTCTGTCCATTCCCTCTTCGGCTCCTTTCCCACCTACCTTGCTCCAAAGCTCTGTCCACACAGTTCCCAATTAATTAGTACTGATCTGAGTTCTCTGAGAAAGTGCATTTGACTGCCTAGACATGAGGTGGTGTGTGGCATACCCTACAGTGTTCAATGTGCCCTGCTTCTGCTCCCTCAAACTGTAGCTATAACCTGACCTAGTGAAACTTACAGAGAACTCAGACCGTGAAAACCAAACACAAGAGCTGTTGTTAGGAGGGAAAGTCTCATGCACAGATTCCTTTCTGCTCTTTAGAACAGAGAGCTAATAGGATTTAGAAGGACATCTTGGCATGTCACCTTGAGGGGATGGCATTGGATATTAGAGTGGCTTTGTCTGTATTTACTTTTTGATAGCCAGTGCTTGCAAAGTATTACATAACACCGTGTATTGAGTGTCACCGTGTATCAGGCACTGTGCTGAGTATTGAAGACTCAAAAAGTGAGACATGGTCTTATTACATACACACATGGACTCCTGAGCTTCCACCGTTCTGATTATATTTTTCCCAGAGTTTTGTCTGAGAGTGAAGAATAGACACCACTCATTCTCCCTCATTTGAGGGAGCGTTAAATGTACTTTATATGTAATTCCAGCTATGCATATAGGTTCTCTGCCTACACACACACACACACACACACACACACAAATAAAAAATTGAGACAATTATGTCATGTATTCTTAGGCGTTTGAGAGTGCATTCCATATTTTTTGTCCTGGTGGTATCATCACCTCTAATATTTATAGACATGCACAGAAATGTGTGTTAAATTAGTGCACTGTGACTGTCACACTGGAAAACCCAAGTCCATTCACCCCTTGCTAAGGATTAGCTTTAAATGGCTGTGTTCTGCTTTAATTTTAAATTCAGTATCTGTGAGGCCAAAAGTCTCCTGGAACTGCAGTTACAGGTGGTTGTGAGCCACCTGGTAGGACTGTTTGCATGAGAGATGTCACCATATATGATGTACATTTGGGGCTTTCCCTTTGTCCTGGGGACAGTTTGTTCATCAATTAGCAGTAGATTTTGAGCATTACCCTCCTTTGAATCTAGGGGCATCGCTAGTGACATCATTTCTTGCTTTTTCTCCTCAAAGTCAGTATGAGTCACCAAGAAGTTGTTAGAGGTCCTGTCACTGTGTAAGCAAGTGTAACAGACCCACACACAAACACGGCATAAGCGGGTGTCGTCTCCCCCCTCCGTTTTCAGATTAAAGGAGATCCAGATGAGTGAGTACGATGCTGCCACCTACGAGCGGTTTTCAAGTGCTGTCCAGCGGCAGGTGCATGCCCTCCGAGTCATCCTGGATAATCTACAGGTAACCTTTGTCTGTGGGCAAAAAGAGGATTGGGGCAAAATCTGGACTTACACCAAAACTGTTGGAGGAAGTTTTCTGAGCACTAATCAGTCAAGCAGAAAGAGTCATTTTAGGGTTGACACACCAAGCTGTGAGCTCAACCCTGTGATCTCCTTATGGAGTTCTCCAAGGGAAATATGTGACCTCACCTTTTTCTTCCTGTCCAGGAAGCAGTAATTTTACCAGTGACCCTCTCAGGCAGACAGTGACTTCCTGACTCCCCTCAGGGAAGATCTGTGTATATCTCACCTCTCCTGGAAGTTCCCAAATAGAACTCACTCACACACACACACACACACACACACACACACACACACACACACACTCACTCTCTCTCTCTCTCCCTGTAAATCATTTTATGGCCCCTGAAGGGGGGGGGGGAGATATGAGGCCAGGCAGGTTGTGCTTTCTCTATGTCCCCTGTGTCCCTCTCGCCCTGAATCACCCAGCTCCTTGCTGTTTCACGGGCTCTCAGGGCCTCAGGACCGATGGGCACTGGTACAGCTTTTTAAAATATCAAGACACTTCAATATTTCCTAAGTGGAAACTATAATTTCTGTCCAGTCTATTCCCTAAATGACACATGAAATCCAATTATTTTGTCCAAAGAGACAGACTCATCATTTCAGGGGAAGGGTGGGGTGAGGAGGCCTGGCCTGCACTGAAGTCTTCGGCATCCTTCCCATGGAGGGCTTGACTGTGGTTCCCTTCGGCTCGTTCTGTCTTCATCGCTGTTCTTTCTTCGGCTCGCTCTGTCTTCATCTTTCAGAGGACTGCTTCCATACTTTGTTAGATGTTAGAGTGTGGGATGCACTTTTAATCTTCTATTGTAACCCAAAACTCAGACACTTCATTTTTATCATTATAATTTTTTTATGTATCTGTGTGTCTGTATGAGTGAATGCCATATGTGTGCAGTGCGCAGAGAGACCAGAAGAGGGCACTGGATCCCTTGGAACCAGAATTTAGGCAGTTGTGTGTTACCTGATAAGGGAACACTGTCTTCTGGAAAAGCACCAAGAGTCTTACCTGCTGAGCCATCTCTCCAGCCTAAGTCTTCATGTTTAAAGTTCTAAAGTTCACTGTCCAGAGCTCCTCAAAGGATTGACCAGATACCCAGTTTCGAAGTCTAGCTGAGGTGGCCATCACAATCTTCCATGGAATATGGATATTTAGCCCCCGTTTTATAAAGAAGGAAACTTAAGACTACACAGACAGTGCAGTTTCCTGGATTGTGTGGCCATTGAAGCAGCTGTCTGAGCCCAAGTCAGGCTTCTATTATCTGCCGCGTCCTTGTCACCTTCCTCGGCTCTTTCGGTCTATTCCATAGGCAATTCTTATGTATGACCATAATACATTTTGTACCATCACCAGATGCCAACATAGCACTTACCCAAGCCATAGGAGAGTTATTTTTTGGTGGGCTTTCTAATCCACAAGTCATAGTCCTGAGGCTGCTTATCTTGGCCATAGCTCCTGGGCAAGAATGGATAAGGCCTCGTGTCAACTATAAAACTGCAGATTGTGGCCAAATCAAGAAGGCTTTGATTTGGCCCCTTCCTGCCATCTTCAGCGAATCCTGTGTGACTCTGAGTAACTAAATCCCTCCAGCTGTTTTGAATTGCTGTGTAACACCAATAACCATGGGTGTTTCCGCAGTGACTGTACAAAATGTGGCCAGAAACTAGCAAGATGGTTTTCCAGAGCTCAGCTTTAAGCCCACACAGTTTTGATTCCATTCAGCATGGACTAAAGCTTTTATAATATCCAATAGAAATGAAATTACTGGGAAATGTTATTAAAGTTGAATACAAAATACAGGCCCCTCAGGGATTGGGGTCATGGACTTTTAGGCACAGACTGACCTCAGACTTGACGTCTTCCCACCTCGGCCTCCTCAGTCCTGAGATTATAGGACTCAGATTATAGATTATATTGACACACAACAACTAGCTTCAGGCTCCTGTTTTCTCTTAGATATAAGATATGAACACCACTGCTGACCAGCGGTAGTGCACACCTTTAATCCCAGCATGCGGGAGGCAGAAACAGGCAGGTCTCTGTAAGTTCAAGGCCAGCCTGGTCTACAGAGCAAATTCCAGGACAACCAGGGCTGTTACACAGAGAAACCATGCTTTGAAAACCAAGCAAACAAAAAGATACAAACACCAAATATCTTTGTCCAATAGCTATGCTAGGTTTTAAATGCTTTCTGTCACTCTCCGTGACCTATGACACCCAGTAACAGATGTTTGCAGATTGAAAGCAGTTTTTGAAGCCATCATCTAGACAGAAGAAACACCTGGAGAAAGGACTTACATGGCCACCAGGCCATATGGAGAACATAGAATCCAGAATGACTCAGGCTTGGTGTCCCGGTGTCTGGAGAAAACATGAATGAGAGAGAGCAAAACTGGCTGTATTGCGTCACCTCTGAGGTAGGAAGGTGCCTGGAAAAGACTGGTGCTGTTCTGTCTTCAGAATGTGGCACAGCCATCTGGGAGAAGGACTCAGAGAGAAAGATAGAAGCCAGGAACCAAAGCATGAAGTAATCTGAATAGTTCAGATGAGAAATGACAGGAACTTGAGATAGGGAAATTAGTGTGAAAATGGAGAAGATGAGACAAGCTTGGGTTCAGAGGAAGGACAGGAGGACAGTGCCTGAAGGACAGGAGGACAGTGCCTGAGGGAGCCCTGGAAGACAGGAGTAGGGGACATGGGAGCAACAGCTTGTGAGGAAGGCAGCTGCTTCCCCTGGATGCTGCTGTGTGATCTCATTCCTGGGACACCTGAACAACAACGCAGGCATGGCATTTAAAGGATTCAATATGCAAACCTGTGTTCGGGAACAGAGTTGGGCCAGCATGAAGCTACATGTCCCTATGGATGTCTGTGTCTGTGTCTGCGGTTCTGTTGTTGCTTGTACTGGGGTAGCCCAGGTCAAGAGAGAGGAAAGGTATCTTAGTTAGGGTTTTACTGCTGTGAACAGACATCATGATCAAGCCAACTCTTACAAGGACAACATTTAATTGGGGCTGGCTTACAGGTTCAGAGGTTCAGTCCATTATCATCTAGGTGGAAGCAGGTAGGCATGGTACAGGAGCTGAGAGTTCTATATCTCCATTGGAAGGCCACTAGGAAGAGGGTCTCAAAGCCCACACCCAAAGTGACACCCTTCCTTCATCAAGGCCATACCTGCTACAACAAGGCCACACCTATGAACAGTATCACTCTATGGGCCAAGTATATTCAAACCACCACAGAAGGGGAAAGTTTAAAAAAAAAAAAAAAAAACCAACTGTGTTTCAGGGAAGCCAGCAAAGAGCACCTTCCCTTTTCTTAGCACATCTGTAACTCATCTTTCAGTACAATGTCAACCTTGTGTGCAAGTCAGACCGAGTCCTGATTTACAGCCTATTGAACAGTGACTGTCTAACCAGGCTGTGGAACCATGGCTACCTAACCTGGCCCTTGCCGGGTGTGGTTAGTCTTGGTTGCCAACTCGACTGGTCCTCAAGTCAACCTAGAGGCAAGTCCCTGGACACACCTGTGGGGGACCATCTTGATCACGTGAGCCAACGTGGAAGACTCACCCTCTGTGAGTGGCACTGTTTCTGTCTGAGCTGGAGGAGCAGAGAAGCTGGACTAGGCAGCAGCAAGCAGTCACTGTTCTCTGTGCTTGACTGTGGCTGTGTATAACCAGCTGCTCCAGGCTCCTACCAGTGTGGTCCCCTTGCTTTGATGGACTGTACCCTTGACCTGAGAGACAGAGCAAACCCTTTCTCCCATAAGGTGCTTTAGTCAGAGTACTTTACCACAGCAACAGGAAAAGAAATGACACTGAGTAACACAAAAGTGGTTGAAAAGTAGAAAGCTATTTTTGCTATTTTACTAAAAAGTAAATTGTAGAGCCTTTCAATGCTGCCCAGGGACAGGTCGATATGGCAGTGTTCTTCATTCCCATTGTAACGTAAAGGGAAACTTACAGTGTCTGTCTGGAGCCTTTGATGTCCTGCAATGAAGGAGGAGGATGTCCTCAGCTTCCTTGCCAAAGGAACCCTCTTAGGTGGCACCAGCCCTGACTTTCAAATGGAGCAATATGTCTGCGAAAGGAAAAGTGATGGTATCTACATCATAAATCTAAAGGATTTGGGAGAGACCATTGCTTTCAGCTTGGGCTGTGGTTGCCATCGAGAACCCTACTGTCAACATCATCTCCTCCAAGAACACTGACCAATGAGCCATGCTGAAGGTCACTGCTGCCACTGGAGCCACTCCCATTGCTGGCTGCATAGGGACCTTCACTAACCAGATTCAAGCAACCTTCAGGGAGCCATGGCTTCTAGTGGTGAGTGATTCCAGGGCTGACAGCCATTCCCTCACAGAGGTGTTACATCAACCTGCCCACCACTGCTGTGTGTAAAACGGACTCCTTTGTACTCGGTGGATATTACCACTTCATGGGACAAGGGAGCTCACTCAGTGGTCTGACATGGTGGATGCTGGACCAGGAAACACTCCACACATGTAGCACTTTCTCCCATGAAGACCTGTGGGAGGTTACATCTAATGTTTACTCTACGGAGATCTGGGGAGGTTGAGGAGGAGAAGCAGGCTGCTGTTGAGAAGGCTGTGACCAAGGAGGAATTTCAGGGCAAATGGACCATGCCAGCCCTTGAGTTCACTGCTGCACAGCCAGAGGAGGCAGATTAGTCCAAGACTGTGCAGGTACCATCTGTGCCCATGCAGAACCTCCCTACTGAATACTGGAGTGCCCAGTCAGCTCCTGGGGATGCTCAGCTGCTCCAACGAAGTTAGAGCCACCACTGAGAGGTCCTGAGCTGCTCTGCAGACACCTGAGCAAAGGGGAAAGGTGGAAGGGCAATAAAGTTCCTAAAGGCTGAATAAAAGAAATGCGTGTGGAAACCCTCATCACTACCGGAGAGTGCTAACGACATGCAAGAAGCTTTGAAGAATTTCTACCACGTCTGTACTAGAACTTATACCAAAGACAATTTTTAAAAACCCTTCCTGAAAAATAGCTAGCAAGAATGTGAAACCTAACTGGAGCTGGGAAGAAGCACATCACTTAACCTCTGTTTTGTCCATGCCTAGCAGCAGTATGGGGAGCACTCCAGCACTGGGGAGGAGGGAGAGTAGAAAGGCCTATACATGTAGTGGCTCCAACAAACAGAAAGATAAGATGGTAAAGAAGCCAGCCCAGCTCCAGGATGTGCTTGGCTTGAAGACTGGTGGTTTGAATGAGACTGGCTCACATGGGCTCCCATATTTCAATGTTTAAGCCCCAGTTAGTAGAACTGTTTAGAAAGGATCAGGAGGTGTGGCCTTTGTTGGAGGAGGTGTGTCACTGGGGATGGGTTTTATGATTTCAAAAGCCCCATGACATTCCCAGTTAGCTTGCTCTCTGCCTCCTTGTGGATCAAGATGTAAGCTCGCAGCTTCTGCCCTCAGCACAATTGCCTGCCTGCCTGCCTTTCCGCCCGCCTACCCACCTGCCCACCCGCCTGCCTGCCTACCTGCCATGCTCCCCACCATGATGGTCATGGACTCACCTTCTAAAACTGTGAGCCCCAAGTTAATATTTTCTTTTATAAGTTGCCTTGGTCAAGGTGTTTTATCATGGCAAGAAAATAGTAACTAAGACAAAAATCCAATCAGTGAAAAGCAGACATTGGAAGTTGGCCCCAATGCAGTGGCTCTTCCAGACAAAGCCGGAAGCAAGGCAGTTTGGAGATGTGGCTCTCCTGCTGCGACTAGCTGGCCTCAGGTCCTTTCTCGTAGGTTTTGAGGTGATGGCATAGCCTGAATCCAACCAACACCAGCTTAAATTCCTTAAGGGTCCCAATAGTAATTAAGAGGGAAGAATATGCATGCCCCGCTGCTCTGTTCCTGAACACCTTCATCATTTGAGGACAAGAACACAAGCAAAAACTGCAACAGGACAGGTGAGGGACGACACAGAAGGACAAGCCTCCAGGACACAGAAGTGTCAGCTGGGCTAGCATGGCTTCTTTTTGTTCTCATTAGAAATGTCTCCTATTTGGAATAAGACAGAGATTTTAAAGGAATGAAAGCAGAGCTAATACAGGAGTCAAATGTAGTAAGGAAAGATGGGAAGAACAGACAAAATCCAGTGCCCAGACTTAAGTCTGCTCAAGTAGAACAGGCTTGACCCAGGCCTAAGTACAGACCACAAAGGAAACAAGTAAAAACTTTAGAAAGCGGGTAGATGGAAGTGAGCATTGAAGAAATAGTGATGGATAAAATTTAAAAACAAACAAAAACTCTGGAGAAGTGTCCAGGGAAAGGGTCAGAAAGTGCACTGAGCTGAAGAAGGCCCACATGTGTGGGCGTTACAGAGTACCTCAGTGTCAGAGTACCTCAGTGTCATGCAGTGTCCAAGTCTCACGTCCTGAGGCCATCAGAATACATAGAGGAAATGTAAAATCTGGAACAAGGCACTCATAAGTGGTGTAGCTGGGTCTTCGGACAGAGCTATATTTATTGCATTTTCTTGTGTGTGTGTTTGTGGGGGAAGATACATGCATATAATGCATGTGTGAAGGTAAGAGGACAACTTTCTGGAGTCAGTTCTCCCTTCTACCAAGTGGGTCCCAGGGATTAAACTCAAGTTTTCAGGTTGACAGCAGCACCTTTACCAGATTAGCCATCTTGCCAGCCCCAAAGTCCTAGTCTTTTCTTGACATAGTTTAAGGAAACAGTCTTTGTGCTAGAGAATGCTTTGGGATGATGATCATTACAGAAAAAGAATGACAGCTTAAGAAAATTAAGACTAAACTCTCCAGTTGTGGGTGAAAACCAAAGATAACAATTAGGATATTCTAGGAGGAAAATAACTTCCCCATCAAGGGCAGTAACAATAGCCTATGTCTAAGCAGAAACACTTTTACCGTGTTTTAAAAGGATTGTCATAATTATTAGCATGAAAGAACAACTCTTCACTTTGCTGCATATGTGCACCAGGGCTCCCTGGAATTGCATGACTCTGAAGCACTCTATTCTATCTCGGAGCCACTTTCTCCCTGTCCAAGGTCCATGGCACCTGCAGCTAGGAATTAACTTCTTGTCCTCTGTTATAAGTTCTGGGTCAGAAATTGGACTTTATATAACTCCCACGAGAGTTAACAACCACTTTGTGGTCTTGAGGGCTGCCTCACAGTAAAGGGTTTTTTTTGTTGTTTTGTTTTGTTTTGTTTTGTTTTTTCAGTAAAGGTTTTTTTTAAGTCATCTTTTTAAAAACTTTCTTAAATTAGGCACACCTATAGTCTTCACTATACTAAATTCATAATTTCAAAATTATGTAAGTACAGTCCTTGTAGAGGTCAGAAGTAGGCATCAGACCCCACCTCCACCCCCAGAACTGGAATTATGGGTTGCTGTGAGCACTTGATGAGCATGCTGGAAACCAAATGTGAATCCTCTACAAAGCACTAGGTGCTCTAACCATTGAGCAACCTCTCCAGCCCTGTACGGTAATGTATAAAGTAACAAACCACAATGTTCCAGTCACTTTATTACAGCAAGATCACTATAGATGTGATGGTTCATTTCTTCTGATGCTGAATAATATTCCATTGCCAGAATATACCACAGTTTACCCATTTATATCTCAGTTGCTTCCAAGCTTTTGCAGTTATGCATAAAACATCATGTGTAATTTTTGTATGTGTGTAGATGCAAGTTTCTTACTTGTTGTGTAAATACCAAGGCTTGCAGTTTGCTGGATTATGAGAGTGAGTTTTGTTTTACAAGAAACTGCCAAACTGCCTTCACAAGTGGCTGTAGCAGCCCCACCGGCAGTGACTGTTCATTCTCTCAGCCCTTCCTCACCCACACTTGGTGTTGTCAGTGTCTTGGATCAGGGCCATTCCTAGGCATAGGATGATATCTCATAGCTGTTTTAATCTAATGATGGAGAATGTTAGACGTGCTCTCACATGTACAGTTGAGCAAGCCCCACAGCAAAGAAGGCACACTGGTACTAAGGTGTTGCCCTTTAAAAAGACTTACTCTTTGAGACTCATGTATATGATGTATTTTGATCATACACCCCCCCCCAAACACACACACTTCCTCTCAGCAGGTTCCCTCCAGCTTTGTGTCTTGTCTTAGAGACCCCCTGAGTTTACCAGGGGCAGCTTATGTGATGATGGCTGTGGGGTTATTGCTGGACTCTGAGCAACTTGCCAGTGGCTGTAGCAACCATTAGCTGCCAGTAACTCCTCAGGATAGAGGCGGGACCTCTCGAGCCCTGCTCCCACCCACGATGGGATGTTGAAAGCCTATCTTGGGTGTGTTTTCTGCAGGTGGTGGTAGCTGCTGTCAGTCTGTGCATGTGATGGCCGTGTCATTTCATAACACCCATCACACCCTTCAGCTCAGACATTCTTACAGCTCTCCCTAAGGCTTTGTTCCCTGAGCCTTAAATGTGGAGATGTAGATGTTCCCCATACGGTGATCACTCTGCGGTGCCTCGGCATTCACTCTCTGACCACTCTCTGACCAAGGCTGAGGGCAGCACTAACCTATGACTATAAAAATAAATAGTAAGAATGTAATTTGACAATATGCCCATCTAGCATAACAGGTTTTCCCATAGGTTTTGCCCATTTTTAACTTTTTAGAACATGGGTTTAAAGAGAATTTTAAATATTTGGAGTAGCATTCCTTTATCAAAATTATAGATGAATAATTACATATTAATGTAAATATGAAATTAAAAACCTGTAAAGGGGGAGAGAGAAAAAAAAGAAACCTGTAGATGACTAACATGAATATTTAATTCTGGTGTGCAGTTGGCCCACATGTATATCCTTGGCAAGAATTCCATGAGTGCATAGAAATAGGGCATCCTGGCACAACACTCGGATCATGGAAAGTCATGGTAAGATATGTAGCTACCACTGACAGGAAGGTGGGCAAATATAAACTTTGAGCCTTCATTCCCACTATCTTCTTAGGCCACCACCCCTGAACCAGGTTTCGGGACTTGGCTCCTGTCGTTCTGGTGACTGGTTGGTAATGCCGAAGTCTTCCTTGGAGGCCTGGCATTGCTGGCATCACTGCCAAAGACTAACTCTCACATGGTTAGCCACTAGGGAAATAAATAAAGAAAAAGTAAATGTGACATAGTTGCAGTAGCTAGCTGCCATCAAAATGGTATGAAAGTTGAATTCTTAAACTAGGCTCAGGAGGAATATGGGATTTGTACAGGTATAAAATTGTATGTCATATTAGATAACATGCACCATTGTTAAGCATTTACTCGCTAATCTTCATAAATCATAGGTGATGCCCCTGAGACTTACCCACCCACCCTGTTAGCTGCCTCATGGCCATGTTAGCCCGGCATGATTTCACTCCTGTGCCACATCGAGTTCTTTTAGTGAATTTTTAATGCCTACCACAGCTGTAGAAAACTAAATTTAAACCCCTTCCTGTCACCATTGAGGAAATATAAAATATTCTAATTCCATTCTTCCCCATATTTTTATATTCCTGAGACAGAGTGTGTCTTAAAGTCTGGTGTGTATTCCCAAGGCTCCTTTAGCATAGATCCTAATGTAACTGCGGTCATGGGCTCTCATGAGTGTGCACCTTCCTTGGGATGTTAGAGTTCGTCTTAGTCAGTTAGGGTTTCTCTTAGTAAGATGATACGTCATAAACAGAAGCAACATGCAGAGGAAAGGGTTTGTTTGGCTTATACTGTACATCGTTATTAAGACAGGAACTCAAACAGGATACGGCTAAGGCAATGGCAGGGTACTGCTTACTAGCTTGCTCAGCCTGCCTTCTTACCAGCCCAGGGGTGGTACCACCCACAATGAGCTGGGCCCTCCCCCGTCAGTCACAAAGAAGATGCCCTGCAGACTGTCTACGGCCCCATCCTCTCAGATGGCTTTAGCTTGTATCAGGCTGACATAAAACTATCCAGCACAGAGTTCTTAATCCTTTACCTGTCTGCTTGGGCTGTCTGGCATAGTTATAAGTTACCGTGGCAAAGCTTGCTGTGGAAGAACCTTCCAAAAAGTTCAGATGCTTTCCAGGTCTAGAAAAGCGGAGAGCCATGTGTGGCACAGACGGCTCCCATCCTCCCCAGCTGTTCCACTTTGCACACAAAGTCTCGGGAAACTTGACTAAATTCCCATCCAGAAGGGAGACGGCTGAAGATCAGCTCACAGACTCTGTCACCGTTAACAAGTTCAAACTGATTATTTTGTTACCTAATAAATTTTCTGGGATCACTGTAACAGAAAATCCATAAGAAATACGTCATCATTACATTTCCAGACATTGAACTTTCCCTTGGGGTTCATTTGCATACTGTCTTCCTGTTCGTATGTCCTCTGTGCGAGTTCTTTGTATTGTTCCATGTGTTAAAACAATTACAACTGAGAAACCACACTCCAAAGGCCTTTCTTATAAGCAGAGCAGAGGCCATGTGACCACATTCTTACAGAGACCTCACTGACTGATAGGATCCCAGTGTGTTTCCTGTTATTCATGAAAGAAAGTGTGCCAAAGACCTGTAGCACTATGTATGTAAAGATTCACGTGCGTTTGTTTGTGACATTGCAGGCTAAAGGCAAAGAAAGACAGTGGCTAAGACACCAAGCTACTGGAGAACTGGACGACGCCAAGATCATTGATGGGCTGGCAGGAGAAAAGTCCATCTACAAACGTCGGGGTGACCTGGAACCCCAGGTAAATAATGGGGAACCCTCAGCCTCAGATCCACATAGTTCAGCCTTCTGTAGAGAGTTCATGAGTTGTGTCAAAACACCATTAACCCAAAATATGCAACTACAGAAAGCATTATGGAAGACATAATTTTAAAAAAAAAAAAGACTCAAGATATGGAACACATACACAAAATAGAATACTATTAAGAACAGGCAATGCGAGAGCCAGGCATGGTGATGCTCTCTTCTAATTCTAACACTCAAGAGTCAGAGGTTGAAACCAGCCTGATCGACAAAGTGAGCCCAGGACAGCCAGGACTACATAAAGACATCCTTTTTCAAAACAACAGCAAAATCAGCACAAAGGTAGGGTGAGCTTTAAGCAAATCAATAACACCAGGGTTCAGACTGTGACTTAAGGTTCAACCAGGCGAAACAAGGGAATAAATACTAGAACTGGAAGTTGCTAGTTTATATCAGAGCAGAAAAGGGTAGTTCATGGTGCTATGGTCTTCAGTGGAGGGGAAGTCAACCTCTCTACCCTAGTTCAGCCACCTCAGAGAAGAAACCAAGAGCAAACACTGCCCACCAGCCCTGCACCAGCCAGTAGCCAGAAAGCCAGCAGCCAAGACCTACCTATGAGGCCCCCTCCAGTCCATCCACTCCCCAGATGCAGAGTGGGTGCTCTGCAGGTGTGGGGACGGGAGATGCCCTTCTGTTTGTGAATCCCAGAGGACTCTTCAGAAGAGAGAACAGAGCAATCGTAAGGTCTCCTGCTCTCCTGGAATTGTAACAATCTGTGTCCATCACATGCCTTCAGTTTGTAGGAAACAAGGACTTCTCCCTTAAGTTATAGTAATTGTAGTAAATAAGTATTCACCAGACTGTGGCAACACGGTCAACTATTGAATCTTAGTGAACTTTGGGGTTTCCTATTTTCCTGAATAATCAAAACTGGTGAGTAGCCACCGGGAACCGGGGTGCAGCGAGCGAGCGAGGACAGGAGTGTCACTCTCCGTGATGTTTACTCAGAGTGGATCTGGTGGTGATTTGGGAAGTCTTATTTCTGTGTGGTTGCCATGAGTCAACAGCTGCTTTCTCTGACTCACTGTGGTCAGCAAGTGTGCAGACACATCTGTGAGTTAGTCATGCACACGTGTGTGCCACGCTGCTTCTAATCAGGGCATACTCAACACAGTTTAAAGGAATGTATAAAATTCGCTTCCTACTGTTATTCTCTAAACATCCATGATATCTTAAGTTATTTATCCTGTGATTATGCATATATGTGTATGTATATATCTGTGTGAGCGCGCGCGCGCGCACACACACACACACACACACACACACATACACACACACACACACGCGTGCACACACACAGGGGAGGCGGCATGCATGCCACAGCAGGTATATGGAAGTCTGAGGACAGCTTGCAGGAGTCAGTTCTCTCCTCTCCCATGTAGTCAGGCTCCACAGCAAGTCCCTTAGCTACCAAGCCACCTCACAAGCCATCTCACCACCCTCTCAGGATTTTCTTGAAATTATTAGTTCTGCCTATCAGTTTTCATGCATGCCAGCAAGTATATAATAATAGAATAATCTGGAATTTTTTTATTTATTGTTTCTGATGATTTTTTTAAGTACATTGGCAGATCTGGGCCCCAAGCTGATCTCTTAAGATTTCACATTTTAATCAATAATTTTTGCCAGATAGCAACTCAGTGCCACTTTAACTGCCAAGAAAAGAAAAAAGTTCACCAACCAGAAGAAAACCCCCAAAGCTCTAAAGAGACATTCTGAAAATGCTTATGGTCCTGGAAAGACCCCCTCTCACATAACCATGATGTAGTAGTCTGGTATTTCTAGGTGAAAAATGACCTTCAAGTGACTGTGTAATAAAACAAATGCAGCTCCCCTCCAGCTACACACCTCTCCCCAGGGGTGCTGACACACAGAGCAAAGGATGTGGGGCTTCTATGGGGGCTTCTATCCTCCCAGACTGACATTTCTAAAATGCATTATCTTTAAGTTGTCAACCTCCAGACGGCAGCTTTACCATATCCCAGAGGCAGCCCTTTTCCTTGTGCTCCTGACAGCCATCACCTCCACCCTCTGGGACAGCCCTGTGCAGACTTGCTCACCTTGGGCTGACACTGCAGAGCCTGGGCGAGAAGCCAGCTGACCATGGTTTTCTGCCATCCCCTCCCTCAGCTGGGTAGCCCACAACAGAAGCCCAAGCGCCTGCGCCTGGTGGTGGACGTCTCCGGCAGCATGTACCGCTTCAACGGGGTGGATCGCAGGCTAGAGCGCTCAATGGAGGCAGTGTGCATGGTCATGGAAGCCTTCGAGAACTATGAGGAGAAATTCAAGGTAATGGTTCCAGTGGTAGAGTGCCATTGGTCACTTAGGGTCAGTACTGGAAAGGTGGACACAGACTCCACCCAGAGCACCATTCTCTCAGCAGCGGGGAACATGGCCGCTGCTTCACCTGTTCTAACAGTAACCTAATTGAAGGGCCCAGTAACCTCTAGTTCCCACAGAGAAAAGCCTGTTCTCGTTTTCCTGGGCATCCCCATCGAGTGCCTCTGAGCGCTGACATCCCATCACCAGCCACGGTCTGCATCCTGTGCTGTGATTCCCTTCCCCTGTGAACAGTGAGCAGACAATAATAAACATCCGCAGCTGGCATGGCGATTCACCCGAGAGGAAGCTGCCTTCTGCTCAAACCATTTCCAACTTGTTATTGTGCAGTTTGCTATCAAATCCCCCATTCCAGAGGTCTGAGGATAGGGAGGAAATTCCCATTCTACTGGGAGCCAATTCATCTGCTTGTGACTGTCCTTAGAAAACACAGGCATCACAGCAGATAACCTAACCACCAACACGTGCCAGAGAGAGCCATGGTGTGTACAGATGTTGTGAAGGGCACACAACCTAAGCATGCAGACTCTAGATTCTGTTCTGGATAAAACAAGCCTTGAGGAACAGAGTCTCAAATCCACTGCCATTTAAGCAGGCACCCACCTGTACCTGAAGACTGTGCCCCATGCCATGGCTCTGTATTATGTAAAAACAAGAGACCCGTTGACTTCCCATTCCCTCGGGCTCCTTGTGAAGGGTGCAGCCCACTGGCTATCCCAGGGTTCCTGTGTAAGTCCCTGGGAGAATGGCCTTTTGGCACTCAGTGAGGAGCAGCGCACAGCATCCAGCAGTGACTACCGTGGGGCTGCAAGGCTCTGCACAGTACAGGGGTAAATACATCTAACACATGGCTGAGCATGAGAAAGCTCTGCTTCCCTTTACAACAGCAACACTATCCCTCCGGGTCACCGAAACCCAGGGAACTATATAAGGGTCCCTCTTGGCTCTATAGTAGTTGCCAGCAATCCCAGAACCCCAATCAAAGACTCACTCTGACAGGGTGAGGACAGGACACGGGAAGTCTGGGAAGCTTCTGAGAAGCATTGCACAGCTTGTAAGACACACACACTACTTCCTCCTGTCGGAGCCAGAGGTGGTCAGCCTTTTAGAGTACACTCTCTGTGCTCTCCGCACTGAGAAGCCATTCAGACTTTCCATCTCTTGACCCTCCTGGACCTCATATGTGATTGCATCTGCATTTTTTTCTTTTTTTTTTTTTTAATAGAAAATGTTTATGTAAACCATTTTGACCAATGGGTGGCTAGACAGCCATGGGTCAGTAAAAATAGCCACATCTTACCTAATGTTCAAAAGCATTGAAGCTGCCCCAACATCCCCGACACAAGCTCTTTCCAGGCCTTCCCTCCGTGCTTGTGTAATGGAGACTGTCCTATTGCTGCCACCCCTACCACACATCTTGAGAGTTGATTGGCTACGGGCTTCCCAGGCCCCCTCTGTAGAGAACAGAGGAGTGATGGAGTCGCATATTCCGTGAGATCTTCTCCTGCTCCTAACTAGGGCATGTGCGGGTACACGGCTGCACAGGTGCCCTGGAAGGTACATGAGGAATAGGTGCACACATACAGAGGAGGACATGAGTGGGACTGAGGCTTTTAGAAATATTTGATATTCTTTATATCATTATTCCCAGCCACTTAGTCTGTCTGCGTGTTTAATTTCTTGTTTATGAAAGAATAAGGTCCAGCGATGACTCCTGGGCAAACAGATAGATGATGGTTTGTGGAATATACTCAGGAAGGCATCAGTCGGAATCTTTGGGGATTGGCAGTTCGATCTAAAGCTCCTGCCTGAGTTCCAGACAGTTCTTAATTCAGTCTTTCTGCAGCCAGCCCTGGACTCCGCATGTGCTCGGCAGCCTTCAGAGGTGCCGGCTGGTGAGGGGGTCTGCAGGCTGCCCATGCGTCTTGGCACCTGCTTGTGTTGTGTTGGGCTAGAGCTCTGTGCCGTCTTCTGGACGGGGAGGCTCACTTACAGGCCTCACCCCCACTCTCTCCCACATTAGCACAACCCATGCCAAACCACAGGGACCCTCAAGCGCAAGCAGTACTGAGACTGAAACCTAACTCAGCAGCGTGACATTCCTAAGCCACTTGGAGTCTTTAAAGTACCTCAGAGTGTTCAGCCACCTGACTCCACAGATTCCCAGGACAGCACAATTCCCAGACAGCCAACATCACCTCCTCCAAGCTGGAGCCAGCACTGTCCCTGCCGGTCACATAGCACATAGGCAGGACGCTAACGATTCTATCAACTGTGATTTCCGCCAGGGAGCTTCTCCTTTCCTTCATTCCTGTTTGTTCTTTTCTCCAAGCTCCCGGGAGTCACTAGTGTCATCTTAAAATAGACTTTCTTTTCAAAAGCTCTTGGTGTCCTGACAGTTTTTTTCAGACTGTTCTTCCACTAAACATTCAAACCATGGTACCAGAAAATGGATTTGTTCTCTCACTCAGAAATTGGGCTCTGGAGAGACAATAACGTAAAATGTCTCATTCTATTGTGTCCTCGCACGTATGTAAGTCAGGCAAACAGTATGAAAGGAAGCCTGGGGAGCATGTGGGGCTAGGGCACCCCACACCTCCTGCACTACCCAAAGAGCTCCACTTATGCTGTACAATGTTGCATAAAGTGGACTTCGTACAGTTGATTCCATTACTACAAGGATTCCATTGCTAAGAAAGCATTGGGGATGCAGCTTTGGTGGTAAAGAGTGTGACAAACACCATGACCAAAAGCTTTAGGGAGTAAAAGCTTATGTGGCTGACAGTCACTGTCCACGGAGGGAAGCCAGGGCAGACACCATAGAAGGCTACTGCTCACTTAGGCTCAGCTTTCCTGTACAGCCCAGGTGCACCTGTCTAGGTGTTGAGCCATCTACAGTGGGCAGGGGCCCCTCTCCTCACTCAGGATAATCTCTCAAAGACATGGCTAGACCAGGCTGATCTAGGCAATGTAGCAGAGGTTCACTCTTCCTAGGTTAACAATAAATTCTAACCAGGCCCCTTAGCCTATGCAGGGTCCTAGGTTCTATCCTCAATACTGCAAAAACTAAAGATGGCAGCCGGGCATGGTGGCGCATGCCTTTAATCCCAGCACTCAGGAGGCAGAGGCAGGCGGATTTCTGAGTTCGAGGCCAGCCTGGTCTATAAAGTGAGTTCCAGGACAGCCAGGGCTATACAGAGAAACCCTGTCTCAAAAAACCAAAACCAAAAACAAAAAAAAAAACCCTAAAGATGGAGGAGAAACCCATTTTTCTAGAACCATACTGACCTCTTGCTTCTCACCGACTCCAAGGACTTTGCCCTCGGTGTTCTGGGTCTTTACCTCGCACGTATGAAACATGCTCCCCTCAATAGATGAAGACAAGACACAATACATACATGTTTCTCAAACAACATGAAGCTGGTTTTCATTCCATTAATTGTCATAGAACCTTGGGTCTGGGCATTTATTTTCACCAGCCTCTTCCTACAGATGAAAGCCAAGGTTCATAAAGGTTAAATACTTGGCCCAAGGTCACACTGCTAAATGTGAAACGCCAGCTTCTGACCCCTACCCCGTTGGGGATCTTTCATACTTGTTCTGTCCTATTTCTTGGATCTGTTTTACATATGCCCAAACTTATGCAGAATTAGTATTTTCAAAAATTCATTCAAAAGTAAAAACATTTTATTCTCATATCCTACTCTTACTATGCCGCCACACACAGGTGGTGTAATAGACACGGCTTCTTTGAAGATCTTAGTCAGGAAGACTACATTACTTCCCAGAAGATTAGAAAAAGATATGACTCATAGAGACACACTTAGCTGAGTGTCTGTAATTACGCCTTTCCCAATGCCTTAAGAATGTTCTTTGAGTTTAAATATGGAGACCAGTCATCTATTAGGCTTAGGCTTTGAATATAACTATACTATTACCCAGAGATAGGACTCAACAAAAAACTGCACAAAATTTGCTGAGACCATCAGAACTAACTCAGTAACTGATGTAGAAATATTAGCCATGAAAACCACCACAGGGACCCTCAAGCGTGAGTGGTATACTGAGACGGAAACCTAACTCAGCAGTGTGACATTCACTACGCCACCGGAAGTCTTTAAAGTACCTCAGAACAGCTAAGAATAGGTGCAGGACTAGCTAGATTAGTCAGTATTTCTCTGTAGTAACTTGAATGATGAATTTAGAGACAATACTAAATCTGTCTTAGCAAAGGCAGACACCTGCTCCCAGCAACGGTGCTAACACTGATAGCAGAGCTGGTTCAGAGACTCTAAGATGAGCCTTATGAAGATGCTGATCATGTGAGGAAACCAAAGCAAGTCCTGGCCATCTTCATCACTAAATGGACTGCGCTCTCCACCCACCCCCTCCATGGCCCTGGGAAGTGGTCAGACAGATATCAGCCCTCTTTGTCAGAGAGGAGAAGTGATTTTACAAGCAGGTACCATTGGAGGCCATCCAAAGTAGCATCTCTCTCAAAGCAGGAAGGAGCTTTGGAAAGGTTAAGCACCTTGCTCTAAGTCAAAAAGCTTTTCATGTCCAAGCCACGTCACACCTCGGCTTTGAGAACACTGCTCTCTTTATATTGATTTCCCTAATAGGAAGCAGGGCTAACCGGAAATGGTAGATTAGTACCTCACGGATAGCCCAGGGCTCTGGAAACACCTCCCTTGACCTAGTCAGTCATTCACTGACTCCTTGCTGGCCACAGCAGTGCCATTTCAGAACAGAATTCACACCAGCCTCAGATATCACCACATACCAGCTTACGACCAGAAGGCAAATAAAGCCTAGCCTATACCCAAACCAGCACTCGGTGATCCTCCCTGAGCAGTGGAAGCCTCGGTCATAGGCACAAATGCACAAACAGCTCTGTGCGTCTCCTCTGCACACTGCTTTAAAATTCTGGTGAAATGGTAAATTTCTCTCTTGATGGAGACTCTGGTCTGTTTTTGTTATACCTCTCTCTAAAGGAATGAGGTTTTCAAAACACATCCAGGAAAAGTGGGGTCCAAACAAATTGTAAAGCAAAGAAGCATTTAGAGAGGGCCTCTCTGCTTGAGGGTTTTGGAATAGCCATCATTCAATATTTATGCTGAGGGCTTAAGTACAAAACTCCACAAAAATTTCCAGGACACCTTGCAAGCCACATAGAAAAATTACAGCCTAGATGCCGGTGGTTGACAGGGACAAGGGGGCTCTTGTTTATTGAGCCCTATGCTGCTCCTGGAAGCTCCCGTGTGGCCTGTCCTGCTGATTACAGGATGGTCCTGGCGGGGCCCAGCTTGAGTGAGTAGCAGAGTCAAGAGTTAGAGTCCAGTTGGCTGTGATGTGCTCTCCTGTTATTCTAGCACTGAGTGGCCGAGGCAGGAGGTTCATGAGTTTGAAGCTACCCTGGGCTCACACAAATAATAACAAAGTTAGTTTATGTATGTTTTCCTTGAACTCAGACAGTTTAAGGATTAATGAATTACTGTTTTTAAACACATTGGGATACATGGGTGAAGGCCAACCTGGTCCCGTCCATTATCCATTATCGTCTGATTGCTCAGAGTCCCGACCATCCCTTTAAAAGCAGGGAAAGCTGAATCACCCCTAGTCCTCTTACCCCAGGGCAGCATGGGAGTCTGCTTCTTCCCTCTGTGTAAGCCTCTCTTTTATAGATACCTCAGCAGCACATCATAAAAGCAGCCTGGGGGTATAAGCTGTGTCCAGCTATGCAGGCAGGAGGTTTGCAGGTTCAAAAACCACCTGGATACACAGTGAGTTCAAGGATAACTTAGAAGACAAAGTAAGACCCTCTCTCAAAATAAAAAGAGTTCTGGAGATAAAACACATGGGGAAAGCATTTGCCTAGCACATTCAAGGCCCCGGGTTCAATCCCCAGTAACACACACAAAAAAAGAGGTGGGGGTGGGGAAGAGAGGCTGGGAAGTGTACAGTCATCCCTCAGCCTTGCTCTGTCCAGGCCCTGATAGGGGAAGTGCACACAGACCTAGGGCCGGGCCTTCTTACAACTTCTAACTGCCCTGATGAGTGACCCACCTTCACTCGCTGCTCCTTTGTGGGCCTTTCTTAGGTCTGCCTTCCTAGGGAAGACTCAGCTGGTATAAGCATACCAGGATCTGAAGGGGCAGCCAGACAGGACCATAGGCAAGAACTATCTGAACTGCCCATGTTCCACAAGCTTCAAGAAGGCCACAAACTAATAATTTGATCCTGCCTCTGCAGGTCCCAATGTGTTTAAAAACAGTAATTAATTAATCCTTAAACTGTCTGAGTTCAAGGAAAACATGCATAAACTAACTTTGTTATTATTTGTGTGAGCCCAGGGTAGCTTCAAACTAATGTAAAATTTTCAAAGTAGGAGATAAGAACATGTTTAACCTGTAACGAGATTTCTAGTTTTCAAAGGTATAAACATCCTTTATAGACCTCTGGTTGTGTCCTCGTCCTGGGGACGAGGGCTTGGTTTTCCCTCCCACCCTCCTCAACGCACAGTGTGGCCACATCCTCAGTGGAGTTCATCTTTCCTAGATAGCCTCACCCACTTCCTGTTTTAATGGCGCGGGCACTTTCACCAGGAGTATTTCTGCTTCCCATTTCAGATGTGGCAGCCTCAACTATGTTATTCTGTATTTGTGATCTGGCTTAGGAAAAAATAGTGTTCTGGTTTCTGGATTGTGAAAGAATGTAGCCCACACATCAAAGGCAAGCTGCTTTTTACCCCAAGTTGATTACAAGATCTCCGAGAGCATCTATTCTACAGTAAATATGCACAGAAACTAAACGTGCAGAGATGAATCACGTAAGAACCTACCTTATCTGCAAAGGTGCAGATGGGCAAAGGCTTGCTTGCTTTCCCCCATAACACCTAGTGCTGGGTATGCAGGAGGGTTTTGGAGAACAGCTATTGGTTAATACTGGATTGGCAGATATCCCTGCTGATATCCCTGCTAATATCCCTTCAGGGAACATTTGTTCCCTGAAGTCTTCACCCTCAAACATGCACTGTTTTCCTTGCAGACTCCTCAGTTTCCCCAATGTCCCAGCCTTCGTGTAATTACAAAATGTCTCTAAATAGAGCGTTCAGAGAGACCGACTCCTAGATAATTTACCTTCACGGATTTTGTGGCAGAGTACCTGACTCCGACACTGGGCTCCTCTCAACAGTCAGTACTTCATGTGCCCAGGAGATAGGGGGTTAATAAGTGCTTCCTAAATTGAAAGCTACATGCCATATATTAATAAGTGGAAAAGCAGATTATTCAGTCACATGATCAATATCAGCCAAAGTTAGGCTGATGCTGGTGTGCTTGCCATGATATGCTGCTTGCTATATCTGTCAGAAGGAACTAAATGCCCAAGAGCTTCCATCATAGAGCATCTTCAGAGCTTATCTTGAACACAATTGTGGATAATTTTTGCCTTCTCTGTACTTTAATTTCTTTGAATACTGTTTTACCTTTAGAAACAGAAGGAAACTAGAAATTGTTGTTCTCTGGGGAAAGGTCTGCTTCAGGCTGAGCTTGTTGGCAGAATTGAGTTGCTTGAAATGGTGATAGAGGTCCCTAATTTCCTGCTGGCTCTCAGCGTCTGGTGGCCATGGACACTACTGTCTGTGGCCTCCGTCTATCTGCGTCACAGTTAACTCCCTCATGTCAGATGTCCCTGAAACCTCAAGTCTATCTTCCCCTCCTACCAGCAGCCACAATAGAGCCTTTAGAAGGAGCTCTGTGATTAGATTAGGCCCACCCGATAACTCCTCTCTTGATTAACTCACAGTCAAGCTAACTTAATTACATCAGCAGAATCCTCTTTGTCATGGAAGTTAATGCAATCATATGCTATCCCGCTATGTTTACCAGACAAGACCGCAGTTGTGGAAGAGTGTAGACAGCAGGCATGAGGCAGCTGGAATCCCCAGAGCCCCTTTGACGTCTGCCCAACACTGTGTGTGCTTCTTACAAAGTCTCCCTTGAAGTGTACAGGTGGAATTTGGGACAGCCACTAAAATCCCCTTCATACCTGTTTCTAGGGAGCAGAGATCTCAAAAGAAGGTGGGCTCAAACAGAATGAGTCCAAAATCGTTTGCTTTGTTGATAGCACACATCTGCCTCTCTTGTCTTTCTGCATTCTTTTATGACCAAATATTGAACAACTCGGAACATTCCAAAGTTGAGGATCTGTAGCACCAATGACTGTTCTGTTACTCACCAACTTCTCAACTCTCCAACTCTCTTGCATATAGTACGACATCGCTGGACACTCAGGAGATGGCTACAACATTAAGCTCGTTCCAGTTAACAAAATCCCCAAGAATAATAAGCAGAGACTAGAAATTCTGAAGGTAAATACATTGTTCCTTCTACATTGTGAGAATTTCTATCAGATTCGATAAAAACAAGGATTCACTGAAGAAACAACAGATATCTCAAGCAACAAAGAGAAACCACCTTTCTTGCTTAAAACCCTGTTTCCACCATCTAAAGTTAAATGTTCTCTATGTTTTCAGAATACTCTTTTTTTTTTTCAGGTTTGAACAGCTGAGATCAGAATTCCATAGTCATGCAGGCTCAGTAGAAAGGAAAAAGAAATGGCTTCTTTTAGGGTACTCTATATTTCTGTTGGTAATTTTGAGTGATAAATTCAGTCTCACATACTTAAACCTGCTGTAGACACCATGCTCTTAAAACAGATTTCCTCCTTTGCCACAGGAAGCAGAGTTCAGCATCGGATTAACTTGTTTAGTGGAAATTCAGCCCACTCCTTATTTTGCTCCTACATCTTGCCCCTCTTGCAGATGATACCAATTACATATTTTCTTGCTTTAAATAGAAGGTTGAATTGTAAAAGTGTCAATTGTGAACATTTGGGAACATTGCCTGTTTCTAAGAAAAGTCAACCCCATACAACACTCCCTGTGCCCTGTTGTCTCAAAAAGCAGGCAGTCTGTCGATGTAAAAATCATCATGTTTGTTGAAAAGGAGATGCTCACCTGTGGTCTCTGTGCCCACCTCTCACCTGCAGACAATGCATGCGCACTCTCAGTTCTGCATGAGTGGGGACCACACACTCGAGGGAACGGAACACGCCATCAAGGACATTACCACGGAAGAAGCTGATGAGTACTTTGTCATCATCTTAAGTGATGCAAATCTGTCCCGATACGGAATAAACCCAGCCCGCTTTGCCCAGATCCTGACAAGCGATCCTCAAGTAAATGCCTTTGCCATTTTTATCGGCTCTTTGGGCGATCAGGCAGCCAGGTGAGTATTGCCGCAGCGGAGAGCAGATGTAATAATTATCTGGCATGTGTTGTTTCTCAAACCTCAGCCTGAGGGGCTAGGGAGGGCAGGGGAAGCAGCCCAGATTGTCTACCCTCAAACAGCTAACGGTATACGTGGGCTCACAATGCCCTGGCTTGTTCGGACAAGCAATCATAGTTTTGACAGAACATAATAGGGTTTTTTGGACAAGATTTATAATTTTAATTGTTTTTATAAAATAAGTATTTACCAAATTGATTTTTTTCTCTAATAGATTAGACAGTATTTTATAGATTATGTACTTTACAGAGACCACTAAGCCCAATCTCATCCAGTTATTTCAAATCATACTCAAAATAGTAAATATAGCTCAGTGGGGTAATAGCTCGGTGGTAGAACACTTGCCTAGCATGAGTGACATTCCAGGTCCAGTTCCAAATATTGCCAAAAATAAAAAATAAAGGAAACCGCCAGGCAGTGGTGGCGCACGCCTTTAATCCCAGCACTTGGGAGGCAGAGGCAGGCAGATTTCTGAGTTCGAGGCCAGCCTGGTCTACAGAGTGAGTTTCAGGACAGCCAGGGCTACACAGAGAAATTCTGTCTCAAAAAACCAAAATAATTAAATAAATAAATAAATAAATACCAACAATAGTAAATTCCCTAGCATAACAGAAACTGAACTCATCTGTATGCGATGTGTGTCTATTTGCTGTGTGCAAACAGACATCATCTCAGGCACTGTTCTGTCACTGTGAAGAGACACAGGCAACTCTTATAAAGAAAGCATTTACCTGGGGGCTTGTGGCACTGGAGCAGTAGAGCGAGCTTTACAGCCTCATCTCCTGGCAGCAGGCAGAGAGAGACACACTGGGTCTGGCATGGATTTCTGAAACTTCAAAGCCCACCTCCAGTGGCACACTTCCTCAACAAGGCCACAACTCCTAATCCTTCCCACCAACTGAGGACTAAGCTTGAAAATATATGAACCTATTGGGCCACCCTCGTTCAAACTACAGACATACAAAGACCTCCATATGCATATATATATATATATATATATATATATATATATATATATATATATATATCCCCATAAACAAACTTCAATAACTAACATGAGTATATATTTAGACATGTGTGTATGTGTGTGTGTATATATATATATATATATATATATATATATATATATATGCATAAATATATATGCCTACATATAGACGTATGTGTGTGTGTGTGTGTGTGTGTGTGTGTGTGTGTGTGTGTGTGTGTGTATCTTACTGGGGAGACATGTAGGTGAAACACCTTGGACACAAAGGAAGACTATATAAGTGTGTATGGATAGTTATCGTGCTACATGATAGCTGTAGGAATTTATAATCAGACAGTAAGCACCTCTGGGATGACCCAGTAGGAGAAGCCAGGAAACACTGTCCATAACTTAAACACACTAACAGAAAGCATTCATGGGTTTCCTCTGCATAAAATACTCATAAAATGCAGAAAACACAACTGAAACTGTATCTCAAGGGGAAAAAAAAATCCTGTCTTACAAATGGAGGGCCTGGCTTTGCTTTTCTCTGCTCTTCTGCAAACCAGACTCTGAGGCACAGACCCCAGAAACCAGGGCTGTTTCAGCCCCGTGGTGCTGCAGCGTCCACAGTAAGCTTGAGCCTTGACATCATGGACTCGGGCTCGCTCAGTCAGCTGACTGCACACACCTTCTCCCCCACCCCCTCATGTATTAGCGATTCACATTTTCTGGAACCTTCCTGTCCTCAAAGCTTCTCTGTCCACATCTCCCCAGCACCAGAGCCAGGCAGACAGCAAACTCAACAAACGCTGGCTGAGCTGAAGCAGGCTTTCTTTCTTTCTTTCTTTTCTTTCTTTCTAGTGAACAGATCCTGTTGGCGTACGTAGGAAAGCACACTAACACCGTGTGGTTTCCTGGGGAAATGGTCCAACAGTTGCTGGCAAGAAAAGCTCGGTGCAGACTTAGCTGGTCTGCCCCGCACGCCAAATACATGATACTGCACAGAGTGCCTGACTTTTATTAAATGTCATTCCAAAACCAAACTTTGTTGGCACGATGAAAGGCAGCCTTCTTTTCAATACATCTGTGTCTTGCCGTCTTATTGCCTTCAAAGATGGCCTTTTGTTCCAAATGATAAATTGACATTTTTTTTTAAATTACCATAAGCCTGTTCAACCTCGGTCTTGTCAAGCCGCAGTTGGATAACACAGATTGCATTTCACAGTATGTGGTGGGGAGGAACCAGAGACCCACTTGGGGACTTGGCTGTGTAGCGTGTTGGAGGACTGTTTTGTAAGAAAGGAAAGGCTTTTAAAAGTACAGTGAGAGGCCAGATGCAGGTGAGCTAATTCCAGATGAACCCCTCAGGCACTGTCCTGTCAAGGGACTAGAACATCTCAGGAGAGGACAGAACTTGAAATCCATTCATTTTCTCACCAAAAAGCACTTGCTTTCCCTGCCTCTCCCTGATGCTTTCCCAGGCCTTCCATTGCCTAGAGACAGACAATGGAGTTGCAGGTAAGGTATGAGAGAGTGAAAACATCCTTCCCTAAGAACCCATTTGGATGCTGTGGCAGCCAGGCAGGGGCTGGAATGGAGCCTTGATTTGCAATGGTGATTTCCCTCTCTTCCCTTCCCTCCTCTCTGACAGGCTTCAGAGAACTCTGCCAGCTGGCCGGTCCTTCATTGCTATGGACACCAAAAAGATCCCTCAGATTTTACAGCAGATCTTCACCTCCACCATGCTGTCCAGCATCTAAACACTGCATCTTCGCCATCCCAGGATTGGACGCAAATAGGAGCAGAGAGAATTCTAAAGAGGCGGCAACCAAGCCGACCTGTGCCGTGTCCAGCAGCGAGCGGACCTGTGGGTGGAAGTGTACTCTGGATGGGTTGGAGGTCTGCAAAGGAAACGGGTTGACCTGCATTTCTTAAAATGCCAGGTTGAAGGATGCAGGCTCAGGAACTATAAGGCTAGGCCTAGTTCTAAACCCAAAGGATAAAATCACCCACTGTTGCCTTAATATGTCACCTGCTGCCAGATGCCATATGGAGCCTTTAAGCCCATAGTTTGACCCTGAGGGACAAGTCTGCAAACCCTCCCAACATGTTCCTGTCTACGGTTATTTCTACTTTCTCTCCAGTGTGTATTGCCCAGCAAATAACAATTTTACAGCATTTAACCTTAACTGGAAAGTATTTGGATAGCAGTACTCTATAAGGCATTGGATTCTCTCAGTAATCCTGTTCTCTGGACAGAAAGGAACCAAATGGTCCTTAGAGTGCTTGCTGCCCCACGTGACTTCTATTCACCTGAGATGAAGGATAAAAATATCCTGCCTCAGGTTCCCTGTGTCAGCCCTTTCCGATTCTCCAGAGTTCCACAGTGGAGTACAGTATACTCACCATCCACATTACAGCACTGAAAGTAGTGGATGCTTATGTCTGACGAATTACCCAAAATCCAAAACACTGTGTCTGACTGGGTGTTGACTGGAGATCTGTTTTGATTTAACTAAAGAAAAGCATATTTTTCAGCCCAATTCTCTTGTCTTTCAAAGTCTTTAAAATCACACAATCCGACAGAACCGTCTCTTGAGCCACGTGATGAAACACTGCTCTGACGTGAATTCAGTGCTGGGGCCCCATATGTGCCTGCTTACCTAGTGTAAACTGGAAAACTGATCTTGTGTTATGCTACCCTAGCCACGTACAGGCCCGTAAATTCATTTCATTTGGTTGTAGGACAGAGAAAAGGTTCCCCATCTTTTCTAACACCCCATCTCCTGCTCATCCACTGTCAAATAAAAGCAGTCACTTCCCAGTACGGTGTCACCGCCCAATAAATGCGTGTGGTTTGTATTTCTAGTCACCTGTTTGTTCCGGATGCTCAATTATCCCAAAATGCACAAAGTTCCAACTCAGTACGTGCTTTCCAGATGTAATCACATGACTAATTCCCACCACTCCCGTTTGCTGGCGATTCCTGCACTGCAGGAGCAGCTAAATGGTTCTGGGCTTTGCGTCCTTGGTTCTTCTCACTGTAAGAGGGGCACTTTTTAAATTTATTTATTTATTTATTTATTTTTGGTTTTCAAGAAAGGGTTTCTCTGTCTAGCCCTGGCTGTCCTGAAACTCACTTTGTAGACCAGGCTGGCCTTGAACTCAGAAATCCGCCTGCCTCTGCCCCCCAAGTGCTGGGATTAAAGGCATGTGCCACCACTGCCTGGCAAGAGGGGCACTTTTTACTGATAAAGTGCTTAAACTCAGAAAAACTCATTGCTTTTGCAAGATTCCTGACCACAGACTTTTGATCATTCACTGAATTCTTAGTATGACCTCACAAATGAAGACATGGAGCCTTAGCGAGATCCAGTCCCAGGCAGGTGGGCGAGGCTGGAGGCCCCTGGCCCCGCTTGTGTGCACTCACAGGAGCCCCTCACCCACACTGCCTGCTGCTGCTCCCTTGGCTTCATGGAGGGCTCCCATGCCTCCTTCCTTTCTTCTCCTCTTCTTGCAAACTGTCTTTGCTTCAGAGAGCCACCTTCCTCCCTCTTGTCCCCACAAATTCTATCTGTGTGCTTTCAGGCACCCAGAGGTATGAGGACTGGGGCATGGGACACTTCTGGCAAGAATCTTGAAACAGCACCTTTCTTCCTGGGGACAGCAGTGAACTGAGGAAATACCCATGCAGGGACAGCTTAGCCCCGAGGACACTGCCCCGGCAACCTTTGGAAATGGCAGTCACAAGTAGCTCAAGAAGCAGGCCCTCCACACAACAACCTGAGTGCGCAGAGCCATTCTTTTTAAACATGGAAGGAACGTTTCCCAGTAATTAATGTTTCCCTTTCCCGATCACCAGACATCCTTTGCAATTGTTATCTGAAAGAGAAAATAGACTTCTGTGTTTTCTTATTTGTAAAGGGGAAGATGGTGAGGGAGGGAACACGGCTTTTTTTTTTTTTTTTAACTTCTTACCCTACCTACAAAGTGTATGTGTTTATTATTAAATGTACTTAATTATAGGTCACTGTGAGCTTTCCCAGGCTCTCATTAGTGCCAGGACATAATAATAACCGCTCTATGTGCCCGTGGGGTGTGCATTGAAAGACATCTAACCCGAGTCTCTCTTGCAAGCAAATGAAACGCTGAGAAGGTTCATTGTTAGCCCTGAGCAGCCAGGAGGAACGAGCACTGTGAATAGCCGCAGTATGTGATGTATGTTCCCCCTGGAATCCTTTGTGCCCCCAATAAGATGACCTCATCGCAGATGGGGCGGCTTGAGCACAGCCACAGAGTGGGTCAGAGCGGGAGGATTTGAAGGAGTGTCAGATGTCCGGAATGAATCACTTAATTCTTTACCCCCTTTCTCGGGAACCCTCCGAGGAGGAGAAATTCCTCAGTGCCTGAAGGATTTTCTCTAAACCAACCCTGAGGCTTTGAAGGCCCATTACTGGGTTTCCGAGCACAGCCTGACCAGAGGTCCCCAAAGGCCAGCACCAAAGTCCACCCTCCCTGCACCTGGCTGCCTCCCGCGCTTGCCAGGTCAGCCAACATGAAATTCCTCAGTGTTCCCAGCACAGAGATGCAGAGAGAGGGAAACAGAAAATGGTTGCATTATCCTCCATCTGTATTTGCTTCCAACAAAGGCAATAGAAGAGAAATCCCCCGACTTGTAAGCCAGACTCTCCTTACATGAGCAACCTGTCCTGAAACTGCATCTCTGGAGTGTCGCAGTCAACTTTAAAATTCACCCAATAATATATAGAGCGGAAAAATACTTAGGTGGACAGGGATGTATCGTCAAGATCTTACCTACTGCTAACATTTGCTCTGGCGGCACGACTAAAATTCCAATTCTCTACTGGTAGTAGGGAGAATTTATAACTCTAGTTAGAACACTAGTCTGTAAAGAGGTTCTAGATCCTGAGTCCCATTAACTACCTGGCAAACTTGAGCCAGTCTTCTGGGTCTCATTTGAATTAAGCCAATGCCTTAAGATATTTGAAGAAAATAATTACAAAAACTACAGTTCTGTGTTCCTGTAACTTATTTACACAGTGAGGTGGCTTGTTCTGGTTTCTTGTAATAGCCACGCCACTTTGGTGTAACCTATGAGCATAGCACATGGTAGCCTGTCTCCCAGCACACAGGACCTTGGCACCGCTATCAACCACAGTGTTGCTGACCGAATGTGAATACTCCCTTACACGAGTATCATCAATATGACACAAGAAGAATCTTTCCCTCAACAGATAAGGGTTCTGCCTGTTGTTTCCAGCTTTGACTAGTGAAACTGCAGATGGCTCATCTACACAAGAGTCAAAAAGATCAAGGATTGGAAAGCTACTGTACATGCTGACCCTAGCTGAACAATGCCCAAGTGTGTGTATGCACACATGTGTGTATGCACACATGTGTGTATGTGTGTTGAGCTCTGCAAACTCAGCCTGCTCCAGAGGAGTGTGCTTGCCTAACACCTCAGATGGAGATGCAGTCTGAACACTGTCTGAGGCTTCAACCTTCAAACGCAGACATGTGCAGCTTGTGCTGGTCTCTGGAGTACCAGGGTCATGTGTAACTTTGAACTCGAGGAGTGTCTGTGGTATTCGGACCATTCAGAGCAAAATGCAGCACTCTAAAAGTAGTTCGGATCCCAGGGGTGATAAGAATTCCATGCTCTGCTTCAAGAAATCTTATCCAGGGAATGTGAGCCACTTTGTAAGGTTGTCCCTCCCCTGTGGCCCTCAGACACCGCAGGCTTCAGAGTACAGTGTATGTGGATAAACTCAGACTCTAAAGACAGTGGTGTGGCCACAGAGGAGTCTCAGAACATAAAGACTTATTGATATCAAACCCAGATGAAGCAGTAGTAATAGTAGCTGGCATGACCCAGTACTGAAAGGGAACAATGACTCTAAGCCTCATGGAGCAGGTGTGCACTTCATGTAGGTCTGAAGATGACTGCATGAACCCGACGGGATTCTCCCTGTAGTTGGTCTCATGGCACCAGGCCATACGTGAAGCCTTTCCGACTTAAACTTAAGGGTAAAGAGGTGTATTTACTCAGAGGATATTAAAACTGGACTTCCTCATGCTGGGATGTTTGTATTCATAAATGCAGATGCTGATTTAATGACGCTGTCAGTTCCCTTATTCTACAGTAGTAACGCTTCTATGGTAGGGACTCCAGAAACAGTGAATCTCACCAAGACTGGTTGGTCTGAGTCCTTTTACAGAAATTGCATAGCCCACTTGAAACTGGGCCCTAGGAAGAAGAAAACAGTGATCAGCTCTGTGCCATCCTGATGGAAACCACATGGCGAAGCTGGAACTAGCCTGATTGATTGGACAGCCTTGGTCTTAGTGCGGCCTGTGGGAGCGAGGAAACTGAAGAAACTACATCCAGGCCAGGGAGCTCAGAGCCCAGAAATGCACATACATGCGCACATACACACATGCATGCATACACGGGCATGTTCGTTCATGCACACGCACACATGTAGGGAGCCATTCTACCGTTCCTTAAAGACGGCACAGACTGCCTCAGCTGTACTGGCATAAACAACTCCTAATTGGCATTAGGCAGTGTCGGCTGTTGTTTGATCTTGTGCCTGACCACCTGGGGTATGAGCGAGAGCCACGGGGCAGCTCGGTGGTTGACTAGGACAGGGTTTAAATAGCTGCTCCTGGGTTGGCTCGGGGCCTCCATTCCATTCTACCACTCCACTTTGTTACTCTACTCTTCTCGGCCCCATTCCGCCATTGCACCATTCTCACTCTGTAACTGCATGCAGGGCCGTTCTGCATTGCCATTCACCTCATTACGTTTCCTGAGTAAACTGTCCTGAGAAGAAACCTGGTTTGTCCCGCGTCTTATTCCCGCTGGACGGTAAAGGCGCCCGACACACACACTCATACATACATGCACACACACATGCACACACATTCACATCCACACATGCATGCATGCACACGTACACTCACGTACACCCACACAGGCACACATACTCACATGCACAAAGATGGTAAGTGAAGAAGACAAGGTCAGTTGATGTACACACCAGGTTGATCAATTGCTGTGCTTGCTAAGAAGCTGACAGAGAAGGGGTCCCTATCGGGTGGATTTCCTTTAGTTCTCAGAGGTTTGAACAACTCCATTCAAGGCTGATGGGTATAAGCAAGCACATTCATTACAGGCTCTCTTACAAAAATTTGGAACCAAATGTGGAACATTAGCACTAAAGAATCTTTCTTCCTGCGACCTTTCTTAGACACTGGAGGAGAAGGACAGGCCCTGGGCGGCAGAGGCAGAGGACTGTAACAGTTCCTCAGGCTGCCTGAAAGCAGACATTCAGTTGCTTGGCTGGAGTACAGCTCCACACAGCTGGCCTGGCTCTGTGCCTCCGCGTCTGAAGTCTATCCTCAGAATAGTGTATCTCAGTGAGAAAGGATGCTCCGTCATAATACAGATCCCCCTGCATGGCCATCCATCATCACGGCTTGCTTGGAATCCTTTTGTCCACATGCTCTCCCCGAACAACAGCTGGGGTGAATTTGAAAGCCCTTGAGGCAGAGGAACTGTGGTTGGGGTGAGGACAGAAGGGGCTGTGTTTGTTATTCTTGTGTCACGGTGGCCAGATGCCAGACAGAAACAGTTTAGGAGAAGGAAGGTATATCTGGACTTAGGGTTCCGGGGGTTTTCAGTCCACCCTGAGAGGAGATCCCAGGAAAGATGAGAGCCCCAGGACAGGATGGCAGAGCGGGAAGCAGAGAGACAGCAGGAATCAGGCAGGGTGGAATCTTGAAAGGCACAGGCCTCCTTATGACTCCCGTCCTCCAGGACACATTAGATTGTCATGGAGAAGAACCAAAGTGGTTTCGGGTGGGAGAAAAAGACATTATAACTCTACATTTATAGGTATCCGGAGGGTACTGATGACGGGAAGAAGGTAGCTGACTGAGCGCAGAAGAGAAAAGGAGAGGAAAAGTTAACTATGATTGCATGCATGAGGGGTATCCATGTGTATGTGCAGGCCTCAGGGTGGGGTATAGGTCAGAGAGTCAATGGCACATGTCTTCTTTCATTGTGCCCTTCTTTAGCTTTTGAAACAGGGACTCTTACTGGAACCAGTGCTCATAGATTAGTTGGACTCTATGGCCAATCAGCACCAGTCTCTACCTCCACCGCTGGGCTTATATGGTTATGCCACCACATCTGGCTTTTTCCATGGGTGCTGGGGTAAACACACATCCTCTTGTTTGCTTCCATATCACCAGTATGCCCAGGAACTATTTATTTATTTATTTAGTTAGTTAGTTAGTTAGTTAGTTAATTAGTTAGTTAGGTTTTTCGAGACAGGATTTCTCTGTGTAGCCTGGGTGTCCTGGAACTCACTTTGTAGACCAGGCTGGCCTAGAACTCAGAAATCCACCTGCCTCTGCCTCCCAAGTGCTGGGATTAAAGGCATGTACCACTACCGCCTGGCTGGAACTAATTTTTTTTAAGCTGATGTTAATTTTTTGGAGGCATCTGATCTTTAATTGTTAAGAAACTGTCACAAAACCATGTTTTGTAGAGGCTGGTTACAGACTCTTCCAAAAACTTTCTAGTGAGTCAAATATGATGGCAGATGCCTGAGATCTAGGCAGAAGAATCATGAACTCAAGGTCAGCTCTGACAATGTAGTTCCAGGACACCCTAAGCTGTAAAGCAAACCCCTATTTCAACAAGAAACCAAGTTTCAGCAGCCAAGCTCAATAAATGAAACAAAAAAAAATGATGGTAGACTATGCTCAAAATATAAGATACACTTGTATGAAAATGTCCTTACATAATACAGTACCATGTATAATGAATATTCACAATGAACATCTAAAATACAAAACCCAAATGTATTTCCAAGTGTAGGAGGCTCCATCAAAGCATACCATTACCATTTCCTCTCACTGGACAGGAGGAATATGTTCTAATGGGAACAGGCTCACATTACCTCCATCCAGTCCTCACTGGATAGAACATGAGAATTTCAAAGCTCTTTTCACAATATCCCTATGGATCATAGGGCCAGTGTATCCAATGAGGCTTGCATGGCCTCTGCTTCTGCAAGGGAAGTGGCTTTAAGGGTCGGGGCCTCCTAGGGAGTATGTGGTCCGTTTGCATAGGTCCACACAGGTCTTCTGTGAACAGAGACTGTATGTATGGCACATGCTATAAGTCAGACTCCCCAAGGGATGAGCTACAGGAGAGAGATCCAGGATATTTGGGTTGAGAAGACCCTAGTTTCTTAGCCCACTCTGCCCCTCCCATCCACTGCTACCTGAGACACGCCGCCAAACAAAGCTCTTGGATCAGGTTCCTCACCCCTGAGATGAGGACAATCCCATCTCCCCTTTATCAGAGAACTGAAACAAAATAACAAAGTGACTTCATAAACCATGAGTGAAAGCCTGTGTAAGAGGTATCTGGAGATTGTCCCCAAAATGTATTTATTGGTGTGGTTTTCTGCACACCTCAATTCTGGTACTGTTAGCTGAACTTCTGAGGAACACCCTTCTGGAAGCTTTGCTTTTCTTCCTAGAGACACAGGACTGTAGAGCAGCCAATGTACAAAATCAGCATTTGTGCCTGGCTACCAGCCCAACACCATCACAGCATCCTTGGCATCCCACATCCGCAAACGAGGGACCAGGGTTCTGCACCCAGTGCTATGCTTTCTTTTTCTTCACTTCTGGGGGAAGACAGTCATCCTCTGAGAGTCTTACTCTTGTGGGAAGGCCATTGATACCCCAGGAGCAAAAGACATTTGATTTTAGGCCCATGGTGGAAGGTAACACCTAGTGCTGAGAGTCTCCTTGACCAGTTTGGCTTGGGAACCATGACCTCCTGATCAAACATCTCAGACCTTGTTCAGAGCCCAGAGTGGCCTCTTTCCCAGCAAAGCTGACGGAGGGGTGAAGATGTCAGAGCAGGTAACTGAGGTTAGCCAGATCCTTGACTTTACTTTTTGCTAGGAGCAAGCAGAGTCTATTCTCTGACTTCTTTATGATGATGAATTAACTTTTTCTTGGGATCTAATGACCTATCTCTCAGAAGGGTCGAACAACCTGTCTTAGAAGTGGTTCCCGGCAGTTTGCACTGCAAGCCCAGGCCTCCTCAGGAGGCTGATTGTATTGGACAATCTTAAAGACTGTAATCAAAGACATCTCAGATGACCTCTCACCTGTACTCTTCCCTCAGCCCAAGAGGAGAAGCCTCTGACTCAGCTGGCTGTTATTTAGATACTCTGCAAAGGATTGATCTCATTAGTCAAATCTTTCTGGTAGTAAAAGAGGAATATATAGAAAAACTAAGGACATGAGGAGGCAGCCCTCATGAATGCATTTGTGGCCTATCTGAGTTATGACAGAATACCACAGGTGATCATTTATAAAGCACACCAATTTTTTTTTTCTGGAAAGAAAAAACTTTTTGTGTTTAAACATCATTCCCTGCACTTTTGAAAATGACCATCCCCATTCTGCCCCCTCCCCCAAACTTACCCTGTAAGACAGATTCTGACCAGGGGAAGGGTGGTTGTCATTTGTCTGCTCTTTTGGTCCTGGGTCTAGTGTTCACTGAATTGTTGTGAGACAGGCTAAAGATCAAAGCCAAATCCCCTCCTTTATGAGATGAGTTTGTTCAGTTCAATTTTACATTTAAATTTCATTGTCATTGGAACAAATTTTGAGTTTAGATAATTTTAAAAGAGAATCAAAAAGGTTAGTGCACCTTTCATTTAAACAAAGTCTTTCCAGACTAAAAATTCATTTATAGCTTCTGGTTTCCATCTGTGTCAGAGCTGAACCTGTGCCACAGCGCTCCATACCCAAATACCACCGGAAGACAGCTGGTCTCCCAGAAATTCGGGCACAACTGTGAGCACAGGTAAGACCACCACTTCTGCTCAGAGGGACCCACCTGGAGCCCTCAGGTCACAGGAACTGAGGAGCAGCCTGGGACAGGATCCTTCTGGTTTCCATCTGTGCTTGGAGCTGATCCTGTGCCACAGCACCTCCATACCCAAATTCCTTCCAGAGAGAGCTGGTCTCCTAGGAGTTCTAATACCCAGGCTTGCAGGAGAGACAATCCACAGTCAAAGACAGCAAGACCAGCTAACACCACAGATAACCAGATGGCGAGAGACAAGGGCAAGAACACAAGTAACAGAAACCAAGGTTACTAGGCATCATCAGAACCCAGTTCTTCCACCACAGTGAGTCCTGGATTACCGAAACACACCAGAAAAGCAAGTCTATGATTAAAATCATATCTCATGATAATGATAGAGGACTTTAAGAAAGACATAAATAACTCCCTTAAAGAAATATAGGAGAACACAGGTAAACAGCTTGAACCCCTTAAAGAGAAAACACAAAAATCCCTTAAAGAATTACAGAAAAACACAACCAAACAGGTGAAGTAATTGAACAAAACCATCCAGGATCTAAAAATGGAAATAGAAACAATATAGAAATCACAAAGTGAGACAACCCTAGAGACAGAAAAGTTAGGAAAGAGATCAGGAGTCATAGATGGCAAGCATCACCAAGAGAATACAAGACATAGAAGAAAGAATCTCAGGTGCAGAAGATACTATAGAAAACATTGACACAACAATCAAAGAAAATGCAAAATGCCAAAAGCTCCTAACCCAAAACATTCAGGAAATCCAGGAGACAATGAGAAGACCAAACCTAAGGATAATAGGTATAGAAGAGAGTGAAGATTCCCAACTTAAAGATCCAGTAAATATCTTCAACAAAATTAGAGAAGAAAACTTCCTTAACCTAAAGAAAGAGATGCCCATGAACATACAAGAAGCCTACAGAACTCCAAATAGACTGGACCAGAAAAGAAATTCTTCCAGTCACATAAAAGTCAAAACACCAAATGCACAAAACAAAGAAAAAATCTTAAAAGCAGTAAGGGAAAAAGGTCAAGTAACATATAAAGGCAGACCTATCAGAATTACACCAGACTTTTCACCAGAGACTATGAGAGCTAGAAGATCCTGGACAGATGTTATACAGACCCTAAGAGAACACAAATGCCAACCCAGGCTACTAAATACCCAGCAAAACTCTCAATCACCATAGATGGAGAAAACAAGATAGTCCATGACAAAAACAAATTTACACAATATCTTTCCAGAAATCCAGCCCTACAAAGGACAATAGATGAAAAACTCCAACACAAGGAGGGGAAACTACGCCCTAGAAAAAGCAAGAAAGTAATTTTCTTTCAACAAATCCAAAAGATGATAGCCATACAAACATAAAATAGCATCAAAAATAACAGGAAGCAATAATCACTATACCTTAATCTCTCTTAACATCAGTAGACTCAATTCCCCAATAAAAAGACTGGAAACATAAATAGGACCCAGCATTTTGCTGCATACAGGAAACACACCTCAGTGTCAAAGAAAGACACTCAGAACAAAGGGCTGTAAAACAATTTTCCAAGCAAATGGTTCCAAGAAACAAGCTGGAGTAGTCAAGGAAACACACCTCAGTGTCAAAGAAAGACACTCAGAACAAAGGGCTGTAAAACAATTTTCCAAGCAAATGGTTCCAAGAAACAAGCCGGAGTAGTCATTCTAATATCAAATAAAATCAACTTTCAACCAAAAGTTATCAAAAGGGATGAGGAAGGACACTTCATACTCAAAGGAAAAATCTACCAAGAAGAACTATCAATTCTGAACATCTATGTTCCAAATACAAGGGCACCCACATTCATAAAATAAACTCTACTAAAGCTCAAAGCACACAATTGCACCATTATTATCCACAATAATAGTGGGAGACTTCAACACTCCACTCTCATCAACGGACAGATCATGAAAACACAAACTAGACAGAGACACAGTACAACAGAAGTTATGGACCAAATGGATTTAATAGATATCTATAGAACATATCATCCTAAAACAAAAGAATATACCTTCTTCTCAGCACCTCATGGTACCTTCTCCAAAATTGATCATATAATCAGTCACATAAAAGGCCTCAACAGATACAAGAAGATTGAAATAATCCTATGCACCCTATCAGATCTAAGGCCTTTCTTCAATACCAACAAAAACAAGAGAAAGCCCACATACATATGAAAGCTGAGCAATGCCCTACTCAATGATAACTTGGACAAGGAAGAAATAAAGACATGTAGGATTTTTTAGAATTTAATGAAAATAAAGGCACAACATACCCAAACTTATGGGACACAATGAAATCAGCACTAAGAGGAAAACTCATAGCTGAGTGCCTCCAAAAAGAAACTGGAGAGAGCATACACTACCAACTTAATAGCACACGTGAAAGCTCTAGAACAAAAAGAAGCAAATACACCCAAGAGAAGTAGACAGCAGGAAATAATCAAACTCAGGACTGAAACCAACCAAGAGGAAACAAAAAGAACTATACAAAGAATCAACAAAACCAGGAGCTAGTTCTTTGAAAAAATCAACAAGATAGATAAACCCTTAGCCAGACTAACCAGAGGGCACAGAGACAGTGTACAAATTAACAAAAGCAGAAATGAAAATGGAGACATAATAACAGAAACTGAGGAAATTCATCATCAGGTCCTACTACAAAAGCCTACACTCAACAAAACTGGAAAATCTGGATGAAATGGAAAATTTTCTAGACAGATGCCAAATATCAAAGTTAAATCAGGATCAGATAAACCATCTAAACAGTCCCATAGCCCCTAAAAAAAAAAAAAAATAGAATCAGTCATTAAAAGTCTCCCAACAAAAAAAGAAAGAAAGAAAGAAAGAAAGAAAGAAAGAAAGAAAGAAAGAAAGAAAGAGAAAAAAAGAAGGCAGAAGGGTTTAGTGCAGAATTCTATCAGACCTTCAAAGAAGACCTAATACCAATACTCTTCAAACTATTCCACAAAATAGAAACCAAAGGAACACTACCCAATTCATTCTATGAGGCCACAGTTACACTGTGTATTCTCCCTTGGACATGGAATAGTTTCTGTCTAACCAGGAATTTGTCATAATTTCCTTTCATAGAGGACTTTATAAGAAATTTTTTTTCTAGTTCTATCATATTTAATGTTCCAAATACATTTTAAAAACTGGTTGAGTGCATATTACTTTTAGCTTCAGAAAATATCGTGTATATTTAAGAAGCATTTAACTATTATAAATTATTTGATGACTTAAAAATGTCAATACTGAGTTGTATATTTTAAAATAAATTTTATTAGTTTAATAAAAATAAATAAAAATTTATTTATATAGATATAGATATATATTATCCCTCCCTTTTGACTCCCTGTTTCCCCACCAGCCCACCCTTCCCCCTCCCCCCACACTGTCACAATGGAGATTGTGTCCGTGAAAACAGCCGTTCCAGCATCTTGTGTCTTTTTTTTTTTTCCTGTGGTGTCACCAGTTTGAGTGGGATGTGAGAACATAGAAGTGCTGGCCTGGACAGATGCAGCGTGGGTGCAGGGCAGGACAGGGTGGGGTGTGGTTGTACAACAGGAGGATTCCATTTCGTCATGTGTGTCCACCACCACCTTCTCATCTCCGCAGTCTCACCTTGTGCTTGGGGCACCTCACCGAGAAATTCTCCTCATTCAGCAAACAATCTGCCTCAATGGCACATGGGTAATGGTATCGGGAGGAGCAGCCTTTGTTGTAGTAGCCCAGAGTAGCGCCAGCCTCCTGGCAGTAGGAGCATTTCATATCTCTGGCGTTTTCCAGCGCTTCCTGAAGGCCATAGAGCCTGCCATGGACCAGGTAGGTTCCATTGGCCCAGAGAATACAATCCTCATGGACCCAAAATTCGTTGCTGTCAAGAGGTAGTTTAGGAATTTGGAACTCCCGCTCAGGACCACCTTTTGAAGTGGTAGGTACAGAGGGCTTTGTGTCTAAAACAGTCTTTTTACTGCTGCCCTTAGCGGCTGCTTTTTTACAAGGGCGCCCCCTGGACCGGGACCGAGGACCTCCACCAGAGTCTTTGGAGCGCTGGCGCAGCTTGTACCTAGGATGCGCAGCCGGGCTCCTCTGTTCCTTCTGCTGCTGCTGTTCCTCCTCCTCGGTGTCAGTTTTAGAACCCTTAGAAGCGCTTTTGTGCCGATCCTTGACTTTTCTCTGCATTTCTGTGGACCCCTTAGGAGGTGGACGCTTTGGAAGAGTGGCTGCATAACCTTGGGGATAAAAGGGACCAAAGAGGTCGCCCATGTTACCATATCTGGCTCCCTTGCCACAGAGGCAGCAAACCACCTGCTCCACTCCAGAAGATTCCGTTACCACAGGCCCCTGCAGCATAAAGGATGAAGCTGGCAGCACCTTGTTTACTGTGCTGCTGTGGGGAGGGGTCAGAGATCTCTGACCCTTCCGGCTCCTCACCAATTTGATCTGTTCTTCGTCTTCTTCAGAATTGACGATTGTACAAACAGCTCCAAGTTCACCCTTATTTACTGCATGGATGTAAGGGGGGAAAGACTTGGTTTGGGTACAGGTTTTATCTAGTGGCTGGGTAGCGTACTTTAGCTTGATCTCTGGTTCTTGGGGTTCTACAATGGGAACTCCTTGTTTGGTTTTCCGCTTCCTTGGCCTCCTTCTCTCCCTCCTTTGCCTCTGCTTTTTTGGCTTTGGCTCTCCATCTGCAGAACTTTCTGGAATCTGAGGGGGCTGAGGCGGTGGAGGTGGTTGCTGCTTCTGTTTCTTTTGCTTATTCATACTACTGATTGGTCTCCTCTAAGCACACCAATTTCTTTGTTCACAATTCCAGAGCCTTGAAGGTCCAAGCTCGAGGTAATGACATCTGTTGTAAGCCTTCTTGCTGCACGGCCTATGGCAGAAGGTGGAAGGGCAAGGAAGCCTGTATGAAGCTGAACTTAGACTTGTTACCAGAAACACATTGTCTCGATAACCAACCCACTCCTCGATAACCAACCCACTCCATGATAATCAACCCAGTCTTGTGAAAAGAGCACTGATCTACTTATGAGAGAAGACCCTCGTGACAACCACTTTATACAAGTCCCAATCCTCAATACTCTTACAGTGGTTATTTGATTTCAAAGTGAGGCTTAGGAAAGGCAGGCAAACTGCCACAAGACTTTCCCTTTACCACCAGCTGGAAGGCAACACATCATCAAAAAAGCACAAAGAAATTGTGTTCCACAACACTTGACCCCAGCCTCCGTGGGCGGGGCCAGTCAGAGCAAGCAGTCAGGGTGCTCAGCATGCCCTGTAACTGTTTTCATATCTGTCTTCCAGATTCTGGGGGATAAAGGCAGGTGCTGAGTCTTGTTTGTCTTTGGCTTCAACATGAGAAGGTGACGAATGTGTGTTTAGTGACTGGAGAGCTGTGGGATCGAGAGGTGTCATGGCCCCAAAGAGAGAGAAGTTGTGCTGGCTCTGAAAAAAGAAACCAGTAAGAATTGGATGAACCAGGAAGACTGAGGGACTCCCGGATGGAGGCAGAGGGAAGGATGGTCTGAACTTGGCGTGCTCTCGGAGGCAGCTGGGCAGGCAGGCCTGAGATTACAGTTCTCCCTCTCTGGCTGCCACTACACAGCTAAGTGTTTCTAAGCAGCCCTACTCAGAGGCTCCAGCCAGCCTTTGGGACTGTCCCACAGCTAAGCCTGGATGGCCAGGGGTGAGATGGGAGGCAGCCCAGGAGCCCAGAGTAATAATAGCTCAACATAGCAAGCCTTACGACTGCCTCGTGCTGTGGCTGTCTTGTTTTGCTTTCTTTGTTTTTTGCTATCTCAAAAACAAGTGGAGAACTTTCTTCCCAAAGATTACAAGTTGAATTCGTGATGAAAGGGTCTGTGCTGTGCAGAGGAGCCCTCAGGGGAGAGCTTGCACATTTGCAAGTCCTGTGGGAGAAAATAGCTTGCTCTACAGCAAAGAAAAGAAAGGAGATTAGCAGAGAAACTCAGCTTTTGTGAAACTGCCTGGGAACCCTTGGGTCTTCATGTCTGCCAAATATTTCCACCATCCACATGTCCCATTAAGACTCCAAATTCATAAATTCATAGGAGACTTAGAAGAAATAATTATTGGCTCATCTTCTAAAGCCCAGGTTTACGAAAAGCCTCATGTAACAGGCCATAATGAATTGGAAGGGTTGAACAGAATGATAATGAACGAGTAGATGGATGGATATGTTGGTGGATGTATGAATGGATGGATGGCTAGATAGATGGATGTTTACAGAAGGATAGACGAGTAGATCCTAAATGATTAAGTAGCTGCTAGACAGGTAAATAGATGATACAAAGAGGAGAAAATCTGCCCTGTTTAAAGACTTCAGGGAAAGGATATGCTGGGACTCTTATTAATACCTATGATAAGATAATAGTCAGGAAGCAGAAATGGATATCCACCTTTAGCCCAAACAATATTGCTACTGTGTTTTCCCAAGTAGCCCCACATACAGCCACGGAAGAGCTGGAGCCCTAGCTGGAAATCATTTCACCCAAGAGAAGACAGAACCAGACACACAAGCTTGAGACTATGATAAAATCGTCATCATGACGGGGTCAGAGTTGTTTGCGTCAGTCTGAGATGAATGTATGTCCATGTCAGTTGCTAGTGACAGAAGATACCTAACTCACTGTGCCCTAAGCACCCCTCAGAAGAAGCCATTCTGTGAGTACCTGAGACAGTTCCCAGGGGCCTCGGCTGCCTAGCAAGGCTTAACAACACATGACCTCAAACTCATGGGCACTGACTTCAAATCATAACTTCTATATTAACTAGTTGTATATCCCGCGGAACTTTTCCCCTAATAATTTGTGTTGAAACACTAGAATATTCATTTTTTAAGTACACATTGCAGTGGTTTGACATACATTCAAAACTTTATGCCAATATCACCACTGTCTAATTCCAGAACATTGTTATTATCTCCAATGGAAACTTTATCCTGCCCGGAATCACTGCCCATTGCACCCTCCCCTTCCCTGGCACAAGTCTACTGTCTGTGGATTTCCCTGTCTGGACATTTCCTATAAATGACTTCATGCCAGATGAGCTGCTTTCATCTACCATAATGTTTTCGTATCATTCGTGTTATATTTATTATTCTTTTTTATGGGCAAGTAATATTTAACTGTATGAAAGTATCACATTTTGTTTATCCACTCTTACAGGGATGGATCTTTGGCTAACACAAAGAGCATTCATGTATAAGTTTATGAGAACATGTGTTTTTAGTTATCTTGGGTATAGAATTAGGAGTGGAATTTCTGGGTTAGAGGATGACTTTAATGTTTTATGTTTAATGTTTTAGTTTAATGTTTTGAGGAACTGTCCCGGCTGCTTTCCAAAGGAGTTGTACCATCCTACATTCCCACAAGCAGTAGGAGTCATCTGTTTCTTTGACCCTTGTCAACAAATGCTCTCTGCTTTTTAGCTATGATCATCCTAGTAGATCCTCAGTTGTATCTCACTCTCATTTTGTTATTTCCCTAATGGCTATTAATCCTGAATATCTTTGCATGCACCTATTGGTCATTTATACATCTTCTTTATAGCTAGGGTATGGAAACTGGCTTGGTACACAAATGATTCAGATCCTAGGCTTTTTAATTTCCAGCAACATAGACACAGGAGTGTATTTTTCTTTGGAGAAATGTCTATTAAGACACTTTTTCTGGACAACGCCCAGAGGTATCTCCACTCCCATATATAAGACTTGTAGTCTTTTACATTTCGTTTCTTAATTTGTTTCCCTTTGATGCTATTATATATGTAATTATGTTCTTAATTATCATATTGTTCATTACTCATGTGCAGAAATACAATTTACTTTTACATATTAACTTTGTGTCCTGTGACTTCATTGAATGTGTTTATTTTACAGGAGTGGGGATTGAACATTCATGCTGACATTATCCTAGTGAGGGAATCCTAACTGTATTCCCAACTGTTTAACCTTTCCTTCTTTCTTTCCTTCTTTCTTTCCCTCTTTCTTTCTCTCTTTCTCTCTCTCTTTCTCTCTTTATCTCTTTCTCTCTCTATCTCTTTCTTTCTCTTTCTCTCTCTCTTTCGCTCTCTCTTTCTCTCTTTCTCTTTCTCTGTTTCTTTCTTTCATCCTTCTTCCCTCCCTCCTCTCTCTCTGTCTCTGTCTCTCTCTCTCTCTCTCTCTCTCTCTCTCTCTCTCTCTCTCTCTCCCATAAGGTCTCTCTATTTATTATGCAGCCCTGGCTCTGGAGCTCACTTTGTAGACCAGGCTGAACTTAAATTTCCAGAGATCCACCTGCCTCTGCCTCCCAAATCCTTGGATTAAAGCTATGTAGTACCATACCTGACCTTTTCAAAAATATTGAGACAAGTTCTCTGTAGTCTAACTCAGCTGTCCTTGAACTTTCTCAGCAGACCTTGAATTCGTGATCCCCCTGCCTCAGTGTTTCAAATAACTATGACCCACTAGGCCACACTAAATGGGTCCACTTCCAACAAAACACTATGAAGCTCACAGCTCACAGCTCTTACTGAATACAGGGCAGGAAAGAGGGGTTGTTAATAATGCTCTCCAGATTTCTGTAAATCTGACTATTTTTTCCAGTGTTCTTGCTCATATATAGAGTCATATATATCATATAAGAAGCCTTTAGTGTTCTCTCTCTCTCTCCTCTCTCTCTCTCTCTCTCTCTCTCTCTCTCTCTCACACACACACACACACACACACACATACACACTATACTAAGGAAGGCTTGTACATTCTATTCCCTGGTCTAAAACAAATTTTCTGTCATAGTTTTTTGAGATAATTATAATAGGTAATTATGATAATGTGACTAAACACCTATTGTCACTTGGTACTGGTAAGTACTCAGGAAAGTTTAAGTCACCAGATGAAAAGGAAGGAAGTGACAATGAATGCAAATGGCTGCCTAACCACAGTCATGAGGTCCTCAGAATCCTCAGCTCATACCCAGAGAGCCTCCCTGCTAGTGCCAGCACTGAATGACAGTCCCCCGGCTCCAAGTCCATCCTCTGCACCTGTCCCCTTCCTGCCATGGGGTAATATGTTCATCTGTGGTGTGTTTAGTCCCCAGGTAAATGAACCAGGGCATGCTCACAAGTCTGAGTGAGGCACACAGAACCACAACCATCCCGGACCACAGCAGCCTGGGTGGAGGCAGAAGAAGCAAGCACCCCTTTCACACTACACAGGCTCCATCACCTTTCCCTCGGGCAGCCCTGGCTGGCCTGACTTCTGTTGGTTTATAAATTGTTCTTTGCAAACTAAATCTAAGGTTACCCATCTGTGTATCAACTGAAACATTAACTGAATAATTATCATAAACCTCTACATAGAGCTCCTGTGCACATCACCTGAGAGCACCCAAGACCCTTGTCCCAGGGCAGGACCCACACCCTGCACTATACTTGGCCTTACCTCCTGATTGATTCCATATTTCTCTTCCCCTTTCCGAAAAGATTCCTATTCCCTTCCCATCTGCTCACTCTCAGGCCTTCAGGGCCAACATGGCCTCCAGAGAGAAGTCTGACTTCCCATGAGTCTCTGCTACAGCTTTGCTTCGGGAAGCCAGAAAATACCTAGTGAGCACTTGCTCTTTTGCAGACACCGTCCTGGCTTCCTCTCTAAGGAGTACATTCTAGTGGCCAAAGCCAGCGGATAAACAGGTCAGCAGGTAGTGTGCAGTTGTGACAAGCCCTCAGAGTGAATTGAAGAGGGTTAGGTTTAGATTGAGGGCCACTGTCTTAAATGAGGTGCACAGGGAGAAGATAGCTGAGGGAGTTGGGGAGTGGCTCTGTCAGTAAAAGCCACAAAAGCATGAGGATTTCCCAGGCTCGCAGAACCAACAGAGAAAGCCAGGCTCTGGAATTGAACTGGGGGTGAACAGGGCAAGGGACGGCAGCAGGAGGATGGCTTCAAGCTCATTGTCCAGGCAGCCCGGCCAAGTCAATAAACTTTGACTGCAGCAAGAGACCCCCCTCTCAAAAAGCAAAGGTTGACAGCAGTCAAGCAAAGAAGCTCTGCGAAGAGTGACACACTCTCAAATGTAGTCCAAGTCGCTCAGGCCACTAGCTTTAAAACACTCTACAAGAGGGACACCATGCCTGGTACTGGAAAGTTAACCAACTAACTACCCAGTGCTAGTGAAGTCATGGATCCCAGAAGAGGATCTAACCCACCACTTTACTAAACCAGCACAGCCCCTGACTGCATCCTAAATACTTGTTATAACCACAGAGAAGAGGAGCCTTTACCTCTCATGGTGGAAGCTTCTCTTTGCAACAGGCAGAGACCATTACAGAAAACCATGACCAATTAAAATGCATAATTGTGGAGCCCAGTCCTGTCAGATACATCTGCAATACAACTCCCTCATCTAGAAGATGGAACAGAAAGATTGTAAGTCAGAGAACCAGGGCGTTTGTTGTGCAACTGTGTCTCCTAGAAATGTCAGGAACTATAACCATAAAGTCTCATCAACGTCACTGCCTAGATATGAGCTAAACCAGGATAACAACAACAGACATGCTAAAGTGGGGGAGGGGGCGGCACAGAAACCATGAGGCCTCAGCACTATACAAAGAACTATAAGGGTTAAGGAATGGTGAAATCTAGAGAAATGCTCTTCCCGGGGAAGATCACACCAATTGACTCTCCAATATCAAATGGTCAGCCCTGAAAACATACACACAAGTAACATTATACAGACTAAGCAGGTTGTATTAAGTATTTAGGAATATGTTTGTATCGATACATACATGTACATAATAGCTGTTGATGCAAAGAATAGGCCATGAATTTGAAAGAGAACAAGGAAGAGTATATAGGCAAGTTTAGGAGAAGGAATGGGAAGTGGGAAATGATATAATATTTAAAAAATCAAATAATTTAAAAAAGAGAGGGGACATGCTTTTGAAGGCCAAGGTTAGTGTTAGAAGACAGTTGGCAGGAGATCAGTAACTCAGAGCTAAGATGGCAGGAAGTCACGCACCGGGCCCAGGCTGTCTTGTGTATTTTGAAATTGGGGTCCATTTGCTAATGGACTACTTGTGTTGAGAGAAGCACAGATGAAGAGGACTCCAGAGGACCCTCAGAGTTGAAAGCAGGAAGTTGCCACTGGGGGAAGTCATTCTGGGAGAGAGGGGAGTCTAGTCTAGTCCATATCTCCTGCCTCCAAGACCCGTTTCCTTGCCACATAGCATGAGCTGTGGGGTAGCTCCTGCCACAGAGGTTTCCTGAGCCATCTCCAAATAGCCCCAGGCTTTATTCTTTGTCCTCTGTGGTAGAGGGTAGAGGCACCTTCCCGCCTCCAAATAAAATTTCCTCAGCCATACTGAATAGCCTGAGAAACGTAGGAACTTCACAAACCTTAGTGGTCACTAGAGGCCACGCCCTTAGCAGACCCCATGCTGTGATACCACAAGCTTGGTTGAGGAGGGTTGGGACAGTGGGGGCGACAGAGACAAGGAAGAAGCAGAAAGAAGGAATACCAAGGCTTGCCACGGTCATTGAAATCTTGTTCAGAATACATAGGGTGGGTGTTTGTTTTGTTGTTGTTGTTGTTTTTTTTTTTTTTTTTTTTTGGTTTTTTTCGAAACAGGGTTTCTCTTTATAGTCCTGGCTGTCCTGGAACTCACTATGTAGACCAGGCTGGCCTCAAACTCAGAAATCCACCTGCCTCTGCCTCCCAAGTGCTGGGATTAAAGGCGTGCGCCACCACGCCCGGCTTTTGTTGTTGTTTTTGTTTGTTTTTTTTAGGTTACAAGGCAAAGCCACTTAACCAGAACATGTGGCCAAGAAAGACATCTCATGGGTTTGTTTGGGTTTTTTTTTGTTTTTGTTTTTTTTTTAGGTTTTCTTTTCTTCTATTCCTTATAGCATTTTAGACTACAGCTTTTTTCTTTCTCTCTTTTGTTTTTGTTTTTAGCGTTTAAGTTATTTGATAACAAGGGCTGGTGAGTTAAAGGTGCATGCTGTCCCCACAGTTCCCAGCATTCATGTCAGGCAGCGTGACTCCAACTCCAGAAGATCCAACATGTCTTTTGGTCTCCTTGGGCACCCGGACTCATGTCCACTTAGCCACATACATAATTAAAGTAAATCCTCAAACAAAAACATTTAAGAAAATAACCATAAAATAACCATTGCTTGGTGTCTGCATAAACTATGTTCGTGGTGCTCTATGTAAGTGGTTCTTGGGATTTTTGCCAGCGTCCTCGCCATTCACCTCTCTAAATCCAAGGTCTCATCTCAGTAGGCATTCCATTTTTATTAGAGCCACCTGCTTTAATTTATATAACTTACTTGGTGCCCATCAGCGTCTGACTTCATGAGTCACTTGAGTGAAAAATGTCCAAGCAAAGACATTCATTGTTTTTGTGGAGTTTTGTTTGTTCTTGGTGCTTGGAACAAAAACCTTGTGCATACCATTCAGTGTTCAACCACCGAGCTTTAGTCTCATCCAGTACACTCTTCTTCGACATTTCTGTTCCTCTAGAGGTTTCCAAGGTATCCAAGTCATCACCCAGGGCTGAAAATGACTACTTTGGGTCAACAAATACTTCCTCAGAGCCTCCTGCTATTGGCCAATTCCAACTTCGCTAATCAAAGGGTTGAGCACTGAGAGGGTATACATACATCTCTCCTCAAAAAGTAGAATGAAGCAGACAAGGCGGGGGGGGGGGCATTCTGTGCAGAACTGAAATCAAATCCAAGTCTCCAGGGAAACACTGCCCGTCTGCCAGGCCTCACTTCCTGTTTCTCCACCTCCCTCCAGCCCTGCACATATCTCAAAGACTTAAAAAAAAAAAAAATCTTCCCAAGCTCTGGGTCTCTCCAGTGTGTATAATAGAGGTAAGACTACGAGCCGACTCAAGTGTTCTGGTGTTTGAGTGATCCTTCTCCCAGCTTGGTGGGGTAGTGGCCAGGAACCAGAGGAAAGAGAGAAAATGACAAATCTTCTGGGGCAAATTGTGTAGGCAACAGGTTCCATTACAAATAGAACCTTTGACACAGTCTCCTGGGCCCCTAGTTAACACCCATAGGGCCCATCAGGAAGGTCTTTAAGACATAACTATTCAATAGCTACCTCCACACCTGCCGTGACAGCTGTGACGACTTCCCTTGTTGCTCCACTCCCTAGACTCTTTTGTGGATAGACTCCAAATAACTTAATTCAAGTAAAATATGGAGAAATGCTGGCTCCTTGAAAACTCGGCATCTTCCCTGGCCAGCAAGCCAGCACGCTGGTGAGGAAGGAAAGCATCCTCCAGGGTCCAGATGAGAGCAATGGCTGTCCCTTGTACTCCCATCTTCCCTACCTGCCTGCTTATGCAGTGTGGTGACAGAGAGGCAGGCATGGCCTTGCTGACCTGGGTCAAGCCGCAATTCTACAATGACATCTGCATGCCCATAAAACAACCCTGTAACCCCTCTTTCCTCAAGGATTTATGAAGGATCTGAGAAGACGCTGACAAACGCAGGTGCCCCATTTTGTCCCCCGTTCTTTGGTCCCCTCATTTGTCCTTTGGACCACCATTTGACAGAAAGGAGACATCTCTTAATTCAACCCAAAGACGTGTCCCTTCTGCAGGTGCAGGGGTAGAAGAGTAGAAGGGCCAGCTGCCCAAAGGCTCTGGTTATGTAGAAACAAGTCTAGTTTCAGCATCCTGCTAGGTAAGTAACTGGTAAGTGCTATGCACACTGGAAGAAAGGTCCAGGACTAGTCCCAGAGGATCAGGAGGATGGCCCATGACTTGTTTTAGAGAAAGAGAAAGAGAGAGAGAGAGAGAGAGAGAGAGAGAGAGATCTAGTACCTCCTCATAGCTGATGATGAAGCCTCAGGGAATCTAAGGATACAGGATTTCCCCTTTCCCATCCAAGTCAGTGACCACACAGGGAAAAAACACAGGTCGACACAGGTTGCAGTAGTGCTGGGTCTGAACCATGTTTAAATGATGGTAATAGCTCCCCCCTCTTTCTATACTGAGGACCTTCAGGGAGCCCTGGCTGATGAACAAACGTAGAGGGTTTTTATTGTAGGGTTTTCTACTAGCTAGAAGCCACAGTTCTCCCAGGAACAGTGCTGGCAAACCTCAAGCTTTCTCTCCGAAAGCAGCAAGTGTGTACTGCTCCTGTGATTCTGTGAGTTGCTAAGGCTCAGTTGAGTGACTTTTTGATTTTCTCATAGGACTACAGACAAGATACCCAGGATAGGAGTCTCTAGGAATCTCTCCTAGGACCCAGAGACTGCTGGCCTCTCTATGACATAATCTCTAAGCCTCTGTTTCTCATGCGATCTCTCCGTGTGATTTCTGAAGATGAGCTGGCTAATGGGGGTCAGGGCCTCTGACAGATACTCAAGGTTTCTTTTCAAGACTTAGCAGGGAGCTGGCCTGGCTGGCTTCCTCTGCTACTTCCTGATGGCTCAGAAATCAAGGGAAGGAGCAGAAGCTCTGCCTCTTCATGGCGGAGTGACAGTGTTATTTTCCCCTGTAATCTACTATTCAGACCCAAGTCAGTCTTCACAGGAGAAAGGAGTTGTTGCCAAATCTTGGTGGCTGTGACAGACACCAGAAGTGCGCTAGTTTGCTGTTTGAAGCCACCTATACAGGAGGATGTTAAAGCCACCTTCTGAACCAGGCCCATGCTCAGACACCCTCCAAAAGAGAGCTGAGGGGAGTTACCTTCTCTCTACTTGGCAACTACCTGAGCCAAGTAAAGCCACTGAAAAAAAAGCTTCTGAAAGCCAGGCATAGTTTCTAAAGGTTCACAGCAACTGATAAAATAAACACCTGCAGACTGTCATCCAGTGTCATCCAGGGCCTTAGCAAACCAGATTCTGTCATCTCCCTGTCTCCTCACACCCACCCTCCATATTCTGAAGCAAATCCTGGGCATCGTTTCTTTCATCCACAAGTATTTCCAAACTTGACTCTAGAAGCCAGGAGTCTTCAATGATGATACTGTAGCTCAGAGACTTTGAGAGCTCTAACCTAAGGGAAAGCCACTCAGTGGAATGTGGCATAGATGAGAGGGCACCAGGCTGGCCCAAAAGTTCAAGTTCCCAAGAACATGAAGGGACCGGAAGAAGAGAGGATGATAAACAGCCACCAGGAAGATTCCTGAAGGTGCCGGCTTGACAGCAGCCACATGCTACTCTGCACCAGTCTTCCGGTTCCAAACTCCTCCCACCAGAACCACAATCTACACGTGTGTGTGGCCCAGGTGTGCCTGAAGGTAGAAAGAATCTTACCATTCATTTCTACTCCAAGACAGCACAGACTGTAGTAAACAGCTCACCACAGAAGGGGTTAGACACCCAACAGCCACAGCCACAGCCACAGCCACAGCCTCACTGTCGCTCCTGCTTTGTCACCACCCACAATACCCCACTCAGAAGAGTTCGTAAAGGACAGCGATTGTGCTTGAATCCCTCTCTGTGTGCATAGGCCAGGGCCTCTCAACCTTGGCACTACTCAATAAGTCAGAAGGTGTGTAGGTCTTTGTTATGGGTGATTAAGAAGCTGCAGAAACGGTCCCCTGGATGCTGTTTCAGTCCTAGCAAAGATGTCTGAAAACATTGCCAACTGTCCCTCAGAGGCAAAGTCACCCATCCTTAAATCAGCCTCTACTCTATATTTATAGTAAGTATACTTGTGTACTTGTAGCTTAAAAAAAAAAAAAAGTAGAATTGCTTTATTCTATATTGAGAATATATTTATATTGAGATTTGTTTTGTTTTGTTTTGTTTTTAGAGACAGGGTTTCTCTGTATAGCCCTGGCTGTCCTGGAACTCACTTTGTAGACCAGGCTGGACTCGAACTCAGAAATCCGCCTGCCTCTGCCTCCCGAGTGCTGGGATTAAAGGCGTTCACCACCACGCCCGGCTATATTGAGAAGTTTTAAGGACTGGTATTCAGGATCTTCTGAAGAACACCCACTCCCTCATTAAGGTCATTATAAACCAAGCCAGGTCCTGAAAGCACCCTCCTCCATCTGGAAAGGGGAGGGGAGCACTGCCAAGTTCTAGGTGTGCTGAAGTCTCCAGTTGGTGGTTCTATATTCCAACAAGGAGACATCTTTTAGACACTGTTGCTTCTCAGTCTAGCACAGTGGTTCTCACCCTTCCTAACACCGCAACCCTTTAACACAGATCCTTACATGGTAGTGATACCAATCATAACATTATTTTTGTTGCTACCTCATAACTGCTACCACACACACACACACACACATACACACACACACACACAAACACACAAAGGGGTTTTGAACCCACAGATTGAAAACAACTGCTCTAATATCTATTATGTCATAGGAAGCAAGCTGAACTGTTCCACTGACTTGAGATGGGTGCACAGAACTAAACCTTTCCTATTAACCTACAGCCTTCACAGTAATGTTATCTCACAGGCTCAAGGCGAAACCCAATCCAGGAGCTTGAAGAAGGAATACCCCTTAGGGAGATTTGGGGAGTCATTTTCTACCCAGCAACACACAAACCTTTGGGGTTTTACTTTGATGCCTGCATCTCCATCCTTTCCCTGTCTCTTCTGTAATTCTAAGAGAGAGACAAGCTTGCTATTGTTTTCTAACCTAAAAATTAGATTATGACTAAATTTTTCTCCCTCTCCAGAAGCCAAGCAGGATTCTAGCCTTTCTCACAGATTCCTTGAGTAGAAGCCATAGAATTCCTTCCTCTGTTACTTTACTCAGCTATTCAGAGTCTCCACACCCAAGGGTAATTCCTTCTGTTGTATCCACACTGATCTAACTTGGATGTTTGTTTGAAAAAGAAAGGTGGGGACTGTCCACATTTAGTCTGTGAGATGCTGGCCTCTCATGGGGACTTCATGTCCTGGGACAGGATGGGCTACTTCATGTCCTGGGACAGGATGGGCTCATTTTATCACGGAGCTGAGCTCATTACAGGCAGGAAGTAACCAAGGGACTGTTGACATTACCAGACTAGAGGTTCTATCAGACCTTCACGGCAGAGTCCTTGGATCTTAACACGATTGCATTTCATGAAGTATTTACTAAATCATAAGGAGGAGTTAGGAGCTTCCCCAGCCGTTTGCCCCCAATATTGGTTCACTAACACTCTGAGATTTGCAGTGGCCCAGGGCCAAATACGGGGCATTTTGTTTTTTGTATGTAGTGCTTTCTAAGTTACAGGGACTTGAATCCAGGTTACACATGGTGAGTTGCAAGGCAGCTCTGCCAATCTAGACAGTCACCAGAGGTACTTACCACGCTTGCTTTCCACCTGGGCTGGAGGCAGGGAGTAATATGGACTGATAGATTAAGAGGCTAGACATGAGGTTAGGGAGACCCTAAGGCAGGGGGATCTCTCTGCTTTCACTTCATCTGGACCAACACAGCCTTGCCCTCTTATCTAGGAGCCAGGAAGCTTATGTAGGCCCAGTGCCTAACAATTTCGGTTAAGCTATCCCTGACTTGTTCAGGCTATTAGAGATGTGCTGTGGTCTCACACACTCCCCTACCAGGAGAGGAGAAGTTACTTTAGTTTATATCATTCTAAACAGTAGGGCCTTAAGCCAGTTTATAGCTTAGGAGTGGAGGATTCTGTTTTTCAGACTGCAGGCGTATCCCTTATCAGTCCACTTGTGAATAGGGCTAGGAGACAACCATCTTCTCTTAGACTTGTGGGCTCCTCACCTTCGTGTGTCCTGCGGATAAGGCTAGAAGGGAATAGGGCGCTTCCAGGAATAAACGCAGCAGAGATTTCTGGGGTATCAGGGGAAAATAATGGAACCAAGACCACAGGCACAGAAGAGAAGAACTAGTCAGACACTGGGCACGGATTGTGAGGTATTTGCTCAGGTCAAACTGACTGCCTCTTCAGTTGGCTAGAATATGCCTCTCTGGTAGAGGCTGGAGACTCAGGAGGATGAGGAGACTGTCTCTCCCAGTCTTGGGCTATGGAAATGGAAGCTGCTAAGATTTTTTTTCAGGTCCCCCTTGGCTGGCCTCCTGGACAGCTGGAGTAAATTAAACCCCAAGGACTTAGAAAACTTTCAACTTTCTCTCAGCTTGTGTAAGGTGTAAATACCCTCTGGGGGTTGGTGAACCGTGGCCCCCAGGGAGGGTGCTTAATTATAATACCATAATTCAGTTACAGCTGTTCTGAGGGAGGGAAATAAACAGGAGGGAACATCTCTGAAACTCCCTATGTCCAAGGTTTCTCTTACCTCGGGACCACCCAGAACTCGTTATAAACAACAACCCCCTGCAGGGTGGACTTGCAGAGCCTGTGGAACAGGAATGCCAAATGGCTCCAACTACTTGGCTGTGGGTTGTCCACGCTGAGACTTTCCAATGCGCTGCTCTCAGGTCACCCCTGCTCTCTAAGTGAGCCTCAAAAATTCACTGCCCCCCCTCCCCCCGCCAGTGTGAGCTTTGCTGAAACTGAACTTTGGTTTGTCACTGGGACCTTATGGAGAGGGGATTGACGTGGCTTAATCCCCCTGGGAGAAAACTCTAACAACAGGCAGTCAATGTATTTGCAGGTGTTATTAGGTTATCATGGTATTAAGAAACCAGTAAGATGTTGGGGTGTAAAGCTGAAAATATTTTTAGTAAATAAAGATTAGATTTGTGTGTATGTGTGTATATATATATTTCTAAGGTCAAACTTTAGAACATTAATATCAAGCCTCTGCTGCTTGAGTAAGCGGAGTTGTCATAAGTTATTAATCTACTCTTGCTAACAGTTTTGGGTACTGGCTTAGAAAATGTATGTCTAATCAAGATTTACTTTAAAATGTTTCATTTCTACTCAAGCCTTATCTAAATATTACACAGAAGTTAAAAGCACCAAACTGGGGTTTACAGTGGTGCCACAACATGCCTTTAATCCCAGCATTCAGGAGGCAGAGGTTGGCAGATTTCTGAGTTCGAGGCCAGCATGGTTTGCAGAGTGAGTTCCAGGACAGGCAGGGTTACAAAGAAAAACCCTGTCTTGGAAAAGAAAAAAAAAAAAGTGCCATACTGATGAAACTGATCTTTTTGGGCACCCAATAACCATACTTAGAGGTCTATCACTGACGTGTTCAGGGAGATAAAATGGGAGAATATTTTTACCCACTTACCTTCCCAGCTCAAGTGAATTCCAGGAGACTATGGTACACCTCTAAACTAACCTGTAATTGTGGGAAGTCACCTGCTCTCTGCCTCAGGAGGCTGCAGCGTCCCCACTAAAAGGACTCTCACTAGTTGTCAACACACGGGCACTATTTTCTCAACACTGCAAGTGAAGCATTGGTCAGGCGAGCGCTTTGGTTTCCCCTCACATGGAGGTAAAAGGCAGACTAGAGGAGCCAGAAGTTCTCTCTAGCTCAAGGACTTCCTGAGGAGGACCAGATCCTCAACTGGCCTCGACAGCAAAAAGAAAGTGATTAATTTTGGCCACCTACATGGTCTTAAAACAACCAGCAGGAAAGTCTAGCCAAGGTTAAGTAAGGAGACCAGTGTGCAGACTAGGGGTGGCTCTGTGGTTAAGAGCACTGTGCTCTTCAAAAGGACCTGGGTACAGTTCCCATACCTGTGGGTACATGGCAGCTTATAACTGCTCCAGACCCAAGGAATCCAACACCCTCTTCTGCCCTTCATGAGCAGTGGGTGTACTTGCGGTGCACATACATGCAGGCAAGACACAGACGAGTCTTTAAAACAATCAATATGTTAATATGTTCAACTGTCTAAGGGGCCTGCAGTCCTCACACATAGGCTTAACCATGTGAAATGCTATCTAGACGACTAGTTCTTAATAAGGATAACGCTGCTTAGACATAATCTGGGCTCAGTTCAACATTGCAGTGTTATACCTGCAGCTGATGGAAAAGGCATCATCATCATCATCACTATTTGCTTATTTTTTGTTGTTTTTTTAGATGGTTGCTCTGTATAGCCTTGGCTGTTCTGAAACTTGCTTTGTAGTGCAGGCTGGCCTCAAACTCTCTTCTACTGAGTGTTTGGATTAGAGGTGTACACCACACCACCACCACCACTACCATTACCACCCAGCCTTTAAGGCCCAAATCTTCTTAAATGCCCAGGCTAAAAATCAAAAATGTTTTTTTACCAACTATGGAACACTCTCTCCCTATAAGAGTACTTTTCACAGTTGAAAAGCGTCCAGCAGCCTAACTTCCCATCTTCTCTGATTCAAGGAGGCTACCAAACACCCTGTTGCCAAATTTACAGATAAGGGGAAAATATCGGGAGACCTGAGATAGTGTCCATGAGGCATTTCCGGATTATATTCTAAGACCCAAAGAAATTATATCTGCCTCTCAGATTGTCAATCAGATGTTGACACCTGGTGTTCCCTCAACAAAAATGGAATCCAGATTTCATCCTGGTTTGGCCCGTTGTGTCAACCCCCACCGGGCATCGTGCCTGGCACAGGCAAGGACACCTGTCACTGAGAGGGCACTGCCAATGAGACAGTTGCCTTGATTCCTCTGTAAAGTTTCCAGGTACTGTCTTCCCTGTGTAGGAGTCTGACATATCATTACTCAGTCACACTTTAGCTGTGAGTCAGAACCCGTAACAGCTGAGCCATCTCTCCTACCCAGCACAGTCACTCTTGAATCTGTTAAGTAAACTAAGTCAATATAGATGAAAACAAAAACAAAAACAAAAACAAAAAAAAAACCACTTCTCTGACTATCCTTCTCAGGGCCCTGCTGCAGCCTTCAGCTAGCTGCATGGCTGCATTTCACCTTACTGCACAAGATATATGCTAATCATGATACCATTAAGGCTGTTTCTTAGTGTTCCCCTGAGGCTGTGACAGAAGGAACCCACAGACCTGCTCTGAACTCAAGCTAGCTGATGAGAAGCCTCTCTAACTAGAGACAGACTAATGGTGAGAACCCACAGTGGACAATAATGGCAAAGAAACCATCAATCTGACACCTGTGGTGAAGCCTGCCGGGGGTTACCTGGGTGGCTCTCTAGCCTGTCCTCTTCCCCCTCATAAGGCAAATCGGCCCTATTTTCTCAACTACACTCTCAGCAGGAATTACAGTAGTACTAACGGTCTCGCTCCATAGGCTTCAATGCTACTGCGCTCATGTAGCATGTGGTCACCAAATACTATCGTATGTTCCGTATCTTCAGCATAGATTTATTGTGGCCCCTTAAACTGACCTTCGCAGAGGCACTCCCACTGCTGCCCTCTTGTCAGCTTGAAGTATTTACAGCAAGTAGTGTGTATCCCTGAATCCCTAATAGAAGTTAGGGTAGACCCCTGAGACGGGGAAATGAGAGACTAGGAGTTAGGCCAGTGGTTCTCAGCCTGTGAGTCCGGGACCCCATGGGGGGGGGGTCACATATCAGATATCCTACATATCAGATATTTACATTACAACTCATAACAATAGAAAAATTGCAGTTATGGAGTAGCAACAAAAAGTTGTACAGTTGGGGGTCACCACCACATGAGGACCTGTATGAAAGGGTTGTAGCATTCGGAAGGTGAGAGCCCTGTGTTAGAGATCCCTGATAGTCAGATGGGAAAGGAGCCACAGACAGACAGACAGACAGACAGACAGATGGTAAAGCTGGCACTCTTCCTCTTTCTTCCTCACCTTTCCAGCCTAGCAGGCTTTGTCTTCTGACCTGGGAGCAGGCCCCTTGACAGTGGACAACTCCCACAAGTCCAAGGCTAGACCGAGACACATAGCACACCTTTGTCTAAAGTTGTGGGCTCATTGGCTTCCCTTTCTTTCTTTAAACTGAGATGCCCTAAACTAAGGGAGGAAGAAGGCCATTTCCACCTACAGAGGCCCCTTAAAACACCCAGGTCTTCAGGAGAAGCCAGGTTTAAGCTTCCCAAATTCCCCTTCTGCTGTGCACGGGGGCTTTCTCTTGGTGTCCCTTCCTGTATGTCTGCACACATGCACGTGTGTACTGTGTGTGTGCATATGTGTGTACAAATGTGCATGTGTGTGTATGAATGTGCATGCACTAAGTATGCATGCATGTGTACAAATATGCATGAGTGTGCATGGATTACATGAGTGTGCATGCATGTGCATGAGTGTGTACAAATGTGCACATGTGTGCATGCACTAAGTATGCATGCATGTATACAAATGTGCATGAGTGTACATGAATGTGCATGAAATGTGCATGAGTGTGCATGAATGTATGAATGTGCATGAATGTACACATGTGTATATATGAATGTACACATGTGTGTATATAAATGTACATGTGTGTATGAATGTACATGTGTGTGTACAAGTGTACATGCATGTGTATGAATGTGCATGTGTGTGTGTGTGTATGAATGTGCGCGCATGTGTATGAATGCACACACGTGCATCTTCACCTTCAATAAAACTATTTTTTCATCAGTTGATTCTGGTGGTGCATCTAAAATTTTCCCTGTGCTACCTTTTGTGCGTGAAATTTTGTTCCTGCCTTTTAATTCTTCTACTGGCAGAGAAAAGGAACTCACTGCAGTCCTTCACATGGTAACACTTGTTTGTTCTGCTCTCCAATGGGAAGTTAGAGTGTTGCCTCTGAACCCTCAATTGCTGGGCCCAGAGAAGGTCCTGGCCAGGGTAACTAATGATTGTCAGAAGGATAACAGACTGGCCCAAGTGTGGCTACAGAGATGAGCACCATCACCCTAGACTCCTGGGGGTGAAGGTAGTACAGTGGAGGCCACAGGGCCAGCTGGGGAGTCACTCACGGCTATCTCTAGTGATAGCACAAGGGAACCATACAAATAAATGCAGGACCATTGGGTACTCAGCTGAGAACCAGGAAATAAGGAAGAAGGGCAGGGTGAGGAGGGCTGTCTGCAGCCTTCAACACTTACAGGAGGATGCAGGCAAAAGATTCATATACACAAAGTAAACAAGTCTTCATAGTTTAAGTTTTGCACATCCCTACCCATCAGAAAATGCAAATTAAGACTATTTTGAGATATCACCTCACTCCAGTGAGAATGGCTATTCTGACTACAAATGTTGAAGAGGATATGGAGAAACAAGAACCTTTTTACTGCTGGTGAGGTGGAAATTAATGCACTCACTGTGGACGGTAGTTTGGAGCTTCTTTGAAGAATTTCAAATAAAACTTCACTACAACCCAACTGTTTCCCTCAAGAGCATATGCCAGGGAACCCCACGCCCTACCAAGGAGGTATTTGTACTCCTGTATTTCTTAGTCTGTTGTCTACACTATAACAAGAACATGAAACTGACCAAGCTGTCCATCCATAGATGAGTGGATAATGAAAATCTGGTACATATGTAAAATGGAATACTACTCAGGCTGTGAAGAAAAATGACATCACAAAATTTCCAAGAAAATGGGTGGACTTAGAATACGTAATATTGGGCTGGTGAGATGGCTCAGCGGGTTAGAGCACCCGACTGCTCTTCCGAAGGTGATGAGTTCAAATCCCAGCAACCACATGGTGGCTTACAACCACCCGTAACAAGATCTGACGCCCTCCTCTGGTGCGTCTGAAGTCAGCTACAGCGTACTTATGAAGAATAATAAGAAATGAATCCTTGGACCGGAGAGACCAACCGGAGCAAGCCAGGCTGTCCGGAGCGAGCAGAGCCGAACGGGGACGGCCGGAGCAAGCGGGGACACCGGAGCTAGCAGGGCCGGAGCGAGTGAGGCCGAACGGGGACGGCCGGAACAAGCGGAGCTAAACCGGAGCAAGCGGAGCCGATCGGAGCGAGATCGGAGCGAGCAGGGCTGGTTGGAACAAGCCGGGCCGTATGGGGGCAGCCGGGAACAAGTGGGGCTGGCCGGAGCGAGCGGGGTCGAGCAGAGCGAGCGAGGTTGACCGGAACAAGGGAAAAAAAAAGAATACGTAATATTAAACAAGATTACATAATCTTAAAAAGAGAAAATGCATTCCCGTCATATGTAAATCCTAGCCTACAATATATATCTGTGAATACTGTCAATGAGTGTGCATTACGTAGTGTACCATGTAGGAAGGAGGAGGAGGGTAACTCTTAGGTGCCCAGGACGGACAGAATGCAAATGATGGACAGGTAAGGCATGAAAGAGGATATGAAGCTAATTGTTCTGGTTGTAATGCCATCGTTGATGGTTTGTGGTTTTGTGGTGGGAAAGTGGGCAAAAAATGCATTTGACAGTGAACATGTGAACCCAAGGCGAAGCTCCAGGGCGTCAGAATGACTTTGATAACAGTGTAAAGGTTCTCAGGCTCACATCACTGTGTGGGTTTTATAAGCCAAGTTCTTTATAGTAGGCTTAAGGGAGGGAGGGAGGAGAGGAGGAAGGAAAGAGAAAGGGGGGAGGGAAGGGGGTGTGGGAAGGAGGAATTCATGAAGAGATGATGAACAGAGGGACAGAGGGACAAGAATGAAGTCAAGGGACAGATGGCATGGCAGCCTGAATCTCCTTGAGACAAGAGTAGAAATTTTAACCTTTGGGCTTCCTGAATGAAAGGGGAGGCTGTTCTGGGAGGCTGTGGGAACAGCCTGTCTTCGGAGGTGCCCTTGACCAGGGTGCCAGGGACAAGGGTCAGACGTGCTGGCCCTCAGGCACAGGGAAAATATCTGAGAAAATATCCCACATGGAAGCCACCCCAACTCCCACAATCAGGTCTCAGCAGAGCCAGGCACTGCCCTCTCCCACCCTCTCCCAGGGTGTAAGCATGGATGGGAGGGGCCACGGGGGGGGGGGGCTGGCTCAGGCCCCCTACTGAGCTGGTCATTCTGGTACTCCCAAGACTCTGGCATTTCCTAACAGAGGGGCTTTGTTCCAGCTGGCCTGGGGGTGTTTGCCCTCTTCACACAGGGGTACAACTACTGAGGCGGGTTTATGTTATTATTATTTTCAGCTTTGCAAAAATGTAAATGTGAACGTTCACACAGGCTGGAAATAAATGGCACTGTGTGCTACAGCTGTGGTGGTCAGGAGGTGGCCCAGTCCACAGCTCCCCTCAGCGGATGGAGAGGCTTGACCTGGGATACTCCATACTCCACCCTGTGAGGCTCTGAGTCACACAGGTCTGGGGAGAAGACTTTCCTGCAGCGGAGAAGGGGACACGGGGAAGCACTCTTGTAATCCGGGCCTGGGGAGGCAGAGGCTTGGTTAGCAAGGTGGAGGCCAGTCTGAGCGACACCGTGAGAGTGTCTCAGAAGAGAACAGTCTGAGGGTGAAAGTTCCTCCTGCTTCCAGAATGTTGCTACAGAAGCAGCTAACATTTATTCTTTAAAAACAAACAAACAAAAATTCGTACATCATTAAAGTTGCAGGCAAATGGATAAAACTAGTGGGGAAGGGCCGGCCGGAGCGAGCGGGGCTGTAGGGGGGGGGGGCTGGCCAGAGCAAGCAGAGCCGGCCGGAGCGAGCGGGGTTGAGCAGAGCGAGTGGGATTGACCAGAACAAGGGGAAAAAAAAACTAGTGGGGTAAAAAACATCCTGAGTGAGGTAAACCAGACCCAGAAAGATAAATATAGTATATATTCACTTATATCTAGAAATTAACCATTAAGTAAATAACCAAGCTATAATCCTAGAGAGGTAGAGAGAAAGGAAGTAGGAGGGGGACCCGTGGATCTCCCAGGAAGGGGAAATGGATTTTAAGGGTGGACTGGAGACGGTGGGGGGGGGGCTAAGAATGGGAGAATCAGGTGGGGCAGGGGAGGGGTGAGGGAAGCAATGAGAGGAGAGAGAGAGCTCGAGAATTGAAGAGCATGGGGCGGCAGTTGCAAACTGGTGCAGTGGAAACTTCAAGTATACAAGTATACGAGGGGATCCTAATGAAGTCTGCAAAGAATGAGGGAGCCGGAACCCCTCCTGTTCATCATGTTTACCAAACTAACCATCCAGTGCCAGGACTGGGCTTCGCCCAATTGTGCGGTTGGCTGAAAGGGTCCCATGGAAACCCCCAAACAACCCAGGCTGTTGCTGAGACCACAGGTTGCTCTCCACAAACTGATAGCAAGGTTCCTTTGCTGAATGGAACACCCACGCAACTCTCTGAACGTGGAGAGGATGCACTGATACCTACAAAGAACCTCGCCCCCATGTTTCAGTGTCTAGGACATGGAACGGCACTCTGCAGACTACGGAAAGAAAAAAGCAAACACCAACCCAACCACAGAAACTTTGATCTATCATCTGTCCTGACTGCAAAAATATGCCAGGGCAATGTTGGCACAAACGTGTGGTAGGAGCCAGCTGATGTCTGACTTCACGTGAGGACCACTCTAAGAGATAGAACCCATGCCTAACATTGCTTGGGTGACCAGGGACCAGAGTGTAGACAGCCCAGAGAGCTAGGGTAAAACCAAATACTAGTGGGAAAAAGCAAACAACCAGAAACCTAATGATATCCTGCTGTACTCAGAGATCAGTGCCTTATTCCACCATCATCAGAAAGGCTTCCTCCTGCAGCAGATGGGAACAAATACAGAGACCCACAGCCAGACACTATGTAGAGAGAGATACCTTGGAACACACAGATATAAACAAGATATCTCCATCAAACCCTTCCCCTCAGAGCTCAGGGAGCCCTGAGGCAGGGGAGGCAGGAGGAGGGAGGGAAACAGAGGACACAGAGGACACAGTTGGTGTGGACAGTGGTCCTGTCCAACAGGACGGTTTTCATTTTATCTGACTATATTTTGTCATTTTTGGTTGTTATATCCTAGAAGCCTGTTCTGTTCTAGTGACAGATGGAAAGGGGGTAGATCCAGATGGGAAGGGAGGTGGGAAGGAACTAGGAGCAGCAGAGGGAGGGGAAACTGCATTCAGACTATGTTGTATGAGAAAAGAATCTATGTTTGAGAACGGGAGAAAATCAGCTCCATACATGCAGTGCAGTGAATTGTGACCATTGTCACTCCTGGTCTGCTCTCCCCCTGCCCCCGCCCCGCCCCAAGCCTTTTCCCAGCAAGCTCCCTTACCCATTTTGACTCTTGTCTTTAATTCATTTGTTTTATGTATTGGAGTGTTTTGCCTGCCTGCCTGCTGCCCATGGAAGTCAAAAAAGGGCACTGGATCCCCTGGAACTTACAGGATCATCAGTAGTTACAGGAGATTGTGAGTCTCCATGTGGGTGCGAGAAATCAAGCCCAGGTCCTCCAAAAGAGCAACAAGTGCTCTAAACCACTGAGCCAGCTCTCCAGACCTGTGTGTGTGTGTGTGTGTGTGTGTGTGTGTGTGTGTGTGTGTGTGTGCACGCAGTAGAGAGACCCAGTGAGTTTATGTAAATTGCTTGCACGAGTTTGGCTATTGACTGGATTACAATCAAATATCAGTGGCTATACCACTAAAGGAAATGGTTGTCTCTCACCTAGCAACCATTAACTGCTAGCATTACCTCAGCGAGGGATGGAAACACATGAGCCCTTCCACCAGTGGTGATGGAATGGTTACTGGCCCAATCTTGTGCCAGTAACCACAGCTTCTGTGAGTGCATGGGTCTGAAGACTATTTCATGTGCAGAAAATATCTTTTTGAGGTATCCCTGCTTATCTTCTGGCTCTTAAATTCTTTTTGTCCCCTCTCTCACAATGTTCCCTGCTTCTTGGGAGGGGTTGACATAGATGTCTGTCTAGGGCTGAGTTTTCAACCATCACTCATTCTCAATACTGCAACAAGTTAAAAGAGGCTTCTCTAAACAAGGCTGAACCCAGAATCATATGCGCCTAAGAATGGGCATCTAAAAGGCATTTTGACATTATTTCCATGAGCAGAAACAGCAGTGGGTTCTTCCCTAAGGCTTATGTCTTCCCAGTTGTTACCCATGACCATGTTTATAGTATGCAGTGTGAGTTCCTCCTATGGAATGGGCCTCCATTCCAATCAGAAAGTCACTGGCTATTCCCCAATAGGCATGCACTATTTCACAAGCGGGCACATCCTTCCTCGAAGGTTATTACTGTAGCCTCAGAAACCCGAGACGTTTGACCATGGACAGCTGCAACCCAAGCTGCCGAGAGCTGTCCACATCCTTCCAGCTCCTGGAGCTTGTGCTGTGTCACATTTACTCTCACACCAAATCCGTTTGTTCATCCAACCAGTCCGTGATGTCAGAGACGAACAGCACAGAGATGGGACGAGGCTGATAAAGAAGAAGGTAAACACGCAACTGCAATACTAGGTGGATGAGTGGTGGCCACAGAAAAAACAGCCAGTAGTGACTTAGAATTTGTGGCATGCTGGGTAATATAAGCTCACTTAATTCTTCCAGATCTGGGACAGGCCTATACAATCCTAATATTCCAGAGAAAATTCAGTAGACTGAACAATATCACAGAGTTGGTAAGTGGTAGAGCTGAGGTGATGTGCCCAAAAGGCCAGGCACAGTGCCTGGCTACATACTTGTAGTTCTGGCAGTGAGGAGGCTGAGGTAGGAGTATCAAGAGTTCGAGGCCAGCCTGGGCTGTATAGTAAACTTTGCCACACACCCTTTTCCCAAGAGGGAAATGCCCAAAAGCTGTTCCCTAGAGCAAGACCTCAATTTACAGAGCCTGTGGACATCAACCAGCTGTAGGTGAGTGGTTGCTGCAGCAGAAAGGCACTGGATGCAAATGTGTTTGGCCCCCAAATCCCTGTTTGCAGCCAAGATTGTTCACAAAATGCCTAGTCTGCCAGGCTACAGTAATAACCTTCGAGGAAGGATGTGCCCGCTTGTGAAATAGTGCATGCCTATTGGGGAATAGCCAGTGACTTTCTGATTGGAATGGAGGCCCATTCCATAGGAGGAACTCACACTGCATACTATAAACATGGTCATGGGTAACAACTGGGAAGACATAAGCCTTAGGGAAGAACCCACTGCTGTTTCTGCTCATGGAAATAATGTCAAAATGCCTTTTAGATGCCCATTCTTAGGCACATATGATTCTGGGTTCAGCCTTGTTTAGAGAAGCCTCTTTTAACTTGTTGCAGTATTGAGAATGAGTGATGGTTGAAAACTCAGCCCTAGACAGACATCTATGTCAACCCCTCCCAAGAAGCAGGCAAACTTAAGTTAGTCTTAAAGAGAGGCAACCACAGCTATTTTTACCCTCCTATTCAGTCATGCTGGGGACATTGAACGTCACACTGTTAGAGAAAGACTCGAAGACTCCAGTGAGCCAGCATCCAATTCTCAGGACAGAACAGTCTAACCTCCAAGCAATGAGTCAGGCAGAATTGTGTGAACAGCCCAGAGCTCCCAGAACACAAGAGAGCTTTGACAAAAAAATTAAGCAGCTTCACCCCAGGTCTGTCCCATCACTCCGTAAGAAGCTATCTGTTGCCAATGCCAAAATGGTGGGGGCCTGGGAGGTGTGACAGCCTGTAGAGTGGCTCACCATGAGCCGACAGGGTGCTCAGGAAGCAAAGGTGAGGTGAGAATTCAGCTGTCTAGGGCTGAGTGTTCAACCGTCACTCATTCTCAATACTGCAACAAGTTAAAAGAGGCTTCTCTAAACAAGGCTGAACCCAGAATCATATGTGCATAAGAATGGGCATCTAGCAGATAAGTGCTTCAGCCAGGTGTGTCTTGAGATCTGTGCTGAGAACCTTCCCTGCGTCTCAAACTCTGCCCCTTTGCTTGCCAGCCAGCCCAATATACAGATGGGAAGACTGGATCTCAAAAGAAGTAAAGAACCAGGATCATACTCTAGGTTCCCTGTTGTAATCCCAATAGCAATTATGTCCTGTCCCCCCTTCCCCCGCCCATCTTTCATGACTATCCAGGAACTAAAAGACAAGTCCTCCTTAACTAGAACTTGGCTTAACTAGAACTTGGCTTAACTAGAACTTGGCTTAACTAGAACTTGGCTTAGGTAAAACCTACTCTGACAAGATGGGTTTTCTGTCCTCACTCAAGCATTTCCTCTCAGCTCTGAACGTGGGACTTACCATTTTATGATATCAAGTCAGGCCAAGAATTTATGACAGAATTTTACTTGCCTGTCAGAAAAACGCCACCACAAAAACATAACCACCACCATGCAGTGGGAACAGGTTCCTAAGGGCAGGATGTGGGTCAGGAATCAGCCACCCTGCAAACTGGGGGCTGGAGAGAAACAGAGGTTGCTGCAGGAGAGGAGTGGCCGTGACTAAGGCGAGCACTGAGCAGATTGCTCAGCTGCTGTGCTCTGGGCTCCTTCAGGCGCCCCACAGTCAGGTATGGCAGAGACAACTCTGGGAAAGTCTAGTTCATTACAGTCCCCGGCTTCAGTGAGCCACAGGGAGAAGAGAGAGCAGATGGTTTTAAAAAATAAGGAAAGGAAAGGAAAGGAAAGGAAAGGAAAGGAAAGGAAAGGAAAGGAAAGGAAAGGAAAGGAAAGGAAAGACTAGAGGAGAGGGGTGTGGACTTGACCTGTGATTTTATTGGAATCTTCTTGGGCAAAGCAAGGTACCCAAATAGGGCTAGTTTAAATACTGTCTACACACTTCCAGCTACTCGGCTCCTGGGTTGATTATGGCAGAAGATGTGTCTACAAGGGTGCATGGGCTAGAAACAGAAGCAAGCTGCAGGGCTGGTCTGCATCTCAGAGGCATGCTTCAGTCTGGGCCCTTTGTTGTTTACAAGAACGGACTGGTCCAGAGGGCAGCCAGATCAAGTTTTATAAGATATCAAATATCCTGCTATACAAAAATAAAAAAAAAAAACTTTTTAAAACACAAAACAATATCGTGCTCTTAGACCCAGTGTCTCAATGTTCAGCTCTGGAGGGGAGGGGTTCTCTCTGGAGGGGAGCAACCCTGGATACTCCAACTTAGGTGGCATGAGGCAATGGCAGAGCTAATGACCTTGGGCTGACCCCTCTGAAGCAAGACTCAAAGGGCAACTCTGCAATACACAGAAGTGTGTAACTTGATGCTGTCTGTCCAGATGTGAGATGTGATACTGGCCATTCCACTTGTACTTTGAGCTGAGGCGTGCGCGCTACAAGACACTTGCTCTCAGCAGCTCTGAGCGACAGGTTAAGCCTGCAGCTCTCTCTACTTGGCCCCAGCAAGTCTTCAGATAAAACAGCCAGGACATCAGCACTGGCTCAGGGCTACTACACTGCACATCTTTCGGCAAAGCCCAGAGCAGCTGGAGGGAAGAAACCTTTTCCCAGCAGAGAGATCTTGCTGGCTGGAATCTCAGACCTGTCCACCTGGAAGAGGAGCTGGCCTGAAAGCACCAATAAAAGAAACCAACCAAAAAACGAGTGGCAAGCAGGGACAGGCAGGGCAGTTTCCAGAACACATTCCATAACCTGTCACTCGAATCCAGATCACCTAGTAAAAACCTGGTGACATCACTCAGGACAATCTGGAGACGATGACCTGCATTGGGTGGTAGGTTGAACCATGAGAGGGCAGCAGTCTTGCTGGCTATCCCTACACCTTCCCAACCATACCCATTCCTTCAGCACACCCCTTGCAGGCTAAGGATGGCAGAAGACTAGGGAACAGGCCTGCTGTGGAAAACCCCTGTATAGCACCCACGGCTTTCTCTCATACTGCAGACCACAGTTCACATCTCCCCACAAGATGGAATCACTGTCAGTCAGAAGGGGATTAAATTGACAATTGTGGTAACCCTGATTTGTGTGTGTGTGTGTGTGTGTGTGTGTGTGTGTGTGTGTATACCTACTCTGCTACTGAATAATTAATCTTCATATTATAAAATCTTACCATTTACACTGCAAGATTTTCCAGTCTGTTTGATCACACTGAGTGTCTTTTATGATGTCAGCTCTCTAAAGATTTAGAATATACTCCCTACAGGAAACCCCACTCCCTTCCTCAAGCACCAGTAAGAAGCCCCAAGCTATCCAGGCACCTGGGCAGGCTTGAGAGTCTGTGTGGGTTTGAGAATTGGGGCCTTTAAGAATTGGTTAGATTACTTTTTCTGTTGATTATCTGTTCCTCTTTAATTCTTTTAAAGCCTTGCTTTTATTTTACACATAGGAGTGATTGCCTGCATTTACATATTGCACTAAGTGAGTGCCTGGGCTGGCAGAGACCAGACAGCTAATCCCCAGGACTGAAGTGACAGGCAGCTGTGAGCTGCCCCATGGGTGTTGGGAACCAAATCAAGGTCCCCTGCAAAAGTAGCAAGTGCTGTTAAACACTGAGCCACCAATCCAGCCCCTTGGGTTTGGTTTGGTTTGGTTTGGTTTGGTTTTTTCCCCATGAGTAATCTTTTTTTAAAAAATTAACTTAAAAGGATACATTTTTGTAATCAATGTTTTAGTCAAATATTTTTCCTACTTTGTCACTCTTTTCACCTTGTTTATAGTGGAGCTTGTTGGTTTGTTTTTGTTTTTTTAATCTAGCAGATTTACTTTCTTGGTATTTTGTTGAACTAATTTTTTCCACAGCAGTGGTCCTCAACCTTCCTAATACAATCCCTCATTGTGTGGTCACCCCAACCATAAAACTATTTCATCAGTACTTCACAACTGCAATTTTGCTACTGTTATGAATCTTAATATAAATATCTGTGTTTTCTGATGGCCTTAGGTGACCTATGTGAAGGGGATATTCCACTCCAAGGGGTCTCTATCCACCAATTACAAACTGCTGTTCTAGAATGTTTTGTAATGCTTAGACATTTTTTCTTGGGCTAGAGAGAAGGCCTAACAGTTCAGATCTCTGGCTGTTCTTCCAGAAGATCCTGACTTGATTCCCAGACCCACGTGATGGCTCACAACTGTTTAACTCCAGTTCCAGGGTATCTAATACCCTCTCTGCTGTTGCCATGTTAGGTACCAGACATGCATATGCCATATACTACAGGCAAGCAAAACACCATACACATAAAATAAATACCTTTTAAAAAAAAATGAAAAAGAGAATTGGGGAAGGGGGCATTTCTTTGCTGATACATGTTAAGTTCTTGGAAATCAGATACTTTTCTGGTTTTATTTTATACAGTTAAATACTGGTTCCACCTAGAATTCATTCACAGAGGAAGTGAGAGGGGTAAGGTCTTTGTTTTGGTCTGTGCAGACTACTATAATAGATTACCCTAGACCCAGTGGCTTAAACTACACCTTCTTAAATTGTGTCACCAGCCATGTAGGGGCTGCACAACTCAACGTGGAGGGAGGGGTTGCAAACCCTTAGCAACCCTGAAAGGCTTCTGAATGCACACCCAAGCAAAATTCAGTTCAAAATCAATTGTGTAACAAACCTGGATGTTTCCTGCAGCGCTCACCCTGGTGTCACGTGACTGCACAGCAGCCTTGTTTCAGAACACACTACTGTGTGCCCACATTGTCCACAGTCACACAGTACCAGTGAACACTTCCTGTTGGTGCCTCAGAATTGAGACACTTTTATACCATGAGCTGTGTCGTGTTATGTTCACTATATGTACAAAGTTCCTGACTTTAATTGAAACATAATAGTTGAATTATAGCATGGAAGATATTGTTATATTGCGTTAAAACATTTAATTTTAAAAGTTGCTGTTTGAATGCTTGGCTTGAATTTGTTTTTTAATCACTTATTGAATTTAGGCTTGGGATTTGGAGAGAATTTCCAACAATTTCTGAAATGGTCCTAAACACACTTCTGCCATTTTGTTTTACTTAGACAAAATGACATTCCTAGCATTCAAAATTATAAAATCAAAATATCAGTCAATTCCGAAAAACTTGTTGACAGAGCTCTATATCCTGCAGTATAAAATGTTTAGCCAAGATTTAATCTCTATGTAAAAATGAGCATATCAATCTCACTAGTCTGCAAATTCTCTTTAATCTTTAATAAGTGAACACATATGTATATGAAAGATTTTTTAAAATAAACTTTATGATATATTATCAGCAAATATCTCATTTGTATACCTATGTTATATACCCATATACCTGTGGTCAAGTAAATATTTCTCCAGTGAAAACATTTCTAAGGGCCTGCCTTAAACAGCCAACATTTTCTTCTCAAAATTCTTGGGCTTAGAAGTCCAAGATCCCGGAGCCAACAGATCTTGCATCTGGTGAAGTCCTGTTTCCCAGCTTGTAAGTAGCTGTCATCCCACATGGGGGGGGGGGGGCAGGAGGGAAGGGCGAGAATGAAAGAATCAGTATGAGTTTGTTTTATGCAACTGAGCATGCAAGTCTGGAACTCCAAGGACAGACCTACACTGGAGACAAAAATGCAGAAGCCTTCAGAACGCAGGTGGTGTTCAAGGTCATGAGAATGGCTAACAGAGACTCGGGAGAGGACCAGAAGGAGCCGTGAGTGCTTGGAAGGGAACAGTAGGACAGGAACATTCAGGGATTAGGCAAAGAAGGGGAGCCAGCCTGGCAGACAGAGTGGGAAGCCACAGGGAAGATGGAGGACACCAGAGACGGGAGTTGTTATGGAAACAACACTGTGTGTTTCAAGAAGTGGCCAACCGATGTCATTTACCAAGACTGAAGGCACAATAAGAGTTTCCATGGAATTGTGCTGAGTCAAACAGAAAAGAGAGAAAATCCAAGTTCCTGAGTCAGCACAGGGCAGAGGAAATGAAAATAACTAATGAAGAAGAGAAGGAGTCCTCTTCCATGCCAGACCAGCTCTATCTGCCTCCGTTCAGTGACTTGCCCAATTATTCTGATTGGATAACAGCACCCTTACCTAACGCAATTAAAAACATGTCACTTTTATGTTTTTCCATAATGTCAGCAGGGGTCTAAGCGGAAGGAGAAGCTAACGAACCTGACCAGAATTCTGCACCAGTTACATCCACTGTGAGATTCAGTCCTCGTCACAACCTTGTGAGCAAAATATCACCCCAATATTACAGATGAGAAAGAGAGGTTCAGGGGTAACAACAGACCAAGGTCACTCACTCACTGGGCTGGTGAGCGATGCAGCTGGGACTCACACCCAAATGTTTCTTCCAAAGCGCAGACTCTTTGCACCCCACTTCCCACCCTACTCTGCCACCAACCTGGACAGAATGCAGAATACAGCATGAAGGGGTTGGGAAGCAAGAGAAATGGAGGGGGGGAGTTAAAGAAACCCCCCTGCCTCCTATACTTCATACTCTGGTTTCTTAAGTTCCCCTTCCTTTAGAAACATTCCTCAGGTGTTTCACCTGGTCCATCCAGGATTTAGGAAGCATGCTGAATGTCTGCAAACGGCCTAAGGCTTTCTGATGCTGGCACGGGAAGGCACCAGAGCATTACCTTCTGCAAACTCCCTCATTTCTTAAGTTCTTTCACTGTGCTAGGACACCATGACCAAAAACAACTAGGAAGAGGGAAGGGTTTATTTGGTTCACACTTCTACATCACAGCCCCTCATCATCAGTGGAAGCCAGGCCTTGTACTCAAGCAGGAACCTGGAGGCAGGAACTGAAGTAGAAACCATGAAGAGTGCTATTTACTGGCCTGCTCTCCATTACTTGTTCAGCTTGGCTTTTGGGTTTTTTTTTTTTTTTACAACCCAGGACCACCTGCTCAGGATAGGCAACAGTGGGATCGGCCCTCTACATCAATCACTAATTAAGAACATACACCACAGACTTGCCTACAGACCAACTTGATGAGGACAATTCCCTTTACCAGGAGACTCTAGCTTGTGCCCAAACTAACCTGCCCAATTGACTGACCCTTTGTCAACTTGACACACAAACAAAACACATCATTATTAAACCATAAACTTTCCTCTTTTGTTTGTCCCCAAGATCACATTAAAATTAATAATACAATATAAAATACAGTTTGACTTTAAAGTTCAATATCTCTTTAAAATATTTAACTCTTAACCGTGTGGGTGCCCATGAAATATAAAACAAGAAATTCTGATTCCAGAAGGAAACACCAGGCTATAGTTGTAATCAGATCAAACCAAAACCAAAACCCAATAGTGTAAATAATTCATTGTCCAATGTCTGGACTTTACATCTTCTGGACTCTGAAGTACTTAGGCCTTCTGCCCCCTGCAGCACACACAGCTTGTCCTCCAGGCTTAGGACAGCCCACTCCACATCTGCTCCTGTCCTTGGCCGATATCCTACTCCCCCAGCATTCCCAATATCCTGGGGTTTCTACTGCAACTGAGGCTGCACCTTCACCAATGGCCTCTCCTGGACTTTCATGGTGCCAAGCCTCAGCTGCTCTCCAGGACTCCTTCATGCCTTCAAAGCCAGCACCATGTGGGAGACTTTATACCCTATTTGCCAAGTTTTGCTGGCAAGTAAATGTACATACAGCCTTGGCCAACTCTAAACCACAGCTTCAGTGTGCTGACCCAGAGGAAACACTTCTCAGAAGATTTCACCTCAATCATGGGGTCTCTTATGAATCGCAGCTAGTTCTTCAGCCCCAAATGACTGGCATCTATCGTACCCAAGGAAGCACACATTTCACTTCCAATAATCCCTAATTCAAATACCACATAAATGGCTCCAGTAAAGCCTTTGCTTCCCTCTGCATGTTCACAAGCCAGGCCTCCACCATCTGCATTTCTCTCAATTTTTCCCCCATTTTTCGAGACAGAGTTTCTCTGTATAGCTTTAGCTGTCCTGAAACTCACTCTGTAGACTAGGCTGGCATGGAACTCACAAAGATCTGCCTGCCTCTGCCTCCTGAGTGCCAGGATTTAAGGCATGTGCCACCACCGCCCAGCTCTCTCATTTTTACACATTCTTATCACCCAAGCTCCCACAACCACTCCGTAAGCTCTAGGCATTTTCAGCCCAAAGTTCCACCACCTCATGGTCAGGTCCATCCCAGCAATACTCCACACTGTCCTAGCTTGCCGCCCATCGCTGTAATAAGAACGTGACCAAAACCAACCTGGGGGAGGAAAGGGCTGATGAAGCTTACACTTCCACATTCTAGTCCATCAAGAGAAGCAAGAGCAGGAGCCTGGAGGTAGGAATTGAAGAGGAGACCACAGAGGACTAGTCTCTACTGGCATCTTCCCCCACGACCTGCTCAGCTTGCTTTCATAGTCCACCCAGGACCACCTACCTGCCTAGGGTTGGTGGGGCCCACAGTGGGCTGGGCCCTCCCACGTCAATCGTTAATGAAGAAAATGCCCCACAGATGCGCTTACAGGACCATCTGATGGAGGAATTCCTCAGCTGAAGTTCCCTCTTCCCTGATGACTCCCATTTGTGTCCAGTTTACAAAAACAAACCAGCACAAACATGTTGGTTAATTATGCCTCAATGTGTGTTTTATTCGTTTTGGGTTTTGGGGGGTTTGGTTTGGTTTGTGTTTTGGTTTGGTTTGGTTTGGTTTTGGTTTTGGTTTTGTTTAGACAGGCTCTATTGGAACCTCTCTATGTAGCTCTGGCTGTCCTAGAAACTTGCTAAGTAGACTAGGGTGGCCTTGAAGATCCACCTACTTCTACCTCCTGAGGGCAGGATTGTGACACCACACTTGGTTTCTTAGTGTCTGTTTTAATTATATCTAACATGGTAGCACACGCGCAGCAACTAAGAAGCAGGTGGGTTAACGGATTTGATTGTAGCAATCACTTTGTAATGTATGTGTATTTGTAAAGTATGTGTGCATGCACTCACTTTGTTAAGTATGTGTGCATGCAATCACTTCCTGCATCATGCATCTTCAATTTGATATCTTAGATAAACAATTAATTAACCTCCATCCCTTGACTTCTCTAGTCTCTTTGCCGGGGATCGGGTAAATTGCCTCTGCCCCTTCCATGAAGCACCCTTCCTCCATCCCCTGCCCTGCACACACCGTTCCAGAGAGAGGCAGTTGCAGCCATAGCAGCAGTGAGGCCAGTGTCTAGGGAGTGCCACAAAGGCTGCTACAGCAGAGGACAGGTATCCTCGGCCGTGTGGGTTTGCTGTCATGGGCTAGGATGCCTCACCCAACTGTACAACTTCCAAAAGGTACAGCCTAGCCCTGGGACCCTGGGAGCAGCCTACTGTCTTGCTCATTAGCCCTGCCCTGTTCCATTAGCTGTGCGACCACTTGCTTTTGCTTGCAGCTAGAAACTCTGACTGATAAAATGACTTCGTATTTTCTTGGCTAGGAGGGGATTCCTTTAGGCCTTCAGATCTTCAGTTCTTACACGTGCGTCAAGTTCTTACACATGCGTCGAGTATCCAGCATCCCTGGCCCATGGACAGTGTGGACACAATGGCCTCCCACTGAGCTACGACATCTGATACTCCCAGCTTCCCTTTGCAGAGCTCCAGAAGTTGGCTGCCTCTCCAGCTGCTATAAAGCAGGCTCGTTGTGGCTGCCTGTGCCTGCTTCCCGTCTTGGCTCAGGGAAAGCCCAGCTGACCCTCAGCACTGCCTGCTCTCCCCAGGGAAGGCTCTGCAGAGCCTGCAGCTCTCTAGCTGCTTGCTGCATTGAGGGAAAACATATAGAGACGTCCCTGCTTTTGAAACTTCACCAAAGCATCTCATAGGTTGTGTCTCGTTTGCTCTGTTTGCTGCCTTCTGCCTGAAACTGGACGAAATCATCACCTGTGGCTGACATTGGATGACTCAAACCCCGTGTCCCTGGGAATTCCTCAGTGGTCCCTCAAGCCGCTCTTGATAAAGACACTCAGCGTGACTCACACACAAGCCCAGGATAATGTCTAACCATCAACACTGACAAATATTCAAACTATGACGGAATGTGTTGTTTCTTCACTTAGGGCTATGTCTGAGGATCCTAAGAGTTCCCAGAGGTCTCCTTGCACTAATTACATGTGTGGTAAGCTGAAGAGATTTGTCGGAGGTTGAGGGACACGAATGTCATGCACTCCCTTGAGTATAAGGTTCTTGGTCATCTTTTCCAAAACATGTTTTGTCATGTGACCTGCATGACTTCCAATAAAGTAGGGATTCTGTAACTTCAAAATGTGAGGCTTGGTCCGAGTACAATGGAGGAGCTCACAAGCTAGCGTCATACCCACTCAGGGCTGGTGGTGACGTGTCCATATCAGCTTCTGAAGTCACCACCCACACTGCTTCTTAGAACATCCTAGAAAAGCGCTCTTGCTGTTTCCCTTCTGTCCTCCTCTGTCGGCTACTGAATACTCCGACCACCAGAATCTGGAACACCAGAAGGAGGCTACCGCTTTCCCCTCTAGGAAGGGGCATGTTCTTCAGGAAGATTTAGGGCCCTGGGCTCTTCAAGCCTGAGCCACAGATTGGTGTGACCCGGTGGGTGGTGACATCTTCTCACCCAGGGCCTTACACCAGAGGAGAGAGCGGTGGTGAGGAGAGAGAGAAGACAGACAGCGTGGGGTTTGCTGAGACCTCAGCGACAGGGAGCCAAAGATCCCAGCTGGGTGTGGAAGAGGTTTGCAACATTGTATCTTCTCCCTCTATATCCTGTTCTGGGGCCAGGGCTCGTATTGTCAATGTCTAGAATGGGTAAGCCTGTTGCTTCTGGCTCCATAGATTTCTTTGCTGTACCCCTCTTGAAAGCCGCGGGACCTCAGAGACTGCTCTCAGTCCCTCCTTTTACAGTCACCCGATGCAAAGACGAAAGCAGAGGCTCAAGCAGTGATGCATTCAGGGCTAAGACACGGGAGATACACTGTGCTTTGTCTATGGGATCCTTAGGCCCAGCCTTAAAGCCTTGCATGTGGCCTGGAGAAGGAGGCTGGCCGGCACAACTCTGAATTCTTCACAGCACAAATCCAGCCAAAGACAGGAAGGGATGAGAAACAGGTCAGTGGCCGGCCCATCTTAGAGGACAACTCCAAAGCTCTGCCTCCCTGAGAGACGCCCACGTACTGCCATTGCTCCGACTTATGGGAGCTCTGACGTCAGTGAAGGCCCTCGAAGCAAAGAGCTTCTGAGGAAAAGCGAAATCCATCTAAGCCATCTGGGACCTCCATCCCACAACATCTTTTTCTACTATCCTCCTAGGAAGAAACATAAGGCCCCCATTTCTCTCAACTTTGAAGTAGTTCCACTCTGCTGCATGCACGGCCTCCATCTCCATCCACCTCCACGGCTGCTGGAAGGAGCAGACACTAGATCCAAGCAGGGCCTACCTCCAAAGCTTGTTGACAGCAAATCTCAGTGTGCTGCGGCTGGCTGGGACTCACATCAGTTGAACCCTGGAAGACACACCACCAAAACTACCAGCTTTTACGGAGCCAGGAGGGTGACACTCGGATCACTTTTGATTAAGGAGATCTCAAACCAAACAGTAGCCTACAAAGATACCAGTCCCTAATGTCCGTGAATAGTCTGCCTTACATGGGAGAGGAGCTCTGCAGATAGACTAAGAAGTTGGAGAGATCACGCTGCGTGACCTGGGTGGGCCCAATGCAGTCGCAAGGTCCTTGTAGAAGGGAAAAGGAACGCCGCTGAGAAAGAGAAGCAATCAGATTTTCCAGAAGCTTCTAAGGAAGTCTTGCCAGCACATTAAGTTTCAGATTTTTGAACTGTAAATGGTTAGAGAACAAATGTGTTTTGATTTAAGCCACTAAAGGGTTTTTGCCTTTTTTTTTTTAATGGCTGCATTGGAACTGTACAGAGCTCAGTGATGACTCAGGACCAGGGGGGAACTCAGCATGGGGCTGTGAACTTCAGATCCCCAGGCCACACACAGGTCTCCTGGCACTGGGGGACTCTGTGACCTCAAGTAACAGAAAACCCAAATCAACTTAGCTTATCTGCAAGTCCTAAGGCAGGTGTGTCCACACTCGGCTGACTAGTGACTAGTGATGTCTCAGAAGAGCTCAGTTCTTGTCATTCTCTCCTCATTGTTTCCATTCACAGTGTAGATGCCAAAGCTGCAGACAGCACATCTAGGCACATCGTGGCCCACACTCAGCATGAGAAGCTTTGAGTCTCTTGTTGACAATGACAAAAGCCATATCAGAGCATCTATCATGCTGCTGTTCCTCTCTGAAGCCGAATCTCCCCTCCCATCCCCTCTGGCCCATGCCTGAACCAATCACTGCTGAGAGAAATCAGACCACTTTAATGATGTGGGTTAATGGGGTCTCGCCCCAGAAGCCAGACTTCTGCAGTGTTTGGCTGTTGAATAAAAGGCCAGTACCAGACTGACTTGTTTGAACCAAGAAGTAAACCCATTTCTCAGAGCATCTACTCCACTGGTGTATGGCTGGGTGTCACAGACACAGGCATACCCTTGCTGGACTCCAGATAGCTGGGGCACTTCACCTAGGGAGGAACCGGTTTTTGTTGGGTTGCTTCCATCACCATGGAGACCAGGTCGCCCTTGGAGATCAAGTTCCCTTTTGTCTGGCCCATTGCTTTGATTGCCCTTGTGATGCCTAGAAAACCATATGGGGTTCAGGTGACAGCACTGGGTCTCACTGTGTGTTAGCTCAACTCCTCGGGCACCCACAGTTGAGATGGGGGAAAAACTGGGATCCTTTCCCTAGGAGGAAGCTGTGGGTGTGGCAGGGACCTTGGGCTTCTGGGATATTCCATAAACCCATCTTGTTATTGCCTGGGTGCAGCGCTCTGGTCTCTCAGCCCACCCACCTGCAGCTCCCTCACCTTTATCATGAATGAGCCCAGAATGAGGAAACAGGAAACCTAAATGAAGTCTACTTAATTCGCTATTATCCCAGCTTTAATTTTTTTAGCTTTGGCAGATAGTTCTGCTTATAGCGTCATGGGATGCTGAATGAGGGATATATCTAGAAACTCTATATTGTTATATCTTTCCTGTTAATATATAGTTATTTCAAACAATAAATTGAATGAAGGACATATAGGAACTCTATATTGTTGTATCTTTCCTGTTAATCTATAGTTATTTCAAACAACAAACTCATTTTAAAATTATTTTTGATATATATATGTTCATGTTCATGGGGAAGTTCACTTGTGTGCTCAAATGCATGAGGACATAGATAAGCATGTATGTGGAGACTGGAATACAGTTCTAGATGTCATTTTTTTTTTCTTTTTTGGTTTTTCGAGACAGGGTTTCTCTGTGTAGCCCTGGCTGTCCTAGAACTCACTCTGTAGACCAGGCTGGCCTCGAACTCAGAAATCCGCCTGCCTCTTGCCTCCCAAGTGCTGGGATTAAAGGCGTGCGCCACCACGCCCAGCCTAGATGTCATTTTTTAAGCACCACCCACCTTGGTTTTTGAGACAGGGTCTCTCACTGGCCTGGGGCTCCCCTCCCCCGCCCCTAAGATGGGCCTCAGGGATTTGCCTGTCAATGCTGACAGTGCTGGGATTTTAAGCATGTGTCACCATGACTATGGGTTCTGGGAATCAAACTCAGACCCTCTTATTTGCAAGCGCTTTACTGCCTGAGCTATCTCCCCAAGTCCAATAAATTTATTTTAAAGGCAACAGTACGAGGGGAAGATAAACCAACGTTAGGCTCTGCCTGTCATGGTCACACTGTACCCTGTCTCATCCCTACATGGCACTGGGGATCTTCTCTGGTCCCTTGAGAATTCTCTGCCCAACTCCAGTTCAACAAGAGAAAGAAGGAAAGTTAAACTCAAAAGATGGCCTGAGGAGATGGATTGGTCAGTCATACAGACATGAGGACCCGAGGGTAGATGCCCCAATGCCCATATAGAAAAACAAGTAAGGGACAGACATGCTCCTACAGTCCCAGCACTGGGGAGGTAAAGACAAAAGGATGCAGGAACCTGCTGGCCAGCCAGTCTAGCCAGCTGATGAATGCTAGCTTCAGCGAGAGACTCTGCCTCAAAATAAAATGAAGAAGCAACTGAGGAAGACATTCAACAGTGACCTCCGGCCTCCACAAGTATGAAGGCACACCCTGACATATACATGTAACGTGCACACACACAGGTTTGTGGCGGGTAGAGTAAGAATGAATATGGGTGGGATTAGGTTGCTTGGTGGACGTTCTCAAGACCAAGAGCATCTTGTGCTACAGCTATCTAAGAAAAAGCTAAATCATGAACTCTTCACCACAAAACTTGTAACAAAGTACCTCCCTTGTTCAAGTCACCCTAGGAGCTGGTTAAAGTCACAACACCTAGAACACAGACTGACCTGATTCAGGTGTTTTGTCTTCATTTGTGTATGTGTGTGTGTGTGCCTGTATGTGACTGCGTGTCTAAGTGTGTGTGTGTGTATGTACATGTGGGTACATGTACATGTGTGTGTGCATGTGTGTGTGTGTGTGTGTGTGTGAGTGAGTGTGTGTACAACAGAGAGAGAGAGAGAGAGAGAGAGAGAGAGAGAGAGAGAGAGAGAGAATGTATGTGGTTTCTCATCTAGAAGCCCACTCTTTTTTTTGTTTGTTTGTTTGTTTTCGAGACAGGGTTTCTCTGTGTAGCCCTGGCTGTCCTGAAACTCACTCTGTAGACCAGGCTGACCTTGAATCCACCTGCCTCTGCCTCCCAAGTGCTGGGATTAAAGGCGTGTGCCACCACCACCGGGCTTAGAAGCCCACTCTTAAACACAGAACTTTCATCAAGCCACAGCAGCACAGGCCCATCTATCTTCCAAATGACCTCATTTAAATCATAATCCCCTGTCATGGCAGGAGCATGGGCGATCACCCTTTTTGACAGATGAGGACACTGAAGCTGAGAGAGTGAATCCTTGCCCATGATCACCCAGCTATCTGCCAGCAAGGATGTGGTTCAGTCCTCTTCCCATACCCGATGGATGACCTGACCTGCTTCCTGAGAAAGTTGTAAGTGCTCTCCCACCTGGATGGCTGTACATGTCACCTGACCAACTATTGCCAGCCGGATGCCACAGGAGCTGCGTGGCTTTGCCCATTGCTGCCACCTTTGTCCTTTCTGTTCCTACTCCTGCGGGCAGATCTGCTCCACCTGAAGTGTCCTATCACTATCTGTCTTTTAGATACCTCCCCCATTATAGTTTGCTGCCCTCTCCTGCAGCAGGCCAAGACCAGACATAGCTCACGAGGAAGGAGGGAAGAAGAGGCCAAATAAGGACGGAGGAACAGAAATACTCTGTTATGGGTTGGATATAAAAGGCCCATAGGTTCCTTTTCAGATGCTTGGTCCTCAGATACTGGGGAAGACTCCTCAGGTTTGGGGAAGTTGTGGAAGCTTTAGAAGCAAAGCCTAGCTAGAGGAAGTAGGCCAATGCCTGTCGATCATCTGTAACTGCCTGCTGTTTTGTGTCCTCTCTGCTTCCTGATTGGCTATGAGATCGTCAACTCTCCTCGGGCAGACACATTCACAGCCATGATGATGTCATGCCCAAGTGCACAGACTAAGTGACTAGAGACTCATCCTTCTGAAACTATGAGCCCAAATCACTGTTTACAGCTTCTCTCGGGTATGTGGGTCACACCGGCAATAGAAGCCCAGAGGAAAGGCAAAGGAAGCAGAGAACGCGACACCCACCTGACACCCAGGCCTCCTCCACCCACTGAGTCACTGGAGACTGCCAGCAGCGGGTGTCAGCATACAAGCTTACCTTCCCTGCTTTCCACTCTTAAACTGACCCCACTGATAAGAGAGAGTGGGGGACTGGCTGGACAGAGGGCTCAGCAGGTAAGAGCTTTTGCTTCTCTGGCACAGGACCTGAGCTCAGTTCTAGCATCCACAGCAGGTGACTTGTAACCACCTGTACCTTCAGCTCCAGGGGAGCTGACACTCTGGGCCTCCATGGGCACTGAAACTCACACACACACACACACACACACACACACACACACAAACACAGAGAGAGAGAGAGAGAGAGAGAGAGAGAGAGAGAGAGAATCCCATATGTACAAACAAAATAACAAAATATCTTTTAAAAGTTGGGCAGTGATGGGCACATATCTTTAATCCCAGCACTTGGGAGGCAGAGGTAGGCAGATTTCTGAGTTTGAGGCCAGCCTGGTCTACAAAGTGGAACTGGACAGCCAGGGCTACACAGAGAAACCCTGTCTTGAAAAAAGAAAACATATATATATATATATATATATATATATATATATATATATATATATATATATATATATATATATATATATATATATATTTAAGTGAGTTATGAAGACTAGAGGGATGGCTTGCCATGCAATTGTCAGAACCTCAACTCAGCCTTCAGAACCCCCTTTTTTTTCTTTTTTTTTTATTAGATATTTTCTTTATTTACATTTCAAATGTTATCCCCTTTCCTGGTTTCCCATCTGAAAACCCTCTATCCCATCCTCCCTTCCCCTGCTCACCAACCCACCCACTCCTGCTTCCCTGTCCTGGAATTCCCCTATACTGGAGCATCAAAACTTCACAGGACCAACGGCCTCTCCTCCCACTGATGTCTGACTAGGCCATCCTCTGATATATATGTGGCTGGAGCCGTGGTCCCTCCATGTGTACTCTTTGGTTGGTGGTTTAGTCTATGGGAGCTCTGAGGATACTGGTTAATTCATATTGTTGTTCCTCCTATGGGGCTGCAAACCCCTTCAACTCCTTGGGTCTGTTCTCTAGCTCCTCCATTGGGGATCCTGTGCTCAGTCCAATGGTTGGCTGAGATCATCCACCTCTGTATTTGCCAAGCACTGGCAGAGCCTCTCAGGAGACAACTATATCAGGCTCCTGTCAGCAAGCTCTTGTTGGCATCCCCAACAGTGTCTGGGCTTGGTAACTGTGTATGGGATGGATCCCCAGGTGGAGCAGTCTCTGTATCTCCTCTGATGAGTATTTTGTTCCCCTTTCTAAGAAGGACCAAAGCACCCACACTTTGGTCTTCCTTCTTCTTGAGCTTCACGTGGTCTGTGAATTGTATTTTGTGTATTCTGAGCTTTTGGGCTAATATCCACTTATCAGTGAGAGCATATCATGTGTGTTCTTTTGTGATTGGGTTACCTCCCTCAGGATGATATTTTCTAGTTCCATCCATTTGCCTAAGAATTTCATGAATTGTTTTTAATAGCTGAGTAGTACTCCATTGTGTAAATGCATTTTCTACATTTTTGTGTAAAAATATTTTCCATATTTTCTGTATCCATTCCTCTGTTGAGGGACATCTGGGTTCTTTCCAGCTTCTGGTTATTATAAATAAAGCTGCTATGAACATAGTGGAGCATGTGCTCTTATTACCAGTTGGAACATCTTCTGCCCAGGAGAGGTATTGCAGGATCCTCCAGTAGTACTATGTCCAATTTTCTGAGGAACCGCCAGACTGATTTCCAGAGTGGTTGTACAAGCTTGCAATCCCACCAACAATGAAGGAGTGTTCCTCTTTCTCCACATCCTTGCCAGCATCTGCTGTCACCTGAATTTTTTATCTTAGCCATTCTGACTGATGTGAGGTAGAATCTCAGGGTTGTTTCGATTTGTATTTCCCTGATGACTAAGGATGTTGAAAATTTCTTTAGGTGCTTCTCAGCAATTTGGTATTCCTCAGTTGAGATTCTTTGTTTAGCTCTGTACCCCATTTTTAATAGGGTTGTTTGGCACAACTCACATTTTTAAAAATCCAAACATGATACTATGCACTTAGAATCCCTGTGCTGGGGAGGTAAAGACATTCTGGCTTGCTGGTCAGCCAGTCTAGTTGAACTGGTTAGCACCAGCCAAGTTGGAGACTTTGTCAAGATGAGAAACTAGACTTTGTTTGTTCTCTGATCGCACAAGCATGAACATCAGAGAGAGGAGAGAGAGAGAGAGAGAGAAAGAGAGAGAGAGAGAGAGAGAGAGAGAGAGAGAGAGAGAGAGATATCAGAATCCAGTTCTGTCCCACAGATTTTCAGGTCCCCCAGGTCTTGTGCATGAGATGCAGACAGACCAGGCTGAGAGTCCGTACCATTGGTCTCATAAAATTTCTGATGTGTCTTTGCCATTCCATATACTTACTTAGAAAAGGGAGGTCCCATGCAAAGGTCTGACTATTTCTCTTGAATAGCACTAAAATGGTGATATATCTTCTGTCTGTTCACAGCCCATCCCTAAAGGATAAACATTCCAATAAAAGCTCTACTTTTAAGATGAGGAAATTTTCCAACTGAAACACTGAGTCTTTGTTCTTGAAGGATCTCTCCTCAAGTGTGCAAAGTGACACCTTTAATGTTAAACAAATATAGCATGAAGAGCCCAGACTGGTTTTAAAACAACTCCTTTATTAGTTTTTTTTTAATTATTATTACTTAAGCATTAAACTCTAGGACTGCACAGCTTAGAACTAGCTCTTCAGGGTATAATAGCTTAGAGGAAATGACATCTACAAAGACAAGACTGGTCCAGATGCAGCTAATCGAGGCACTTAGAGCTTTTTTTTTTTTTTTTGAGACAGGATCTCTCTGTATAGCGGTAGCCCTGGCTGTTCTAGAACTCACTCTGTAGATCATGCTGGCTTTGAACTCAGAGATCTGCCTGCCTCTGCCTCCCAAGTGCTGCAATTAAGGGTGAACGACACCACTGCTCAGCTGGGCTTGTCTTTTTAAACAGTGTTTTTATTCTTTGAATGTTGGATGCATGTATACCAAGTATATTGATGATCATATCGATCATCGTATCCACACATTACTCCCTCCCTCCACCTCGACCTAGTGCCCTCCAGCCCGTCTCCCTCCTGACTTTATGCCCTTTTTGTTACTATTATTAATAACCACATGATCAGTCAGCTCTGCCCATATGCACTGTGGGTATCTGTCCACGGAGGCACGAGCAATGTACCACAGGCCATGTCCCCAAAGGAGAGTGACTCTTCCTTCTTCAGCAGCCAGCAGGGCTTACCTCAGTCTTGTAGATTCCTGTCACCAACGACTGTTCACCCAGCGATTCTGTGAGTATCTGGTCACTGTTACAGATCTCTGAGGAAACACTTAATTTTGACTCCAGTTTGGGGTTTGGGTCCAAGGCCAGCTGTAGCATTGCTTTGGGCCTAAGATAAGGTGAACTGTCCCAGCAGCAGGGCTATAAGGCAAAGGTCACTCGCTTCATGGCAGCCAAGAAACAGAGAGCAGGCCACGGAGGAGGAGGAGCCACAGACAGGAAGCACCTTAAAGGCTCACCCCAGGAAGCTACCCACCACCTATTACCGCCCAATAACGCCATAAAAGTATGAATCCATCAGTGGGTTAATCCATTCATGAAGTTTGAACCCCCTGATCTAACCACTTCCCTGGGACTGCATTACCATCTGAGGACCGAGACGTGAGCTCCTACCCAAACCCTGACAGTCATTCATTGCTAAGTCTTTCCTCTTTGTTACCTTGTCCTGTTTTTATTTTCCCCATCGTACTTGAAATTATTTTTGTAATTTGCTTATTATCTTTTTTTCATTATTTATTTATTCATTTTACATGTCAGTCTCAGCTCCCCCTCCTCCCAGTAACCCCCTCACACAGCTCCTCCCCTCATTCCCCCTCCCCTTCTCCTCTGAGAAGATGGAACCCCCTCTGGATATCCCTCGACCCCAGCATATCAAGTCACTGCCGGACTAGATGGGTCCTCTCCCACCAAGACCAGACAAGGCTGCCCAGTTAGAGAAACCGGATCTACAGGAAGGCAACAGGTTCAGAGACGGCCCTGCTCCAGTTCTTGGGGAACTCTCATGAAGGCCAAGCTGCACATCTGCTACGTATGTGTGACCTTAAGATCAATTTGCTTATTTTTCTAATCTGTCTCCCCGTTCGAACATGACCCCATGAGGGCGGGGCTGTGGTGTGCTCCCTCGCTGCGCTGTGGGATCTTCAGGGCCTCTGCTGCCTCCTCATCCTGCAGGTCCCCTCAGCTGGGTGTCCTCTCCCAGCTACTACACTTCCTTCAGCCTCCTTTCCATCAGCTCAGGATTGGGTTCTATCCCAGACAAGGCCACTTTGACGACAGGAAAGGAAAAGGCAAGTAGATGCCACGGATGTGCTGTTGGAGCCAAGTCAGACCCTTCATCCCGCAAGGTGTTCCTCTCCGAGTACTTCATCATAGACAAGAGCGTAGGACAACACTTTTGAGGACGACAGGAAGCTGCTTCTCCTGCAGGACCTCCGGGGGCTGCTTCCTCCTGCCTGCCTTTTCTCCACAGCCAGTAGCTGTCCTGAGAGACAGGAGGATCTTTGGGTTCAAGCCTAGAGCGATCTGGGGTAGCCAGTACTTCATAGCGATACCCAATCTGAAAGAGAAGAGACAAGAATGGGCTTGTCCCAGGCTGAGCTGTTTGTGAGAGGGGCACAGCGACCTGGGAGTGGAAGAGGTCAAGGGTCATACCCATCTTCTGGCCTCCTCAGATGTGGATAGGGTTTGGAGGAAGTCTCTAACTCATCGAGACACCCCTAGCCATCTCTCTGACATGCGCAGCATGTGATGAAATCAAGCAGGTTCCAGCTGCTCAGCTCAGAGGGTCTCGCAAGGCCCAGTACACTTGCAGGTCCCCACTCCTGAGGCTGGCCCATTCTAACTAGGTTCACTATTGGGAAAGCTCCCAGCCAAGGATAACCTCAGGAGGGCCAGGAAAGAACACAAGAGGTCTCAGTGACATGTTAGAGACAGACAAGAGCAAGGGTAAACATATTTCACTGACAATCACTGTGTCTTACTAAAAGATGATAGACACACACTATAAAAAATAAATAAAAGGTAGGGTAGGGGGTGTGTGGAGGTGCATGCCTCTAGTCCCAGTACATGACAGAGATAGGTATCTCTCTCAGTTTGAGACCAGCCTGGTCTATATAGAGAGTTCTAGTACAGCCAGGGCTGTATAATGAGACTCTAACTTAAAAAAAAAAAAAAGTTAGGAGAATCATTCTTTTCTCAGTAAAGCCTTGAGTCCTTTCTAGTCTAAGATTCTTCAAATATGGGATGCATTGATTTTTATGCTTTTATTAATTTAATGGACCTTGACATTCTAAATAATGAATTAAGTGTTCATGTTTTTAAAATGTTCGTTGTTATTTAATGATAGTAATTTTCTTAAGAATTATTAAAACATGATTTTTTTCTTCCTTTATGTGGTACCGGGAATTGAAGCCAGGGCCCTGTGTATATTGGGCAATGCCTGCAGGCATTAGGTAGACATGTTCTACCAACTGAGCTACATCCTCAGTCCAAGATGTAAGATTTTAAAATCTAACAAAAATTGAAATAAAAAAATCAAAATTTATATACCTTTCTCTAAAGTTACTATCATAAACATACAGCATTTACATCATTTGAAAGAATCAGTTTTGAACTGACTTTGAGGTATAATTGGCCTACAGTAAACTGTACATACTGTTTACAATGCGATAACCCATCACTATTCCACAATAAAGAACTTCCTTCCCCAACTTTAAACAACTAACTGAAAGGGGGCCAAAGACTTACATGAAGAAAGATAAAACTATAAAACCCTTAGGGAAACACACGTAAATCTTTATGACTCAGGGTTAGATAGAAATATGTTATACACAACAGCAAAAATACAAAACTCAGCTAGAGGACATTGGACTTCATTAAAATTCAAAACTTCAAAGGACATTATCAAGACATTACCAACATCCTTTTCCACCCACTTAAGAGACTAAAATGAAAGAGGCCGACCTAACACCTGTGGGCCAGTTGCCAGTTTTGTAGCATTATCAATAAAGCTGATATGCTCATTTTAAACTGTTCAGGATCTGACTGCTGGTAATGTAGCTAAGAGACCTTTGCCTAGCTCAAGATCAAAAGGAAGCCGTGTTCTCTTCCTATAGTTTTAACACCAAGATTTGGTTTTGTTCATATTAATTGACTACCTAGTGATTTGGGGTGTTTTAGAGAGAGAGAGAGAGAGAGAGAGAATGATTTCAGCTTTTTAAAGATTTTAGTCCTATGTATGTATTATATATGTATGTATGTATGCACGCACATGCTCAGGAGCTGACTGTATGGCACACATTTGTGTGGTGGAGACCACAAAAGCCAGAAGAGGACGTTGGACACTCAAGCCAGAGTTATATGTGGTGTGAGCTACCCAGTATGGATGCTGGGAACGGCACTGTGTTCTCTGGAAGAACAGCAATTGCTCTTAAGCACTGGGCCATCTCTCCATCCGTGAGGACAGCTAAGGGTTCCGATTCAGTGGTCGGGGAATCTCCCGCTGCTGCCCTCCTGGGTAGATCTTTGCCCTGCCTAGATTTCTCACACATTTTCTTTGTTACACAGTGACTGGTACTTGCCTTAATCTACAAGGGGCCCCTCTGCTGACCTCCATAGATCTGTCCCTGCACAGCCTCTCCTCCTCAAACTCTCAGATCTAGCTTAACTCGCGATGGCTGAGTCTCTTTGTTTTCTCACCAGTGCACAACAGCTTGGAAATTCTAGACAACAAAGTAAAACCCGCAGGACTGCGTCTCAGGGACCTCGGTCTTTCCTTGCCTGATCTACAAACCAGTATTTTAACAGTAACAGTGACTGCTCTGTTTTGTGGCACCTCCTAGGTGGTCAGCTTAATATCGGTATGAAGCTGAATATCTTCTTCCCAGCCACCCACTGTTGGACACTCCCTGGGTGGAAAACGAACACAAACTTTGTACTTTCCATTGAGAAGCGCATGGTCACAGAAGTGGCTGCTGCTGATCTGGGTGAAGAGTGGAAGGGCTACATGGTCCGGGTCAGGGAGAATGACAAACAAGGTTTGCTCATGAAGTAAGGTGTCTTGATCCACAGCAGAGCTTGCCTACTGTTGAGTGAGGGGCGTTCTTGTTATAGACCAAGGCAAACCGGAGAGGGTGAGCACACGTCTGTTTGTGGAGGCACTGTGGATGCCAATCTGACTGTTCTCAACTTGGGTATTTTTGAAGGCAGATGGGGGTTATGCTGAGATTGACAGATACTACTGTGCCTTGACGGTTGGAGCCCAAGAGCTGGCAGAATCCAAAAGCTTTTCAGTCTCTCTAAAGATGAATGTCAACCGATATGTTGTGAGACAGCCCTTAAACAAAGATGGTAAGCCCAGGGCCAAAGCAGCCAAGGTTCAGCATCTTGTTACTCGGTGTGTCCTGAGGCACGAACACTGAATGATGTATTGCTCTGAAGGATTAATGCACTGGGTGACAGGTGTGGTGGTTCACATCTTTAATCTTAGCACTACAGAGGCAGAGGCAGAGGCAGAGGCAGAGGCAGAGGCAGAGGCAGAGGCAGAGGCAGAGGCAGAGGCAGAGGCAGAGGCAGAGGCAGAGGCAGAGGCAGAGGCAGAGGCAGAGGCAGAGGCAGAGGCAGAGGCAGAGGCAGAGGCAGGAGGATCTCTGATTTTGAGACCAGTCTAGTCTACATAGCAAACTCCAGGACAGAGAGAAAGACAGAGACAGAGACAGAGACAGAGAGACAGAGAGAAAAAGCACTAAGAAAAACAAGGAGGCTGCAGAATATACTCAAGAAGCCAAAGGAAACTGCCAGGGACAGGTCACCAAGAGACATCCGCTGTCCTCTCTGAGATCTACTTGTAAGTCTCAGTTCGGTCAAAACTAAACCTTGAAGAGGAACAAATAAAGGATCAGACCTTGAATCTCAAATAATTTTAAATTAATAAATAATAACAATGTGTCGCCCGTCTCAATCTGTTCCCTGCTACCTCAGGTACATGAACAGTCCATCCTACCCCCTCCCTGTGGAAGCAGACATTGAAGGGTGTTGCTGTTTTTTTTTTTTTTTAATTGACCATTGATTTGTGTAATAATTACAGAAGACAGAAGGCTGAACAAATATAAAGTCTAAAATGTTTGGATCAAGTAGGGAAGAGTTACTGAAGCCACAGATGATCACAAAACTCGCTACTTCCCAGGAACACGATTTCATTTTACAATGACATTCACTTGGTACTTACTGCAGGGCTCATTCCCAAGATGACGTCCCAAGAGTATCTGATGCCTTCTCAGGTTCTAATAAACAGACTCCTTCCCAGAACTGCTGCTGCTAAGATGACCAACCATAACTCCAGCACTTCCAGCTAGCACCTGCAAAGTTCTCCCCTTTTCAACTCTAGACCAAAACAATAATAATAATTAATCATCATAATTAAAGAATGTACACACAGAATGAGTAAATGAAGTGCACATTGGAAATGCCCTTCCCTCAGGTGATATTAATAGCAGTGTGCTCTTTCATATCTTAGATGATCACTTTCTCAGCTTGCATTTTCCCCCCAGATTTGTCTCTTCCTTGCTTTTTTTTTTTTCTGGGTTTTCCCTCTGTTTTGACTCTGAGTTAACTCACAAGAATCTTTTCTTCTAAGCTAGAAGTTGCTAGACAGATTTTTTACTTCCTTGTAGGATCTAGAACAAAAGCAAAGATTAAAATTCGCCTTTAACTGGTTTGCTGGCTGATTCAGCCACCCTGGATGAAGACTCAAGTGACCATAGCATCTTCCAGTGCACAGCAAGGTAAAACAAGACCTCCCAGGAGGAAATTAAACTGTGAAGTATCTTGATTTCTTTTTTTTTTTTTTTTTTGTGTGTGTGTGTGTGTGTGTTCTCCTTTAAACTTTTAATTTTTTTTTTT